>JAKEEE010000091.1:0-600000 GCA_021498325.1 Bactrocera minax
GAGTTGAAATTAACGAAAATATTGGGACGAAAAGATCTTGGTAACAGTGACAGTAACTTGGTGACAGCGAAAACTTTTGTTATTTTTGGACACGTAAGTATGTACTCATAAAATAAATTATTAAAATATAAGGCTTATATGTTTTGAACTTACGAACTCAAAACAGAAATTATTTAGGCATTCTAAAGACTAAACTAAATTATAGTTTTTATCCTCAATTTTCTGTTAGTAAGTGGTTTTAGGAAGTACTACTATGCCCAAAACATGTTCCTCTAATAATTCTAAGCATCAAGTGGTCCCATCACTTCCGTTTGTCGTTCCAACGCCAGAGAGATCCTTTAAGCTTACACGTATTACAACACAGTTGCCCACAAACATGGCCATAAATAGTCTAGCCCGCTAGAAATGTACGTAGCGATATCTACCAAAAACCACCATTTCCGATTTTTCTATCGGTTCAAGAAAAATCATGTCAGAACCCTATGTTTCCAAACTTTTTTATGTCCAGTATAGCTCATGGCAGAACCTCCATTTCATACCATTTTTTCTGTCCTATGAGACTGGATAAGTCCGTCAAAAAGTTCAATAAGCCTCGTTGTCTGCTATATAAATGCGACGGCTTTACCTTAAATTTAGAGGTTCATAAAGTTTAGCGGAAAGCTAAGCCCTTTCATAACTTCTAAGTATTCAAATGCTTTATAGAAAATACTTAATTATACTTTGTAGAATATCTAACAAATGCAACGCGCTATTTTTTCTTTTTTTTTGAAAAACATTTCTATATATATCAAATTTTCTAAATTAATATTTATATATATTTCTACACATACACATGAGTACATATGTACTCATATCTCTTAACGGGTATATAATTAGAAGAATGGAAAACAGTAGTTGAAATATGAAAAACACATAACATATGTATATTGTAATGTTTTGAAAGTGTGTCAAGTCAAATTAATTGATAAAATACACATCGCGAAGTTTCTGCATGAGAGGTAAAAATTAGTATATATAAATGTTTAGTATATATGTGGGTTGTATCTGCTCACCTAAGGGGTAATATTTTCTATTCTTTCTTCAGCATTTATAATGTAATCTTAGAGAGTCTAATGCATATAGTAAATGTTTTCTGATCGTGGACTAGTTTTTCCTCAAAAAGCTTATAAACCTCAAGTCCTGCATTGTTTCTTTGTTCCTCAAACTCCCAAAAATCATTAACCATAACCTTCACTAGAAGTTTCCTTGGTAATTGGATAGCATTCATGTTTTAAATATATGATTGTGTAAATGATGAAAGAGGTTCCTCTATATTGAGGAATAAAAAAATGGAATTGCTACCCCTATTATTGATTTTTATTTATTTAGTTTTTCAATAGCAAATACTCCATTTTTTTTTACTATAGCGCTCGCGATATATCTTCACAGAATTCGAAAAGTCAGTTGCATTTCTCATTTTTCATTTTTTGGAAATAATATGAAATGATATTAATTTTATTTTGACAGAAATGGAAGGATGTGAACATGGACTAATTGTCTAGACTAGTAGTTGCTTCAACGGATGACTCGATGCTTTACAACAGACGGGGTATCTTCAGCCCTCAGAGAGCTACCGTGAATTTTATATAAGAGATCGCAGCATTTAAGACCGAGGTAAACGAAAGTACAAGGTAAGAATAATTGACATTTTATCAAAGGACCAGATCATACCTCAGAATCGGTATATCAATCGGTTATGTCCAGCAGGACCACCAAAAATTGAACTGCTCGATTCCTTGACCAGGAAGAAATCACTTTCCATATGTTATATTTTTATGAAGGACAAATAAGACTCCGACTCTTTTGCTTCCATTTCAACATCTAGCCTCCCTTATTAGAGGACCTTGTACTTTTATACAAACCAAAAACTTCCGTGCTGATCGTTTTGTATCATTAATAATTATGTGATCAACGCAATAACTGTTTGTATATCGATGATGGTTCATGTATATTTAAGAGATAAATTGTTGTACAAACATACATATTCGTAAATGCATGTAACTGTATGTTACATAGGAACACTTGTGTGAATTTAGGTCTCCCTTTTGATGTATTGCCCAATTCAAAAGGCGATGGCTTTCTGAAATGTGCGCTAACATTGTTTCATATTAACTAATTTGACATGTTTGATTTGATAAATGCATTTCGAGTATAGTTTTTTTTGTAGTTTGGCCATATCACTAAGTGTAGCGCACTGTATATAAGTGTGAACAAAATGTTTTTTGTTTATCTAAAGATAATGTTTTTAGAACATGTTCAGTTTTTTAACACACCGCACATATACCCATCAACATTACAGTAGCGACAAAAATATGGCAAAGAAACGGTGCCGTTGCAAATATTTGCAGTCTTCACATCAGAAATGTCGGAAATTTTTAATATTATTCATCTGTTTCAAAGCTAAAAGCTCTTTTTTAAATTAATTTCCCTGGGAGAATCGGAGAACTAACGATATTTTATGACTAATCCTCGTTTGCTAGCCCCTTTCTGAACATAGTCTACATATATTTATGTCATATATGAGAACCAGTATGAGCAAATATAGCCTGTCAGTTGATCGAATCTCACACAACCGAGAAAAGTTGCTATTTCTTGGAATAGTTAGTTTTTCCGACTATTCAAGGTCATGTTAACTGTCACAAAATATTCTTTATATATATATTATATATAGTTATGAGCTTTAATACTTCTAGAGTAATCGGCAGATAAAAAAATACCGGCCCACGAAGGTTATTCAAAAATCTTGTGGAAGTATTATTGCCAAATCCTTTCGAATCACTGAAGGGCCAGAGAACTGAAGGAGAAACTAGAATTTAAAACACAGTTTCGAATAGTTTCGGATTATTAGAAATTAATCGATACACATTGCACCTCAGACTGTCGCATATATTTCTCTGGTAATGCAGAATGTTTGTGTAAGGATTAGAGGTGGCCGCTAACGCTAATCAAAATTTCAAACATTTTCCTCTCATTAAAATGCTTCTCTTAAAAACTAACAGTTATTCGGAGCTGGCTTGAAACTTGTTGATCCCTCCATTTAACAGATAAAATCAAGTCGCACACCACCCATGGGAGCGAAGATCGACCACAGAACCCAGCAAAAGCTACAGATATAATCTCTGTGTTAGGGTAAGTAAGTTACGATGGTAGCTTTATAACCTTTTCATAATTTTTGCATATGCCAATAAAGATTCCCCATAAATTTTATTAGACGTTATTTAAAGAAACGTAGTTATATAACAATATGTAATAAATTTAGTATCACAATTTTTCTGTGCAGCGTTACCATTATTTTACGTGGTGAAATTTTGAGTTTTTGTTAAAAAATTTAGTGAAGTTATGGGTGAATCATGTAAAAACTTTTTGATAATAATTTAAGGAGTGTATTGAACATCTGAGTTTTCTCCCAAAACGACTTTTAGGGGGGTTTGCCCTTATAAAGACCAAATCGTCCGAATGACTTTTAGAGGTCAGAGAGAGAGAGCGTCACTAGTCAGAAGTCACTACCAGAAACTTTTTCAAGGAAAATTCTTGTATTTTTAATTTACAATTTTTCTTATGCAATTTTTTATATTTTTGATCAAAAGAATTCGGATTCATAATCACTGTAAATAGTAATTGAGATGTGGCAGAGGAAAGTGGTGTTCACAATATTGTTACTGATATCAAATAGTTAGAAATTGTTCTGATTCATAAACACACACATATATACATATGAATGTAGCGCTGCGTTAGGAACTGATATTTCTAAGATATAGATATTTCAATGTCGAACACTTAAGTTTAATACACTCCTCCAATATATCAGACTTCGTTACAAAGAGAAGTTGTAATATTTGGCATTGTGCATGTAAAAGCAACATGGAAAAGACATTTGGTTAAACAATGTGTGTAATTAATTGAGTTTTCAGCGAAGACGAACCGCTGAAAGACTGACTGGCATTTGACTTGAATTATTGCCACAAGTGTTTGCCTCTTATCGGGGGTTGTTATAGCTCCCGTTGTTGTTGTTGTTTTCGAGAAGTGCAGAAGTTTTGTGTGCTGCCCACCTTTCTTTCGTTGCTGCACAATTTGACCACTGAAAGAACAGGTCGTTCTATGCGGTTTTATGCGGTGCTATGCGATGGGGTGTCGTGTTATGCGCTGCTCTGCGGTGCCTTTACGCACTCACAGCTTCGTGCATACAACTTCCAACGTGTCGAGCGACCTGTATTTAACTTCGGCAGATAACCAAATCGGCTTCCATGTATGTATATGTATGTATATGTAGGTAGAAATGTGAGTTTGCGTGTGCGCCGGCGTTTACTGATAACGACTTTTTGAGACAATTGACAAGTTGAAATATTACCTCGTCGACACTCACCTGAATTTAAACTGAAACAACAAATACGAATACAATTACAGTGCGATGACAAATACCAGAATATCGCATTCGTGGCATATGAGTTCGTATGTACGTTTTGTATGTGTAGATAGGTGCATGTAAGTTTGTACAATATATAAGGCATTTATATCACTATCTCTAACAGCACCTGCACCAGCAACTAAAAATTTTTAACTACTTCCACCCTTCTTCCTCGCATTTGCGTCAAATGTTTGACGTGAGCGTTAGAAACGGTATGGTCTACGACATTTGTATGACAGTAAGAAACAGTAATGAGCTGCGTTCGCTATTATATCTCTATGGAAGGTAGCAAAAAAGAAATATTAAACAAATACGTAAAGAAAATGCTCCACTTGACGCTCCTGACTGCAATATTTCATATGAATTTGAACATTTCCAGTCAATACATCCTAAAGTACCTGACTATTAACCCGTGCCGATAGATATGTTCCGATATATATGTATATATATATGCCATTATATGTATATTATATATACATATGCACATATATATTAATATGTCGATGTGTTTTTATGTCGTGTTGGCCACATTTTCAATGTGGCATTTTAAAGTACATCGAATTTTTGAAGCATTCAGTTTCGATTTGATACGCGACAGGTGAATATTGTCGAACGCTGTGATAAGAAGTTTCTAAACGTTTCCAAACGCGCTCGCGTGGCCCACAAATACGCTACAAGTGTGCAAGTAGGGTTGTTCTTTGCTGGCCATTCAAGTTTCCGTTAAGCTTCTGTTAAGTTTCTGTTAAGTTCTTTGGTGCTTCGAAAGTTAGTTCGAATACTGCTCAAGTGTTCTTGTGGCTTATTCATGTGGGGTATGTTAGTATATTATGGATCATGTCTGCGCCTAAGTTGCGAATTACTTGAGCCAAGTGAATAGAAACTGTCACAATTGTTTAAATAAAAGTTTGTTCGTTTGGCTTAAGTTATTTTCAAACTTAAGTGGCAACGAATTGACCAACAGGGCAGTAGCATCTGAAATAGACATGCATATATATAAATATATATATATAAAGTGATCGATATTATAATGTTGTTACGTGGCTTGGCGGCAGTAAGTTCGAACTTGTAGCGCATGAAATAATTATAATCACTTTTAATTGCCATGGAAAACTCCGAAAAGTTGGCTGTCAAAACGCTGTAGTATCCTTTAGTTTTATGCACTGCTATGCTTATGATTTCAACATGTTGTAATTGTTGTTGTTGCTTTATTGTAACGCATCTCGAGCGCAATCGAAGGCTGCACTCATGCGCTAATTGGGAATTCCAAAGATAATATTGTATATTTCAAGAGGCTTGAGAGCTGTTGGTGGGAGCAGCAAAGTGTTAGGGTGTTAGTTAGTTTCATGTGGGCACACAACGAAAGCCGTCTACTATAATGTTGCAGCTCTACTCTCTTGTCAAAAAATTCACATATCTAAGCAACAACAAAGTTGTTGAGATGGATTTTTTTGTAAGAGTATATGTCATTAAAGTGGTAGATAACTGCTTGCAATTCTATAATTATTAGATTATGGGCGCCTACAGCCTGTATATCAGTTGTTTGTTCGATTCACCACTCTCTAAGCCTTAGAGTCTAAAATCTGTCGGTTTGAATACAGTTACAACAGTTATTAGGCGTATATTTCTTAGCTAGTTACAAATTGTCGGTACTAGAGTTGGTGAGGGAAATACATTCAGTGGACTGATATTGTCTCTAGAATGGTGAACAAAAAGTCAATGGCGCGATATGAAGCCACTGCCAATCAAATGGTAGACGGACACTTAATGAACTCGACTATGAGGGATCACAATCTGGATCAATCTCGATCACAACTGGAAAATTCATATCTCAGCTGTGAGACAAAATCAAAACCTACCGGTATTCCAAGAGATAACCTTTGTTGACTAATCAATAGCATAAATATCGAATATTACTGACTATTACATTTCAAAGCTTTTTTGGGAGTGGTCAAAGAATGTCTTATAATATTAGTTGGATCATTTTCCATATACTGAATATATATAACAGATATATTCATCCGTTAAGAAACGAAAATAGAACCTAATTTCGCAGACTTTAATGATTTAATGATGGGTATATGTGAAGAACTACTGAAGAGATAGTTGTAAAATATTATATGATACTAATTGAGATCTGTATTTTTCTATTAATGGCGTTATGAAATCTATGGACGAAACAAACCTTATAAAAAGTAAGATATCGAACTTTGTAATCCACAATGCCTTGCAAGTCTTTTAAATAAGTCAAGACCCGAGGATACCGCAAGCTTCTTTGGGTCACTTCAAATTACTTTAATAAATAAAAATTACAATTGGTGTCTTTCTTTTCATGGCGTAAACATTTTTTGAAACAACCCGAAGATATATCCAATCAATAAAGGATATACGAAGAATATTTATGATATGAGTAAAAGTTATATTGGAGTTTCCCGACGATATATGAATTCTTCGAGCAAACTGCTATCAAAAATTTATTTTTTTTTATTGGCAATGCAAAAAAGTTTGCCTAAACTTTAGTAGGGAATTTCAAAACCACCATAAGTGGACTGGTTACACTTTCACTTTCGAATATTTGACTTACTTGCTGCCCCTAATGATAATTATGACATTAATTAGCTCATCATGTTTAATGTTGTTGTTGTAGCAGCATAAAAAAAATCTCCAGACGGTTTTGGAAATAACTGCTGCGGTAATAGACAAAAGCCTGATATAAATCCGGATCCGTTGAAGTTACTAATACCCGATAGTAGAGGAAGGGTACTTAAAAATGTAGCATTTGACTAGTGAAGACTTGCGGATAAATAATAAATACAAGAACTTAACACTGTACAGCAGTAGTATTGAACTTCTCCACTTTCCTTCCCTCATTGCACTTATCCACAGGGTTGTATGGAGACTTTTAAATCAATTTATTTTTAATTAAGTGCTAATTGTGCAATTCATTAAATGTTCTGAGACTCTGTCATTACATCAGCATTACAAGAATAGCTCTTAAGGCATCTAGCTATCTAGAATTTCGATATATAATCGACGTTGCTCAGCTTAAGACCGCCGTTGTTTATAGTATGAACATATAAAATATATAAAAATATATGACAAATAAAATATTTATTAAACTCGATCAATCTATATGTGTGGCGATAACTTATCTATGTGCCTTAATTAAATAATAAACGTCGACCTGTTGCCTAATTTTTTTAAATTAGTCCATATTGAAATTGCCAAAATGTGATAAATACTTATCTTTTAATGCAATGACTTCAAGCAGCAAGACTTTTTCTTATATATATATATATAATATATGTTATGTTATGTTTTGTTATAATATATATATATATATTAATCTATATATATTAATCTATATATATAATAATATCTATATATATATATTAAAAAATTTATTTCATACACCGTTGCCCAAACATATATATGTTGGTTTAAACAAATTTATAGCTTTGCTTTTAACCTTTTGATTTAGCACGTATCAACCAACAGTAGCTGAATAATTCCGTATCTCAAACAGATAATAATTGATAAAGCAGTGACCATGCCATTTCAGGTTTTTTTTTACCACTTTAAAGCTTTCGTATTGCAAGTGCCAGCTGTATATCTGATTAATAATGGTTTATTGCACTATATAGTCCATAATATGGAGTTAATGTTATTAACTTTGATTTTCACGTCCAAAGTCAAGCTGTTGATATTACAGTATTGTACAAAAACAATAAAATAGCGAGTAATATTATATAATTAACAAAATTAATTTAGAAAAAATTATAAGTCGAAATTGAATCTGAAGCAATTTATTATCTTTTAAGTATTGACAAATATGAACATAATTACTTTTTCATAATTCTTTAAAAAATTTTGTACTTCAATGTGTGTTCTCTTACTAAATTCTACTAAGAAACCTAAAATTCAGTATTGCAACATGCGAACTAACTGTTAGTCTACTAGTGGTGGTTTTCTTTTGTTAGCTACTTGCAAACGAACACTAGGTAACATGTAAAGCACCAAAAAACAAACTGTGTAATATAGGTCAAGTAATCGTGAGTGAGTAGAAGAATATGCGACTTGACTCGAATTGTTGAAAAGTGGGTAAAAGTTTTGAACTTTTCTAAATAAAACTTTGAAAATGTTTGTTGAACTACAGCTAACTTAACATTATTTCGAATTTTTTCTCAAACATAGGTAAAACCAGTAGCGTCGGTATAGGAAAAAATTAAAAAAAATTATATTTGAGGAAAAAATAAGCCTTCAGAAATCATTATATAATTTCGAGTCTACAGATTTGACCTCTTGTGCCCATTTTGTTTGAAAATTTAAGGAACCTTAATATTATATATGAAACAACTATTTGGCAGACATTAAGTAAATATATTATTTGCAAGGAAGATGTGAATAAATATTTTGCAGGACCTGCATACAAAAGAAGAAATTTTCTTTATAATGGCGGTCGCTAAAATTTTGTTTTTAGCAAATAAGAGCTGAGCAAGGTCACACAATTGAGAATGTAGGCACACTTTTTCAAGCACGTGCAGGTTGTCGAGGTTATGGACGTTCATAACATTTTTTATAAGAGGGTCATGACAAATACACCTTACTTATCTGACATTGGTGCCATAATCTATCATTGGAACTGAAAACTTTCAGAGGGAAAGAAAATTGATAGTCTAAGCTCTCATAGAACAGTGCTTGTTAATCAGCAAGAAACGTAAGAAAGACAACCACTACCCGAAAACTAAAAGAAAATATGTAACTCTTACAATTGTGAGTGGAGAGACTTCAGGAAAACGAGTTAAATATTAATAAAACCCTTTAAATCGGGGATTTATCTAGTTCATCTTATTTGTCTATTACCATTAAGTCAAAACTTTCATGGACCAGTGTTTATTATACCATTACTGGAGATTGATCGATTATTTTCTTCTTCTATTAATTTTCGAGTTATCGAGGTTTTTGAATGGGCAGATGACAGTACCGAAACAGAACACGATTAACAGTTATTATATTTTTGTATTAGAAAGAAAATTTTTACTAGCTTAAAAATATTTACATATTTATATATTTTATGATATTTATATATATATATATATATTTATTTATATAAAATAATAATATAATTATATAATATTATAATAAAGCTATATAATATATATATATATAAATATATAATATATATAATATAATATATATAAATATATAATATATAATAATATATATATATGTATATATATTATATATTTATTATATATTATATTAAAAATAGTTTTGAAGCATCTAAACTCTAAGAATGCTTATTATATAAATATGTAAACGCAATAGTAAACAAAATCAATTTATTTTTTTACCAAAAGGGGTATTTTGGTTTCTTGTGTACACTTTTCTTTCCGATTGCCTGACATTGAATGCCCACTTTATTAGTTCAAATAAATTGCACGCCACAATTCTACCACATTGCTATGTGCCACAGTGTTTATTCCAAAAAAATTTACATGCTGATAACTTTTTTAAAATATTTATCGTTGGTTAAACACACATACATACATATATTTACATACATACATACATATATACATTTGGATTCATAGGAAGTACTGCAATCAACTTTATGAAAGCATATGGATGTATGTACAAGAGCGAACCAGGGCCACTATATAGATGTTAAGAAAGAAAGCTCGGAACAACTTATCAATTTGAGTGACAACCGGAAATTAAAGTCAAAAATAACATGATTGTTAAATTTGTAATTACTTAGTTCTTATGTCACATCACACCAATTCATAGAACTATAAGTATTAGTATATATGTATGTATATTGCATTTGTATGTGTGTATATATGTATTTGCAATCTATATCATATGTAAATAAAGACATATGTACATATGTACCAAACGTTAAAAAGTTAAATATTTAGGGCATGCTGATTCCGAAGTAAGGCGGTTATTGACTCCAGTGGCGCCAAAAACTGCCTTTTGAACTAATTTAATTCTACTTTAACAAGTGCGTTTAAGTTTTTAACGCATCTAAAATCTTGTTTCGGTAATCATATAACACTTTTTTCTTGATTATCAGAAATGAAATTTCAAACATGCGACAGCTACAGTGATCGCTCCAGGTTATTGTCTTTCTTTTTCCACGAAGAAGAGGTAAATAACGGCAATTGGAGAGGAAGCCAATCTTTCTAGCTTTAACGATTCTTCTTTAGAGAGTTCCAACGATTTATTCATCATACATCTGCAAATACAGGGTGTATTCATTTTGTGGATTATAATCTAAAATTAAAAAAAATATTTTCGGTATATTATTGACTTCTTTAAAAGAGGGTGAATTTTTTTTGAACGAGATTTCATTCACGAGAATATTTCTACTGGCTTCTTAGTGCATCATTCTGATAAGCCACTTTTCAAATCCCTGGTGACAGGTTCTGGCAATACCTCTCGAATAACTTGGCCGGAAATTTACTTTACAACTCCTTGTTTAACCTAGTTAAATATTCGAAATTATGGAACATTTATCATCACACTTAAAAATTGGAGATCCGATTAACCTCTAATGAAAGCAAGTAAAAGCTGAAAAATGCTGTTTTTCGTCCATATTCTCATCTTATATTTATACGGATATCTGTTGTCTGCAGAGTCAAATATAGTATGTCGAAAATTTATCCACCTCTTCTAAAAAACCCAATTTGCACCACTGTATTTAATATTAAGCATAATATTATGTAAATAAGTGTACTAAACTGTGTCGTAACTTTCGAAGTTTGTTCAAGGACGATGAACTTGTGACAACTTGTATGTGCTTATTAATATTAGTGTTCGATGAACTACTTTCTGATTAAAAGGAATTGATTAACAACATTTAATACAAATTAATTCATCAAAAAGCTACAAACACAAATATTATTATTATGTAAAGCAAATGCTCCAAATAATCGATTTCTTGTTCGAAAAAATTACAAGTATTTTAAGTGAAATGCCATATATCTCAAACTACTTGACAATGCTGGTCTAAATTTGGACATTCCAACAAACTTTTAGCACAGTTCGAAAACGATTAAAATCGGGCCAAAACCCCGACTGTTTGTAATGAAAACCCATTGTGAATTTTTACAAACAGCCTTAAAAGATGGCGTACCCTGTACATACATAAATTTTGTTTAAATGGTCAAAAGCTTCGAAATAGAGATGTGTTTCATATGGTTTGATTCAGTAGTTAAGGAAGTGTATAGATCTGTCCGAAATATAGACAGTGTTACATAAATTTTCTTGAAATGATTTATCTATTGGCCTTATATCATGACAAAATGCCATCATTCATCCAAATCAGGACTCCTTCTTTAATATAAAATATACCACTTATAGTTAACGAAAATGTTTAATTTTTGACAAAAATTTAAAAAAAAAAGTTTAATTTTTGATGGAAAAAATTGCAGTAAATTAAAAATAAAAAAATTTTTGCAATAATTACAAAAAAAAAATCGTATTTAATTCAGTAGTTAAAATTTCAAATGGTTACGTGTAGTAATCTCGGAGTATCATCGTCGCTATCGTCGGTTTGAAAAATGTAGTTTCGAGAACGAAGCATTCAAAATTTTGCGTTGTGAAACCTATTGACTCAAACATTTCGAAACTATGGGTGATTGGAAGAGGACACATTTATTCACTATTGTACCTGTATTGTACCTGTAGATAATGTTTTTAGGACTCTAAAGTATACTTTAAGCAAAACAAAAAAAAAAGATTTTTGAAAATAATAGACTGGCATAATCTCTTAAGTAGAATTTAGTTTCCATCTCGAACTCTCTCTTTCCTTCGAACGTCAATATTACCTGTATTAGAAAAATTATCGTCTATCATTTTATATTATCCTTCTATTGAAAGTGTTAATTTTAGAAGAGTATCGACTAATCGGATATTTGCTTATATATTAGTAAATATATTAAATCAACATAATACATATATTTGGCTTGAAAGGCAATGATATGAAAGTGAGTTTTCCCGAAACTGCCACAAAAGTGGGGTAACAAACGAATTACTGCATAAGCTGGGACAGTTGCGCCAGTACTCAGGCAGCTCGGTGGCATGCAATAGCGGTAAACTTGGAGGTGAAGTGGCGGTTAACAAAAAATAAAAAAATAAAAGAAACGCTTGTTGGCCTTAAATACAAAATCATTTACGAAGATTTGCAAACTTTTTTTCAAACATACATGCATACATATATTTGTAGAAAGTACCGTTATGAAGGAGGTGAAATCGCAAAACTTCAGACAGGGAATCAATTTCATGTTTTCAAAGGCACGCAAGAGCAAATAGCGCAACAGTAGCTATAAAACCATCAACAATATGAACAACAATAAATCGCAATACAATAAGAACCTAATAAATAAATAAAGGGTGCTTTTTTTTAGAGGTAATACATTTTTATTTCAAATTCAACAAATCAAAATTAATGAAATTGCATATACTTTGGCCTTTTGACAATTACTCTCAGAATGTTGAGCATATGGCAACCATGACTATATCTTTTGAAGCTCATTCTTTTAGTCCACAGCATAGCGCGATTAATATTTCCAATTATGCAACTGTTCAATCATACCTATTCTATCACAACATACATTACTCTCGCAAAAGTCGTGTAACGGAGTCCAATGCCATGGCCTAGGTGGCCAATAGAGAGTCTTATTTCGAAAGTACGTTCGAACAAACTTATTATTTCACGCGCTGTATGGCCTAGTTGCACAGTCATGCTGGAAGTATCTAGTGCTTAGATCACTAATATTGACGTTGGAAATCAAGCAGTCGAAATTTCTAAAATTGTACGGACCAATAATGACGGCGACATGCAAAGTGCAGCACACAGTATCTTGTTTTGGACACAAGGGAGTCTTGAAGGTATTTTCAGAAAAACTTTCATATCTTTTTGAGTATTCATAGCTGTAGATGTTTTCAATAGTAAAAATAAAAATTAAGAAATGTGTTTGCCGTAAAATAGGCGAGTTTCGGAAATAAATTACCACGGTGTGAGTTTTTGGACGATAATTTGCCAAAGCATATTGAACCTGGAAGTCAATGGCATGTGTTCACTTTGACAGCTTGTTTGACAGCTACATATACCTCTGAGCAATTGTATACCTCTAATAATACCACCCTAAATAAATGCACGTGCATTAAAGTTTGTTGAAAGGAAACTGCAAGTAAGGGGTGCAGGTGTAACTGTATATTTATATGTAGGCATATAAGTATGTATGACATTTGTATGACAGGCGGAGTGCTTGGGGAAATGATTGTATTTTAATATAAATAACAAGCAAACAATAAGCTGCTGAACACACGAGGACAATAAGTACATATATACAAGTACACGGAAGTTGGTGGCAAAGAGTTTGGAGGCGACACGGCACACAATTGCATACAAATTCGTAACAAATAATATTATTCAGCACAAACGAAAATCATCATCATCAGTCACTCAATTTTTATAGGCATTCACGACAATTCGTTTGCGCATTTAATTCACTCGGCTACAACACGCCAGATAGACCGTTTATAAATCCTTTCGGTTCCGAGTTGCGCGCATTTATGCTGCAAACTGTTATACATACATATATACAACAATAATAATAACTGGTGCATTCCATTACATAATATTACATATGTAAATATATAAATAAATGTGTATCTAAAAATATAAGGATACCAATATTACGAAAATTCCAACGCATAAAATTTAAATAAATTTATTGTCAGACGACGCAAGTTGCCAGTTGCCAGTTAATAAGTTAACAACGGTTGCATGTCGTCGTCAGACGATTGGAATCATTCATTTTGTGGCAGTCAAAGTGAAATGAACATTTGGAAGGGCAAATTGCTGACGGATGTGCCATTCGGGCATGTGCTCATAGTGAGCGGGAAAGTGAAACCGAATCCAAATAAGTAATAATAAAAAGCTGAATAAATTAATTCGCTTCAAAAATATAATTTTTCTTTTTTAGAATTTGCTTGAATCTAACCGATAATATTAAGGGTCAAAATGAAAGTGAAACGGTTTACTTGAAGATAGAGGCGAATTTTAGAGAGAATCAAATAATACGGAGCATGTTCATGCCGGGAGAGGGTTGGCAGCAGGAGGAGATATCGAAGAACTGGAAAGCTGATGGACCAAAAAATCCGCTGGTGCCTGGTAAGTGCAACTTAAATCAATATATGAATATGGGTCTGTGGAAATTTGACGAAGCAACTTAAGAGTTTAGACCAGTCGAGAGCCCTAAAAAATATACTAACTTTGGCAATTTATTCCGGAAATAAGGAAATTTGAATCGAATATCTCTCTTTTAGGCTTTATAAAACTTTTTTTCTTCAGGTTTGGACAAGGAATTGAAAAAAAAATTTTTCTCGGTACTCTATCAATTGAGAAAATTTTTAGGACCCTAAAGTAAACTTTAAACCAACAAAAATTTTTACATTTTTTTTTAAATCCTAGACTGGCCTGAGCCCCCTAAACGTATTTAGTATATTTATGTGCTCAATTCGTAAATGGAACTATTCACTAACAATTCTCAAACACTTAACTAAGTAAATATGGCACTTAGGGAACCATCTGCCTAAAACCCTTCAAAAATATTAAATTTGTCTATAAAAGGATAAAGGACCACAGATATGTATCAAAAAAATATGCAATATGCAAAAGGAGTTGTCAACTCGGCAGCAGTACCCAAACCACTCGCCGTATATCTTATGCTGCTACAACAACAACTTACATTACCTTCAAACCCAGTCATCTAACAACTTTCTACCGTACCGAAGCAGCTCCTTTTCTGAATCTTTGCGTAGCCGCTACAACAAAAATCATGATTTCAAAGATACTGAGCACAAATCAATTATTTCTGAGTCAAGCCAAGGCTTAATGGCATATGAATACTGCTGACTGATGGCAGACAAAAATCAGGGCCCGTTCTGATTCCGTTGATCTGATCCCGTTTATCGTGGAACGGTACCTTGAACGGTAAATTGAAATTACCAGTTGTCTCAATATTTTTTTAGTAGATTTATAGGGTAATTTCTATTAAATATCTTCCGACTTCTTGGGTAAAAAATGCAAAATATTGCCTAATTTTAGGGTGCGTTTAAACTAAAATGTTAGGGCAGACCCGATTTAATAACATTTGCCCAGTAAATGAAGAAATAAGTTAACTTATTACTACAAACTCTCACTTTCAGGCCAAACTTTCAACTTCCGCATAGCTGTGCTACAAAAATGCTTCGAAATCTACGTAAACGATAATCTATATGGCGCCTTTGAGTTTGTAAAATTTCCCAAACCGATAAATTTCCTAATGGTTTATGGTGATTTTGAGAAAATTACACAATTCCACCAGCGCATGCTCTTTCCACTTGTCTTTCCGAGAAGCCTGATTTGCGCCGAGAAAATTGCCTTTCAGAGTGATGTGCCGAGGAAATACGAAGTTGGTAAGCTAAGAATATGGTTTTAAGGAGAACAAACTTTTAAGTATGTATGTCAAAAGTCGATATTATAAGAAAATTTTAATTTTGAATAATACCAGGTACCGTTGTTGCCATGGAATGCATCGCTAAGGGTCCATCGAACACAGCATTCTCCATTTGTTTTCAGTGTAATGACACAGGTCGGGTTGTGCTGAAATTTCACGTCAACTTTGAGACCACAACTGTGTCGCGTACTTACGAGCGTTCCAATAATAGGTAAAACTAAACACAAGAAATATGTTTATTAACATTCAAAACGTGAAAATATTTAATATTCTATAAATTTTTTAACTTTCAATGAAAATTCTCATAAGCAACACTTTTTACTTCACCCATATACAGTTTTTCTTCCGACGATGAGGAAACCGACGGTGAATTTCCCTTTCAGCGTGGCAAACTCTTCAAGATTGCTTTCGGTATCGGCGACAAGGCGTTTATCATTGCTGTGAATGGCCAGTACTTTACCTATTACAATTATCCAGTGCGCATATTTGCCATCTCAACGCTGAAGTGTTTCACTAATAAGGTTGGTGATTTTGCGGTGAGAAATCTGGAATATCATTGTGATTCACCGTTATTGACGCGTGTTGAAAAATTGTCGCTGATTTAATGGAAAATATATTCTTACGAGCAACAACAATGCGCTGAAGAAACAAGCGGCAAGTAGCAGGAGCAGTACTAAAATACAAAGACACTCGATTATTTGAATCACCGAAAAGTTGTAGAATCTGACATTATTTTAACGAATTCTAAATAAAAACACTATTATTTGTGTTTAATTTTGCGTGTTTTTTTTTAAACACTTTCTGGATTATAATAGGGTTTCAGTGTTTATATACGAAAAGAAAACAAATTGGTATGAGATTGAATACAAAATTTATTAGAAAATAAAAAGAAAACAAAACAAACGTGAAAGTACTAACTTCGGGTGTAACGAAACGAACTGTCAAACTTTCATAGTAATTGGAAACAAACTCGTTCTCTTTTCGTTCTTGACGTCACGAACGGATTCATTTTCCTGTCAAACACGTTCTAAAAAAAAGGAATGGGTCTAAACTGTTGCAAACTTCCTTTCTGTCATTCTTGGACATGCTTATATAATTTCAATAAAATGGGAAAATGGGACTGGGAAAAATTATGACCCGATTTCATATATATTTAATACTAAATCAAATTGTACTAACCGAAACATTATCCCTTAATCTTATTAAAATTTCATTTCTTACTTTCCCATATTGACTATATCGCGACTAAGGGAAGATTTGAACCGATTTTGCATATTTTTAGTAATAAAATAATCCATGATCGAGCAAGTTTTTCGAGACAATTTCATTAAGTTAATTCACACAATAACCGATGTTTTTGTGTGTGAAGTCTATCATAGCCACGGAATAAATTATATTGGGTATATGGGGGTTGCTGTTAATTGTTAATTGTTGTTAGTAACTTAATGCTGTTGTTAGTTGCTGTTGTAGCGGTTATTAAGCAATTTATAGTTTATCTAGAAATTATTTATTCGTCCTCAGAGAGTTTGAAACCTTTTGTTTTGTAGTGTCAATGCTAACCCTATTTCATGGTAAGAATTTGGGGACTGTTCGGATTGAACGGATGGTTCAGGAAAAGAATTGTTTCGGCAGAGTCCCACCATAAAGAGAAAAGGGTTAGATAGTTGGGTTTGAAAGAACATGCTAAGAGGTGACTAGTGTCTTCGAGGCCGTTGTTGTTATTACAGCAGAAGACCATAAAAGCTTATGAAATGCTGCAGAGATTTTTGGCCGGTTAAAAATCATGTTCTACCTTTGGATCGTGTATATGATTACCTTCAACTGTGAAATCCTCTATATGAAATGTTTTTTTTTAGTTTTAATTTTTTACCTCTTTCCTATTTTTACTAATTGTTTACCGTTTCGCGAGCGTGTTGTTACGATTTGTAATACCAACTTACAAAAGGGGTGAAGGAATAGGATTGATTGCATAGGCAGACAGACATCGCGATATCAATTTGTATTATCATTACGATCATTTTATTATATATAACATAAAACAAGAAAGTGCAATAAATTATTATAAATTTTTTCAAATAATTTTTTTAATAAAATATTTTATACAAAAAAAAAAAAATTATTATTTAAAACGTACTGAAGTTGAAAACATTTGAATTTGTATTGCCGAGTTTGGTTGGTGACTTGAACTTTTTCCTGAACTTTTAAAATCCAAAAATATAGAAGCCCGCTTTTCCAACTTCTTCTTTTTCGTATAAAAATCCACAAGTCGTCGTGAGTAAAACTGTAAAATAATAGAAATCGCTACCAGCCAAATCTTCATCTATATAAAAGCATCATTAAACAAAACCATATAATATAATAAAATTAACATAAGTCCATTTCAATACATTTTTGATTTTATTTTTTTTTTATCAAGTTTCTGTTTTTGGCATAATAACTTAAATATTTCTACCACCATACATAAATATTATAATTTATATTAAATATTATGCATTTACTGTTATTCATACATCGCTGCAGATAACTATGTCTGTAAGTATGTTGTTAATGATAATTTTAACTAAAATGTTGCCAAAAGTATGTTGCCAGTATACCAAAGGTCCACTAATAATTATGCTTTTATGTATGCATTTGTTGTTATGTATGTTATGTTGATATTCATGACCACTGCGGTCACGTGATAATTGCTAATTTCGTTAAAACGTCGCTATTATTATATATATCTTTCAAATATTTTATTTTATTTTTTATAAATTTTTTTTTGTTTTGTTTTAATTTTTATGTATGAAAACTAATCATAATTTGTTAAGTACTTTAAATTTGTATTAATAATTTTTATTATTCTTATTTTCTTATACATAACTGTCCCTTGAAATATGTCACATATGACTAATAATTTTGTTTGTTGTTGTAGGTTGTAGGTTGTGATTCGACATATTTAAATATGTATGTTTGTATGTTATTTTTTGTTTATAAGTACATGTATGTTTGTATGTATGTGTCTTTATTATTTTTATATTCTATATTTTTTTATTTCTATTCACTTTAGTCGCCGTTAAAAACATATCAATACGCTATGTATGAATGTATGTATGTATATTATTTACTTGTATGTATCTATGTATGTAGGTATGTATACTCGTTAATGCAAGTACGAAAATATTTCTTTTATTTACTTTCATTTATTTATTAAGTTTTCATATTTTATTACTACTTTCTTAGTTTAGTTCAAATTTTTAGTTTGATAAAGTTTAATATATTAGAGGTTATACATATTTGTTGTTGTTGTATTTTATTTATATTTTGTATTTTTTTTTTGTTTTGTTTTGTTTTCTTTGTGTTTGATAGCATATCACATCAACTTTCATGTTTTGCCATAAATATTTTTTTCACCGAGTTTTGGACTGAAAATGAACTCGGTGACTTTGAATTCAAACAGGGACGGTAAAATTTACTTACAATAAAATCATTATTACTGCTTTAAATTTTAAATTGGCTTCTCGTATGTATGTATACATAAGTTTTGTAAACATTTTCAACTTTATACACTGGGGGTTATAATAAAGTTATCGTGAATTTTTAATAATCTTTTTAATTTTCATAAACGGAAGTCATTTTTAGCTTTTCATTTCATATTAATTAAATTTTCCATAAATTAACTCACATAAATATGCGAATTCCAACAGCAAATGCTGGGAGTGTCATATATAAGTATTACAAACACCAAAATTTAATATTAAACATAACATATTCAAGCATGTATATGTATATATGTATACATGTATAAACAGTAATTTTTCACAATTTCATATGTATAAGTATATAGAGCATACATATATAGTTGAGAACGAATGTGTTTGAGTATTTCACTCATTAGTTTAAAGAGTTTTACTTCAACGTAATTCCATTGAATGGCTCGGTATGAGTACAGAACGTATTCAGGTGATTTAATGTTTATAAATATTAACGTTGTCATTATATATTTTCAAATTACAAATAAAGCTAAACCAATAGAAATATTTAAAACAATTAAAAAAGAGCAACACAGCAAAGAAGCAACAACAAAATTGGCATTTAGCTGCAATTAGCTTGCTGCTAGTTACAATTTATGTTTTGAATACAATACAATTTAAGTAATATGGTTTTCAAGTAAATGTAAGCCATGCTTTGGTTTCACTTTTACTAAGTTAAGTTAAGTTAAGTCAAGTTAAGTTAAGTTGAGAACGAACGGCTTTGTGGAAGGTAATGAGAGTTAGTTTTATATTAAAATTAATGCTAACAACTACAATAGTTATAAAATTGTTGACTTTAAATAACTAGCCGCTACTGTAGTGATTAAAAATGCGTTGCATACTTTTAGGCATTTAACTTTTTCAAATAGTATTTAATATATGTTTTGCATAAAAACGAGTTATGATTCCTTAAGCAAAACAAATTTGTCTCTCTTACTCTTTGCGTTTGTGTGGTGCAAACGAATTTGCGTCTAGAACTCAAAATCCTTTTATAGAAAGTGTGTGATTCAAAAAAGTGTAAAAAGCTCCTCCTCTTAGAGGAGCTATGATCACTTAAAACTGCGATCAAATCGTACCAAATTTCATCTCATTATAAAAGTTTCGAACGTCTGTAAAGTTATTTTCTGAACTTTCTGTATGTTGTACATGCAAATATTAGTGAGAAAACAAAATATGCAATTTCAACAAATTTCCGAAAATTTTTAATCAAGCTCTTAAAATTTTCCTCATTTCAGAATTGCTTTTGCGTGGAATTTTGACAAAGGCAAATGCAAATCTGACTAACAAATTCAAAACATACCACTACTATACTACTGCTTAATTAAAAACTCTCCAAAAAGCTCAAGTCCACACATAGATATTTTGTTCGAAAATCATTTGCATATTTGGCAAGAATTTTGTGCTAGTACAGAGATAAACTAACTCTACAAAACTTGCAATTATCCAAAAAAGCTCAAGTCTACACACAGAAATTTAAATTTGATATTCGTTTGGACGTATTTGGAAAGAAATTTACACGCCAAATATGAATAAGACAGTGAAAATATGCAACTTCCAAAATTCCATTACAAAAATAAATGAAGTGTACAAAAGTTCACAAGCTTTAAATTAACTACGTTTAAGTATTACTTTCTCATTCAAATTTACGCCATTAAAAAAACGTTTGTAAATTACGAGAAAATTCAGAATAAAATTATGTAAAAATTTAAAACTCTCCAAAAAGGTCAAGTATGCACAGATACAATTTCATTTGGAAATCTTTCATGGAATTTGGAATTTTTTACTGGCATATATGAATGAAAAAGTCAAAATAAGTAATTATGCCACTGCATATTTAAGTGCACTCTACAAAATTATTCACATTCACAAAAAAAAAACTTTTCAAAAAGCTTAAGTCTGCACATAGAAACTAAGTATGATGTTAGTTTCTAAGTTTTGGAGAAATTTCGCTAAACACAATATTCTTTTCAACTGCATTTTATAAAAAAACACTCTTATTGGTAACTCTACAAAAAGGTTCCAACGCTGTTAAGCAAGTGTTTTTGAACTGTAAACGTTTGTAAATCTTTAGATGGTTCTGTTAACTAAATTGATAAACTATAAGAGTTACAGTTATATCACACATACTCGTAAAAACTGTTCAATACACACACTTTCTATAAAACATTTGATTTTAAACAATAAAATTAATATATTACTGCTTCATTGGACGTTCTAAAGTAGACTGCTTTTATACATTTGTGTAGTAGTCTTTTTTTTTATTTGGTTTTTAATTTTATTAACTAATTTGATTATTTATACAACTTCTGTATTTTGCTACGACAATTTTTTTTTACGTATTATTGTATTAAATAATATCTTTAGCATAGTTATGTTTATAAATTACTTATTTAAATAAAGGTTTTTTGTTGTTTTTTTTTACGTTTAGTTAGGAATACAGCTGCTTCTGCGCTAAGCTACGCATGAGCGCAAGTCGACAAAGGGCGTGGTGTAATGCTGCAGCTCTCCACGCGTTGTCGCTCACATTAGTGATGTGTGGGTAAGCGTTTTTTTTCTCGGCTAACTATATAATTTTAAATAACATTACAAATTTAAACACTCTAATGCGGTGATTAAACATATTTAATTGGTCACGCGTTGCAGGGCATGCGAGTTATTAAGCGAATGCCAAGTATATTTTAGCAAATGAAAACAAATTGCAAGCAACGCATAAACTTAAGACAAAATGGAAGTTTCTTATCGAGTAGAAAAATAAGTAGTACTGTTTGCATTCGCTTGAAGACACGCATGCGCATGAGACGCGTTTCGTATGCGTCGCTCTGTTACAATAGTTTAGTCATAGAAAAAATTTCGTTCCACTAATCAATACTTTTTCAGTTTTTCTTTTATACTAATTATAATTGTTTTTGCTTTTTGTTGTCGGCAACTTAATGTTGCCACCGTGTATTAATTTCAATTTTGAAAAACATAAATTTCCATATAATTGTTTGTGTTTTTTCTTTAGCGTACAGCTGAGTTTTTAAACGAATAACTTAATCGATGTTTTTTTTTTTCAAAAAATTACAAAGTGCACTTTAAATTCTTTTGCTCGAATATTAAATTTTGTTTAAATCATATGTATGTTATAATATTAGCTGTTTTTGTAGTGCTAATGGAACTTATATTTGTAAACATAAATAGAATATATATTTTTGGAGAACAAATCAGCTTAAAATACTTAAGTGTATAAGAAAATGTAAGTAACAAACCATTTTAAACAATACTATTAGTTATTTTAGACGCACAAATCAACAACAGCGCATGTGCGGGGACACAATTGCTTTGCGCATGTGCGTAAATGGTGAATACAAAATTGCACACAGCATGCTTTCATTTTCATTTAACAACAGACAAAGGGAAATTTGTTGGGAGACGATTTTTCACTACGACTTTTGGTACAAATGCAAGAATTGATAGCTTTTAGAGCTTGGTGTTGAGCTTTTGTTGTCGTAGACAAACGTTAAGGCGCTCTACTTAGGCACACATAAAGCGCTTTTGCTTTAGTTAATTAGATCTGACTTTCACAAAAAAAAATAAGATAAATTTCTTTAAAGCTCAAAGCTCAAATTGGTGCTTATTTTCTTAAAGCTTAAAGCTCAGCATGAAATGTAACAAGTAAACACATTTTCATTGATATTTCATGCCCAGATATCTTTTTAAGTTTAAAGCTTTTATGGAAGGTTAATCTCGTTCAAGCTTAAAGCCCGTATTGATGATTAAATGGAGGTTCGCATTTTCGATTTGTTCAGAATCATTCTTAGTTTTAAGCTCTTATTGAAAATGTATTTCTTTAAAGCTTAAATCTCGGGTTGAAACTTGAATTAAGCAACACAAATAAACGCTCTCTCTGAAACCTTTGTTTCAGAGCCAATTTCAAAATGCAAGCCTCTTAATAATATTGACTCAAAAACTTTGTGAATCTGTTTAGCTTGAATATTTTATAATATTATTTCTTTTAAGCTTTTTTTCTAACAAACGTGCTTGGGAGCTTTTTGAAAGCTTTTTATTTTAAATCGTCAATTTACAACACAGTAGAGGCCACTTCAAGCTTTATCAAAACTGATATTACAAAAAGCACATTTTACCGTTAGCTATGTAGCTTTCTTTTTTAATCTTCGAAACTCGCTGTGTAGACTTGAGCTTTTTGGAAAGTTGTTAATACGAACCGCACGAGCGTTTTCAAAGATGCTTTCAATTGAAGTAAAATCTTGAGTTCTTTTATAATTGTACATGGTTACATTACAACTTGAGGCTGTGCTCAATTATGAAATTCTCATTGTAGAATATTATACCAACAAATTTGTTGTAAATCAAAATTTGGCATTGCTGTGTGCAGAAATATAAATGTTAATACCCAATACAGTGTCGATATAGTAGTGCCTTGTGTTACTAATAGATAATAAAAACAAATTCTATGGACTAACGGTCACTTTTAAAGATAACGCAGTGTCTTTAGTTATGCGGGCGGAAGAATTCTTTAGTACGATGTGAAGAGTAGCAAACAATTTTGAAAAACACATTACGCGCTTCTTATACTGTTATAATTGTGTTAGTGCGAAAATAGCAAACATTTATTGACGATATTACTCTGCTCTCTCTCCTACTTTCTTTAAACACCGTACTAACTGTTTTTTTTTTCTCTTGCTAAAATTCAGCACTTGAAATATTTTCCTGTCTTGTATTGTAAATCAAATTTTTAGCAAATACTCTATAACTAACTTAAAAGTGACAGCGTGTGTTTGTGTGAGACACGTGACTCGTGACTCGTGACAGTGTGACAGTTAACACAAAAATGACTTTATAATTTAAGCAGTGTATAAACTAAGGCTAAAATTTTTCGCTGCACGCTTATTTTATGTTAGAATTGATTCTGATTGCTGCCAGTCGGGTTACGTGTTGAGGGCCGTGACGAGAATGATTTGCCGCTGCTGCCGCGTTGTGGTGGCATCGAACGACGCGCGAAACGTGTTTCACTATGTGGAAAAGAGAGAAGGGAAGATGAATTAGAACACATTGACATTGAATGATAAATAATAAGCATACATATGAGTGCAATAAATGTGCATAGTTGAGACTAATATTGTTATTGTTGTATAAGGGCAGTTTTAAAGGCTATAAAAGTTATGGTTATAATTTTGGCAAGCAATACAGTTTGTGCATGCAGTCGGCTAAAATTTTAGCATAAGTTTACGATTTCGAAAATTTTGAGTTTTTGTAGGATCTTGAGGGTTGATAAAATGTTTGCAGAAGTTCTTTTTTGTTTTAACACATATGTTAGCATATCTACGCAATTTAGAAAGATTATTAGCTGTCTTCGATGCGCCAATTCACTGCTGGCTATGTTTAGGCGCTGCTCGCTTGTCCAAAAATTTACAAATTTACAAATAAAAGCAAGAACAAAGTTATGTGTTTGAATTCAATGCAAGATTACTTTACAAAACTGGTATAACTGCCTGTTTTTCTAACCATATTAATGATTATGTACCTCTACTTGATTTATACAAGTTGTTTATTCGATTCGTCACTTTCAAAACTTTGGCGAATCGAAGACTGCTGTTGCTCTACATATACTGTGTTATTTTGAAAAAGGTTTGAAATGTGTTTCTGTGTCTTTTTTCATCGTCTCACAACACTAATATTAACAAATCACAATTTACAGTGTTTATTTATGGCCAATAACCGAGTATAAATTACTATGTTGTTGTGCGTTGTATGTAAAGCACTTCACTAGCATTTACAAAACATGCTTCGAATATATATATTTACAGGCATCACCAATTGTTTAATAATCCACATATGTATAAGCTGGCATCACACCAGCTGCCAATAATTATATTGCACGGCTTACCAATTGGGAACGCGTTTTAAAGTTTATTGTTGTTGGCAAAGTTAAACGTAAGTTGGACGCAATTTCAATTAATGTTGATTTGGTAGGGTGAAGGTAAACAGGATAAACGACAAAATAAAATATGCTTTGGGCAAATATTTATCATAAGAACAAATATACTTATATGAACAGCAAGCACTAAGCACTAATTTTGAACGCGAACACACGCACTTAATTCATATGATATCGAGCTGAGTAGATAGTTGGGAATAAAATTTGGCTCAGCAATAAACGCTATTTTTTTATTTTTTTTTGTAATTTAAACGTCGTTCTATATGTAGCTTAACGCCGCATGGGCACCCACCGATCGATTTCCATTTCCTCCATACGTTGGGTCAATTCAATTTTCTGCTGTACAGCTAAACGTAACAGCTGATTTAGCGTCTTCTTCTCCTCCTCAGCGGCTTCCAATTTGCGATTTAGGTCATCCACCTGTGTGACGTATTCCTCGCAACGAGCGGCGAACATGGCGCGCAAACCTAAAAGTGGTGAGAATTTAATATAAAACAAATAAGAGTATAAGAGAGAGAGAGAGAGAGAGAGAGAAGAGCACGAAAATTGTGTTAAAACTGTGTACAGTATGTTTGTTTACAATATTTCAGAAAAACAAAAAAAACTTTTATAACTGTGTTTACACTTTGATAATAAAACTTCTCGCTCTTTTCCACACCAACACTTACTTGAGAAAGTCGCTGCGTCTTCCTTGAGTATCTTCAGTTCATTGCGCAATTTGGCCATTGTTTCGCTGACCACTGTCTTTTCGTTCTCATATTTCGATTTGAGATTGGTGAGCGCCACCTCAGCGGTCTGCTTGTTGGACTTCAAGACAGTACGCAATGTAGCGATTTGATCACGTTTCAGTGAGAGCAAGCCCTTAAGGCGCACGATTTGTTCTTGCAACTCCTCGACCTCCTCGCGATTATATTTATCAACTGTTAGAAAGGATATATAAATTTCAGTAGGAATATGAAAAGTTCTGTCAGCAAAAAATACGAAAAGTTGTTACCTTCAGAAATATCGCCGCGCACTTTATTTTTGTTGTGCTCAATTGTGTGCTCGACAGCGGTTTTCAAATGCTTGATCTGATCACTCACAGTGTCCACATACTTTTTAATTTCAACAGAATCCGCAAGACCCTGCAAATCCTCAATCGTGTGTGAGCGGGAAGTGAAAATGTCGGACTTGAACTGCGACTGTATGGCAGTAAGTGAGTCGTTCTCGAAGCTATAAAGCAAATTTTTATTGCAAAGATTTTATTTTAGGCTATAGTATGCCATATATTAAAAGTTTAGACCTACCTCATATCATCGCTCTTAGTGTCGAGCATAATACGCGTCGGTATCTCGCCATTAACGGTGCAAACGAGATGATATAACTGTGCCAAATCGTCACTTAAGGCCACCAAAGTGGAACGTGCCGAACCCAAACTTAGTCCGGCATTTTGTGAAATACTTGTGAGTGTGTGCACATCACTCTGCAGATCCAGCGATTTCTGCTCGGTGCTGAGCAATTTATTTTTCAAATTTGTGACCTCATTACGCAGTGTTGTCATTGCGTCGGTGTAGTTGAAACCCTTTTGTAGTTCCACTAAATCAGTCTTGAGACCATCAATCTCTTTGGAGGATAGTGTAAACCAACTATTATACTGTGAAAGTATATCCAGCAGTTGTTGTCTGACGTTTTGTTCGTCATTGCGTCGCTTCACCGCTTCCATGGAATCATCCTTTATATCTAACTGTTTCTTCAAATGTAACAATGCATCGACATGTGCCGTTAGCAGCGCTAGACGAGCCATGAAATTTTGTATTTCATTTTGTGATTTATCCAAACTAGTTTGTGCCTCTCGTAAATTCGCAGTGAGTAGAATTTTTTCATTTTCAATCGATTCCAATTGTTTCTCTAACTTTTTCAACTCGTTCAAATGCACCTCTGAGAAAAGATCGCATTTGGTGCCGTCGGTTGCATTCAATTCTGTGGTCAAATCGGCTTCGAGACGTTTCAAGGCCAGATTCTCCTCTTCGCCA
The DNA here is from genome assembly GCA_021498325.1 of Bactrocera minax. NCBI lineage: Eukaryota > Metazoa > Arthropoda > Insecta > Diptera > Tephritidae > Bactrocera > Bactrocera minax. Next base: position 27,417 of record JAKEEE010000091.1, read on the forward strand.
TCGCTATTTGCGCTTATGTTGTCATCCATATTACTGCGTAGATAGGCCAAGTTGCTTATCTTGTACATGGATTCACGATTCAAATGACTATCCAATTCCTTCTTGAGCGCATATTTTGCCTCACGTTCGCACTAAGTAAACATTTTTAGATAATAATTGAGTGTAAAATTTTACAAATAAAACAGAGCTTCAAAACTCACTTGCAAAGCTTCTAAAGCTTCTTCCATTTGCTTTTCAGCAATCTTCTTTAAGTTAGCCAACTCATCCACTTGTGAGTTCAACAGTTCAACCTCTTCGGTTAGACGCCTTATCTCGTGTTTGGCACCTTCAAACTCCACCTAACGGTAAATAAAAGTAGCAAATTATATTATTTTGCTATGTCTCAAAACTAAGATGTGACTTGAAAATTTTTTCACCCGATTGTCACTTACCTGTGAACTTCTCAAGCTTGACACCTGCTTTTGCAGCGATATGTTTTCCTCCTCCAATTCTGTGTATTCCGTTAGCATTCGTGTCTCACGAAACTTCAAATCTTTCACCTCGGCCTTAAGGCGTAATTTCTCAGCCTCATTATCTGATTTGTCGCGTCCAATATCGGTATTCTCTTGCAGCATACGATCACGTTCGTTGCGTACTCGTTCCAATTCGTGACGCAATTGCTTTGTCTCATTTTCCAAATCGAGAATTTTGCTATTCAAAGTTGTTTCCAGTGCTGCCGTTTCGGTGAGCAACGACTCCTCCTGTTCGATGCCAGTTTTTGTGGTGACCTTTTGCGAAGACTGAAACTTGGCAAGTGCCTGAAAACCCAAAACAGAAATACGTGTGAAATGTAAAAATGAGTTTCTGAAACATTTTTAATATAGGATTATGCATCTGTGTAAAATATATTTTTTGTAGGTTGTTGGTTGTTTCCATATATACATATCTTTAAAGAAGGAATGAAGTACTCAAGTGAATACTTGACTTAACTAAACTAATCAGTACAAATTTGGACCTTTCCGAACAAAAATTTAAACAATTTGGAAAGTTTTCGAGAAATTTTTATTAGTGGCATATTTTGCAGATATTTAGAGTTGCCAACTAGTGCAATTGAACAGAATAGAAAATGTGTTTCAAATTTAAGGCGTTTAAAAAAGCAGTTCGGCAAGTATTCGCGCGTTCTTCAATTTGGACATTCTTTGGAATAGAGTTGCCACCTTAAAATAAGGTGAAACCGAACACAATAAACAAAATGTGTCAAACTTTTAACGGTTCAAGCCTTTCGAAAATACTTTAGACATTCTTTGGAATAGAGTTGCCACCTATGGTACAATGGTGTTAATGTTAAAACTGAACACTGTGTATGGTATGATCAATAAGGAAAGAAGTGTAATGAACTTAAAGATAAATTTAATGACCAAACCTCGAGTCATTCCAATATGAGAGAGGGGTTTATGCGGTGGTTAATTTTTTGAACTGAGGTGAAAATTCAAGAATTATGTTTTCATAACAAAGGCGCCAGTCAAAATTGGAAGCCGATTCTCCTAAATATATGTACTGGGTACTTGTTGTTGTTAATTAATATCTTATAGGCTTGGGAGGTTAATTGCTTTAATTTTAAAAGAAGTGTTTTCATTATTCAAGACAAATGCGACCTATATGCCTCAACCCCGTTAAATAACTGTTTAACTTAGAATTGAAGAGATATTAAAAAAAATTCAATAACATTAATTCATTCTCTGATTTATGCGAAAAGCAAAAAAGAAATATATTCTCCAATAGGATAAAATACTAGCGTTGTATTTGTTCACCTCCAACCCATCACTCCAACAAGATAACCGTTACCAGCATATAAGAGCATTGCCCATTTTTTATAAAAGATATAACAACGATATATAATCGAATTTTCAATTGACTCACATAGACAGTGAACAGTAAATAGTGAGCAGGTCACAGTGATTATAATGTTTGCGACAAAAGCGTGACTGATGGAATTGCAGGTGTGGCACACACTTAGTGGTAGTCACACATATTTACTCTAACAGCTGATGGCGTGTGCGGTAGAGCCTTTGTAAGCAATTCCCTACACATAATATGACATTTACGAGCGCTTTATCAACAGATTCCTGTGTTGCATGCCATCTCTCTTCCGTCTTCCATCTTCCGGTATTACCGTTGGTACTGCTGCTACGCCTGCACAATCCACATCAATTCAAGCGTGTGTGATTCGCATGGCGAACGCCGTGCTATGTGCCAAACATTATTATACGCTTATTATAAATACATGCATTTACAGTGCTGCGCAAAATATATGCAATAAATAAAGTGAGCACAGTGAGTTATTAAGCACATTTATTAATGATTCTTAATTAATTTTCAGAATGTTGTCACACAAGTTTGACATTTCTGTCATTTTAAAAGCAATCTTATAATAATAAGAATTGTGACAGGCAGATTTTAACATTGATTTCGTATATAGCATATAATTATTAAGTAGAAAAGCGATACGAAAACATAATAGAGCCTACAATAAGCTGCAAAATACCAAGCTTTTGGTAAGCGTGAGCTATTCTATCCGAATCAATGTGTAACAATTTCCTCTTGTCTACTAAAAAATAACTGCATTTGATTTTTCAACAGATGTTTCCAAATTTAACTGCACAATTATTTTTAATTGTAAAAGGCATGATTTTCTAGTCAGTTTTGTCTTTTTTTTCCAAGTGGAGTGCTCCCATAAGTGAAAATTTTCCGTGGTTAAGTCTCTTTGATGACTTAAAACGATTCTATATATTATAGATTTCTGAATTTTATAGTTTTCAGAGAATGAGTGATCAATTTTTTTTTATTATCAATAGTAATTAATAATAAATATAATAAAATTTGAAGTTGTAAGTGCGAAAACCAATTAGAGCTATTATTATTATTATTATTATTAAATTAGAAACTTAGGTTTATGTAGTTTTACGATTCAAAAAACGTGACGAAACAACAAAATCACATTTTCAACCCTTTTAGCCGTGTCAGTTTTTCTTTCCATGTAATCAGTGCCAGCTGAATAACGGCACTTACAGGTTATGCCAAGTTTTCAATATAATTTAAAACATATTTGAAAAAGTCAAACTAAGCGACGCAGCTGCATAAGTCTTTCACAACACTGTACAATACACAAGTTTCGGGCAGTGCGTATATGTTGCTTGTGTGTGCGTTCTATCATGTTTGCCTGCCTCCTTGCAATTACTACATGCAATATTTGTCCAATGTGGCAAATCTCAGGCGACGTTTTATGCGGCAAGCCGCTCCTTAAATGCCCATATCTTTTACCACGTGCCCCCTCCACACACACACACACACACATATACACACTCACTACACATACCGTACATATATTTATATACACATGTAAACTACTGCTGCAGTTGGCATTCATTCAAGTGTGTACATATGTATGTATACGCAGTGAAATTACCAGAAACTAGCAAAATAAACCAGAGAACGGCAACAGTTCCAGTGCTCAAAATGCCGGTGAATGTACAAATACATATACATTTTCATGCCTACAACAAAGTTAAATGTATTGTATGTATGTATGTATGCATGTGTGTGCAGAATGCCGTAATGCTTGCATCCTTATAAACTTGCTCATTTATTCATGGAATTCGTGTATTGTTCTTCCTCCGGTTTGTGTAAGTTTTCCTAGGCGCTTATCAGCAACTTGATGTATATGTGTATGCCTGCATGTGTGTGTGTGTGTGTGTGTGTGTGTGTGTATGTGTGTGTGAATTTTGGGTGCCCACTGCGCCCACCAAGCACTTTTTCTACGAAATTTATATGCTTATTTTGAGACATACACAAGCGTCGCATAGTTACTTGTGCTATGAGTTTGTAAGCTTGTGTGCGGCGCTCGGCTACAATGTTGGTACTTAGTCAGTGTGCTAAAATTAAGCCAATCCATTTTGGACTTAAAGTGTTGGCAGTGTTTCTTTTGCTTTATTTGTTGTGTTACTGGCAACAACATGCAGTTTTACTCAACTTTCGTTGTTGTTGTTGTTGTTATTTTTGTTTTTGTTTTTGTCATTTCACAGCTCGGCGCAGGAATTGTTGGCTAATATGGCACATCCCCAGAGAATGCATATTATTTTTTTAAGCTTAATTTTTGAACGCAGGTGTTGGCGGAAAGCTTGCCTCCGGCGCTACACCATCGCTTGACTGTGCATAACTAATGTCGCCCGTCGCCCGTCGTCCGTCGGCCGTCGCTGAAGTGTTTTGGGTGCAATAAATGTCTTTTGTTTGCCTTAGTTAATTAAACTTTGCTGCTGTTGGCAGATTGAGGTCACAAAACTATGGTTCTACTGATGCTTCTCATATTTGGTATTTATATTTGCTGTGTCGCTCTGTTTATATTGTACCGAAAATATTCGGAAGCCAAGCCAGTAAAGTTTTCGAGAAGATGTAGTTGTAGATGTAGAAGATGTACACATAAATATTATATCTATTATTTTAAATAAGCAACTCTTGGCTTGGTAATTAAAATGTGTGACCACTGAAAGCACACATTGTTCTTTAATGCAAATGCAACGCCTTCCGCTGACCTTAAAAAGGCTTAACGTTTTCAAACTCTTATTTTAAATTTTTTTTGTCAACAATCAAAATATCTATGTATAACGGTTGTTTGTGCACTAAAAAGTGTTTAACAACTATGTTTTTCCATATGGAACTGGAAAACATGGAGGTAAAAGGTGCTTTTTGGCTAAATGTAGCGCTTATTTCTCAAATAAAATTCCGAATAATTTTTAATAAAGAATAAAATAATATTTATCCAATATTTTGGTATTAAAAGTTAAAAAATTTAAAGGCATCTAGTATTTGTACAGAATTTCGGGCATATTTCCATGGCAAATGCGTCTTATAAATGCTAGTTTTACCCATCGGTCCAATTTATAGTACTCTTTCCTGGCTTTTTTTTCCAGCCGACCTTATCTCGCCAAGGACGCAGTCTCGCCAATTCAATTGTACAGTGAACGATGTGCTTTACGTGGGTACCTGCCGTTTGTACAGCCTAACTCCACGGTGTTCAAAAACACAACGGATCAACAATGGGTTGATCAGTGCCCCGTCAGTGATAGCTTTTTGGAAAAAACCAATCGGTACCGATTGGCATTGTGGAAATGGACACAATAACCACCTTGGTAGGACTCGAGGCCTATCTAAAACCTCTGCCGACACCCGGTCGGCTGCATCACCAAACAGCTCTACCCGCATTCAGGTATTAAACCCACGAGGTGTAACACACCACGATACTCCACGAAGGGCCTACCGCAATGAGTAGGTTGGAGCGACCTGTAACCCCAATGGGCTCCTGCTCCCCGTGGTACCAGATTAAAGTCTTCGGTCAGACCTCGTAGCCGGGACTACTTCCGGTAGAGCTACCCATTGAACTCTTACTGGTGGTAATTGTAGCTTGAACTCAAATGCCTCTTTAAGTGTGTGCATAATACATTTAAAGTGTTATAAACTCAGTTCAAGCTAAGTACTATAGCACTATTTCTGACATGGCTTGGCCTATTTTAGAGCAAAGTCTATTGCAAATGCGGTGCATTTTATGGATTTTAGTTGCCTTTTACGCCAGGCATACCTTACCGCGGGTTATTCTTGTCCACGACTGTACAATAGTATCGCTAAACCAGAAATAGACCTTATAGTTAAAGATAATTTGAGGGTAAAAATGTTGTGACTAAGTTCGCCGCATAAAGCGCGAGTTTTTCAACGTTGTTCCAGTGTAAGACTTTAGGCGGTAATTTGCCAAAATATACTGCACACAAATGTCAACATATTTGACAAGGACAAGGAGTTTATCCCTCTTGGAAATTCTATACCCCTCAAACTCTTTGTAAAAAGTCTGCCATTTTTCCTGTATGAACATTACCCTCTACTAAAGTTGTGATTAAAATTACCACAGAACCTCATAAAACTCTGGAAAGTCCTTATTTTATAATGCCTATTAGTCGAGTTGCTTCAGGATAAGCTCATTTGCGTACAACCGATTATTGTGATACTGGTAGACAGAAAAAAGAGTTGAATATTAACCCTTCCGCTAAAACAGTAATACAATTCATATAATTTATAATATATTGGTTGAATGATTTGTTGTTATTGTAATGATTATCTGCAACCTCTCCAGAGATAAGTGCCTCTTACATCGTTATTGCTGTTGTTATAGCCGTAATTCAACCTCAGATTAGATTTCAATTATGAATTGTTATAGAAGTCATCCAGCGGAAACTACTGTAATCGAGTCTTCGTCTGGATTGGGTCAGAGGAAGACTTTAGGATGGGTAGGTTTGAGATGATATATGTATGTGGGATGGTTATAATCTTGTGAGAACTCTTGTATGAATCATATATGTTATCTGTTGGAATATCCAGAGCACAATTGTGATAAAGTTACTCAGATCCCATGGATATTGATGCGAAAGCGGCGATAGAAGGTTAGGTTCCGAATATCAATTATCCGTATAATAATTAATTAGATATATCATGTTCATATCTGAATAGATAGACTATACAATATCTTTAACAAGAGATCTACGCAAGTATTGGTTGGTGTATGGCTACTTTAAAGTTTATCACGCGAAGATTGCTTATGAAGATGTTGATTGAATGATTGTGTGCATAATGTCTATTTTAAAAATTTGCTACCGGTGAGTATCGTTTCTCGCTATATTCACAGTTGGCTTCAGTGGGAACCACGCATTTCGCTACGATCCTTCATTGGGAGCATGAAACAGTGCTTCGTGATAAGGTTTCTTATAGTGTTGCCACTGATTTAATAGTTAATAGCGCAAGGTTCCTCACTGTGGACAAATTCTCTTTTATCGCCCTCTCGCCCTCTCTTATCAGCGTTTGAGATTAGTGAAACTCGGTTAGACAATTAAGTTTGTTTATTTATTTTTTCTACTAGATAAAAAGGAAAAAAAGGAAAAAGAATCTTCAAGAATGCGAAAATAATATCTCTGGATATATACATATATTTTTTTTTTAATAACAGCCGTTGGCCTAATAAAAAAGTAATAAAAATTCCAGTATTGTAGAACCGTCTGTTGTGGGAATTGTGAGTATTAACTATGGATAATTAATATATGTATATTAACCAGCCAAGTTATATTAACCAGTCTCAATATATTAATATAAATGTATATATTAATTTTATTTGCATTTTGCGTTGCTTCAGCTACATTGGAATTTTATTAATACTCTCATGGTTGTTATTCGCGCAATTTTCTCAATATTTGCTATTATAATTAGCGTGTTGTATATAAAAACTATGAAGTTCATACAACCATGCGATTTTACGAGACTCGCTTCTTATTTATAAATTAATTAAATATAATTTTTTTTTTTAAATAATTTATAAAAGATACAATGATAATTAATTTTTAAATAACTACTTCATATTACTTAAAAAATTAGCTCGCACTATCTAAAAAAACAAAATAAGAAGCAAGATTTTTAATTGCATTTTAATTTCAACCGGAGGAATTATGTCGACTAGAATGACCGTATAAAAATTTTACAATTGCACACATAACCGAAATTGGAAGCATTACAGCATTTATTAACGTCCGCGACGATATTGTAAGCATAAGAAACCGACATGGTATATGTATATCTACATACATACGAGTATCAACAACAAAAACGAAAACTGTGAAAAAATGCTGCGTTGGCGTGGTCTCTGGGCACATAGCCCCTAATCACCTCCTAGCCATTTTAAAACGAAGTAGAAAAGCAATTAACAGATCCACTAACGTTGCAATGCAAGTGCTATATATACAATGGAATGCTATTTTATTGTTTTTGTTGCCTTTGGATTTCATTCCCCGGGCACAAATTGTTGCAACCACTAACCATTATAAAGCTAGCCAGTCAGGCAGCCAGCCAGGTAAAGTAGCAGGCAGGTAAATAACGATGCCAATACTAGCCTAAATAAGGACATGACAGTGGTAGCGCAAGTTAATTTGTAATTTAGTTAGAAGCCAAATCAAATTTATGACCGTACAATGAAGGGTGTGGATGCGCAAGGACAACGCATTGACGTCCTTAGGAATATGGATGGAAGCAGTAGTTCGCTTTTTATAATGGAAGGCATATTGTCTAGGTATTTGGTTAGCCAGAATCTGTGAGATCAAGCAAATTTACTTTCTTTCTTATCACAAAGTAGCCCATGTGACTAATTTGCATAGATATGATAAGTAAAATTATGAGAGTTTAATTATATAAGTTTTGCAAATACATTATTTGTATAATTCCATTTAAATGTGTAAATAAGCATAGGTTTTGCACAATAACTGAAACCAGTTAACAAATAGCCAATGAATTTTTATATGATTACGTGTTTTACGAACCTGCAGTAGAGAAAAATGAAATAATTTAAAACACAACTGAACGAAGGAGGTTAAACAAAAAGAGAATACCAAATAACTATCACATACCAGTAAGTGGTGGCGAACTCAGCACAGTGAGTTGTTGTAGCATACCAATAACTTTTGCGCATATACTATATTTAGCAGATTTTTTTCAACTCACTGTTTGCTTACTTGTTGCCGAGCGCACTGCGCTGAGAACGCCAACAATTATAGACTTTCGTTACCAAACTCATATCTTTAAACACAAGGAGTGATGTTCCATTCGATGGGAAACTAATTGTTGGAAGTGCATGTTTATTGACATTACAAAGGAAATTTAGTCATGAACTTGCCAAATAAAATAATGCAAAAATCTTACATTTTTCGCTTATTTAATTGTGTACCTTATTTATATTTTAATAAACGAAACTAAAAATACATTATTAAATAATTATTATTTATTACAATTAAAAAGCCTACCTCTTGCGTAATGTCCAAATCGTGTTTTGCATGATCGTATAGAGTCTCCAACTCCTCACACTTCTGTTCAAGTGACAATTTCTCTTCCAATAATGACAGACCATATTGTGCTGATTGCGCTCGTTCGCTAGCTGCCTGATCTAGTTCGCGCGACAGTCGCTCTACTTCCAAACGCAACTCCTCAATAGTTTTGCCGGCTGTTGCCGCATTTTCCAGTTCGGACATATTGCAGCCGTTTTGTGTGTTTGTGTAATAGTTTTGTAATGGACGGGTGTTTTATTTTTGGATGGGATGATTTGGGGGGATTAAATGGTCAAAGAGACGAAACGTATTGTGTTGAAGTTGTTTGACGGATTGGGGGTAGTTCACCGTATGTCGTTATGCCACAGTGGTGGGACTTTGCAATTCTCGAATCTATGTTTTTGTGTTTCCGTTGTGTTCTTCTCTGCACTGGACGGCGGCCGTTTTATATTTATATTACGGCGGCTAGTTATTCAACAGTGGGCGTGGCAGGTTGTTGTGGGCGGAATCGTGTTGTGATCGCCTGTATAGCGTTACGAATCGTTGATTTTGGAGGGACGTGTATGTGAATATGTTGCTTTTCGCTATTCGTGTTGCTAACTCGTTTTAGTCGTATCTTTGGCAAGTTAAACCAAGTAATAAAATTTCACTTTGCTCTTACACTTTGCTTCTTGGACGTATATATGAATATTTTGTGAATTCTACTGCTTAACTCCACTTCCTTCTATGAAGTTGTTATCGCTTTTAACACAAATAAATCTTTCTTTGGTATCATGCTCTATCGTTAAAATTTCATTCCATGCTTTTATTTGCTAATTTTACCAACGTTTTTACGTCTTTGCAAATTACTGATGTGGAGTGGATAATGTATAAAAACCGTCACCTCGATCTCACTTTAAATTGCAACTTAATTGATAAATTGTACTCAATTATTAAATTAAATTGAATTGCTGCAATGCACTTCCACCAGCTAAATTAATATAATACTTAGCTTTGTGTTTGCATAAATATGCGCGAAAGCATATTAATTTGTTACTACACTAACAAAATCAGAAATATATAAATGTTAGCGTCCACTGCTTTCAACGGCAAATTGACAAAAAAAAAAAAAAATAAACGATCCAATTAACGAAAAATGTGAAGCAGTGACATCACAACGGAGCGCCTTTTCACTCAACAATACCGCACAACACCACCAACTTCTAACTGGTGTGTTCACGGTTTTTTCACCACCCCTTTAGTAGGGTAAGGGAACAGCTAGTATACTGTATTTTTCTTGCTTTCACTATTTAGTTTTCTATCAAATATATATTGAAACTATAAACAAACGTTTATTGGTCGTGATTCTGCTTAAAGATTTTCCCCAAATAGAAAATCTCTATCACAATGCAAATGAGGATATCCACGTCTTTTCTTTTCGTGAGTGACTAACGGAATGTGTGTGTGAAAATTTTGCGTTCCTTCTTACGCACTTGCTTCATGAAATGTCAAAATTTTACAGGGTCGCATCTGTGTAAAGAGAGACATGTTAATAAAACACTGTTGAGATCGTAAGAAGTGAAAATTTACGATCTTACACAGCAATTTTTTAAATTAATAGCTTTCATAACACTATTAACTTTTTACGAAATACATTTATTATATTTATATTTTTGTATGTATATAATGTTGTGCTAGCGAAAGTTTATTTAAACTGAACGAAACGTCTGAAAGAGAGAGTTTATATGTAAATGTAGCATTTCGCAAACAGTAAAAACAAGAAGATAGTTTTTATTTGTGCTGTCAACATATTACTGTTTTTTGGAGTAAGAAGAGAACAAATCAAATGTAAGGATAGGCAAAACTTTTTTTGTTGTAAAAAGTCTTAAAAGGTAACGTACTGAAAGTTTTCCTTTGGATATCGTAAATTCACAAAAAATACTAAAAAACGACACTGCCACCCTTCAGTCAGCTGTAGTTTTGTATATAACACACACACACGCACACTAGTAACCAAAGTTGTCAAACGCCAAAACATACAATAGAAAAGGAATGAAAACATCATTAGCAACGACATATAAGTCGAACCTCAGAATTCTGTGCAAATTTTTTAATGGTGTTTGTTTTCCCAACTTGAATTTCAAATTAAACATAAATTGTGCTCAAATTACATATGTTGGAAAAAATAATGATGTAGAGATTGAAAGAGTTTTGTGAAATTAATGTTAGTACGAAAAATAATTGCGCAATAAGCGCTGAAATTATAAGGTTGTAATAAAGAAAACAAACGGTAAAGAACAGCAACATTTACTTACACAAACTAAGAACCGTAAGGAGTCTCGCCATCGTAGGGTGTGTACACTCCCTAAACGTGTTTCATTTGATACCAACTGCGTTTTCTAAGGAAATTGTAACGTCTATTAGTGTTTTGAGATTAAAATTCGTTGATTTTTAGCAGCAATTTAGTTGGAAAGCGGTGAATATTGCACAGGTGTGGTGTGTGGGCGGTTACGCAGCAGCGGATGAAGCAAGTGAATTCACAGCTGCACACACAAACACGGCAGATAAACAAAGAATATTGTTGAGCTATGGAGGTGAAAGAGGTGTTGCACCGCGAGGGTCGTGATGCCAAGAACTTACTTGTCTACCAATTTTGCGAGGAGCAACCACCAGCCGATGGCTGTCAAGGCTTTAGTGGAAGTGAGTATTTTGTATACTAATAATATATTTTTAAATGATGAAAGCCATTCTTTTTTCTAAAATTTCAAATAGAAATTTCACCTTCCCTAAATGTACGCAAACCACCCGTAGCACCTTCGAAGTCACCAAACTCTTTAAAGAATGCATTATCGCCTATACGCACCGCAAAAATGCAAAAAACTGGACCACGTGTGCGAAGCGCTTCCACGGGTCGAGACAAAAAATCGGAATTACAAGCACGTTATTGGGCACTGTTATTTGGCAATTTACAGCGCGCAGTCAACGAAATATATCAAACGGTGGAGTGTTGCGAGAATATATCATGGTGCCAGGAAGCCATTTTAGTGCTTGAGAACTATGTACGGGACTTTAAAGCGCTGAGTGAGTGGTTCAAAGTTTCTTGGGATTACGAATCACGCCCATTGCAGCAAAGGCCGCAATCACTTGCATGGGAAGTGCGTAAGAGCAATCCTGCGCCACGTGTACGTGCTAAAAGTTTAACTAGTCCTACAATGTCGGGTAAATCAAGTCCATCTGCCTGTCCATGTATGTCGGGAAAATCATCACCATGTTGTGGCGCAGGTAGCGGTGACAGTGCATCACCAAGAAAAAGCTTACGTGCCTGTGATCCACTACCAAAAGGTGCTATGCGTGTAAATGTTCGTGAGTTGTTTGCCACAAACAAAGGCAGAGCTAGTAGTGAGCGTTCAGCAGATGTTGCAGAACAAAAGAAATGCACAGACACTCAGCCAGAGCCACAGGTAGAGGCTGAGCCAATGAAATTACTTAATAGATGCCATCAATATGCACAAACTGATCTTGAAGATGATCATTTGACTTTGGCAGATATAAGAATAAAGCTACAAAGAGAAGCAGAAGAATGTCAAATGGCTGAGCAGGCTGAGAAAGAGCAACAGCAGGAAGAGTATGAAAGGCAGCGTCAACAATATGAAGAGCAGCGTGAACGAGAACGTCAATTGGTGGAGCAAAACGAACTTGAACAACAACAAAAGCAACAAGAGGAAGATAAAATAAAGCGAGAAGATGAAAAACTGCTGCAAAAAATCGACTCAAACTTGGAACCGACTAGCAAGCGGGATAATGTTGCATTAAATGGTAATGATTCTAGTGGTACTGATGCCGATGACCCACATTTCGCTATGCATCGCGAACCAACCGCTTTAGAGATGACTGTGCAGAAGCTAAATGAAATGGAAAACGAAATTCTTGAAAAAGATGCCACTAAAATGCCTACACCTCCCACGACTGAACTACGAAAAGTAGAACCAATAGTTGACATTAAACCGAATATCACTCCAACAGACATTTCGAAGAAACCGGCCACAACAGCGTCTGCGCAAAATGGTCCACTTAAATATTCCAGTGTGTTGAATCGTCCAGCCACAACGCGTCCAGCAAATTCGACTATAACAAAGCCATCGAACATAGTACGTCCTTTAGCCAACGTAACGGCTGTGAACAAGGTTATGCCAACGCAGAAAATTATACCCAACACTAGCTTGCGCCGCTCCGCTAATAACGCTTCGGTGACGAAACCTACGCCTCCACGCGGTGCGAGTGCACGTTGTGTAACACCACGTCCATCCAGTAAAACCGAACATTACGGTCCACCGACGCATGTCGCTTCAAGATTGTCAGCACGTTCGCGAACCATGATTGATATGCAGCCCAAAGATCACCGACCGCGCACCAGCCATCCTACGCAACCGCAACGGTATTCACAAACGACGGCGTCATCACGCAAATCCTCACGTGAAGATATCGGTAGCTCAAGCTCCACGCTCAAAGCCAGTACTGAACTCATATCCTCCTCCAGAAATAGTCTATCGCACGCACATGGCGCAGTGGTACACGTGGACGAACGTCGTTCGGAGCCAAAACAGTTGCCATCAGACGCCAACGACGGCTGGCTGACAGTTAAGAATCGACGTCGCTCCAGCGTGCATTGGGCCAATCGGTTTAATCAGCCGACAGGTTATGCCAGTCTTCCAACTTTAGCGCTGTTCAATGAACAGTTGGCCGAAAATGAAGAGCATCAACGGAACAAGAAAGTTGCCATCAAGAAGGGCTCCACACCGGGAAACAACAATATCACAAATAAAACACAGCCAAGTGCAAAGCAAACAAAAGCGCTGAAGGCACAAAAGAATGTAGACAAGCCGGTGAAATGTGCGACGCGTCCGGAAATAAAGAATGCCAAGGCCAAGGTCAATTCATTGCCAACAACACGCAAGAATGCTGGAGCGGCGCCTGTCGCGCAAGCACCTGCTGCACAGCAGAGCGTCGCTGCCTCAAATGGCGCAAGCTCCGCACGCACAGCAAACGTGCCAACGCGCGAGGCGATTATTAAGCGGCAAAAGTCTGATTTGACGGGCTTGAAGATGACGTCGCTCCACAAGGAATACATGCGCAGCGAAAAGTATGCACAACGCAAGCAAAATGGTAGAACGGGCTCGCTGGAGAGTTCCGCGGCCAACTCGACAGAGACCGTTGTGGATGGTAAGTGAAGTTTGTCAAATTATTGAAGACTTTTTTTTTAATAACTGTATTGTATATTGCAGCAAATGATGAAGCAGCTAACAAAGAGGCAACTGCCGACAACACAGAGTCTCCTGATCAGAATAAAATTGACATAAAAATACAAACGAATCGTGATTTCTCCAAAACCATTGGCGATCTCTACGAGAGCATTGCGCAAACCGCCAAAGCGGCCACCTTTGGTGGCGGCAATATTGACAACACTTGCGGCGCTGGCAAACTTTCCAGTTGTGATGAGAGCGAGGAGACTTTTGCCAGCGAAACGGATTGTGATGAAGATCAGCGCATGCTAGTAGAAGAGCAAGAATCGTTGGAGCGTCAAATACGTGAGTTGGAGAACACCGAAATCGATGTGGACACGGAAACTGATGAGACGGACGGTGAAGTGGCGCTAGATCATGAACATGATTACAATGAAGCTGTAGGTAGTTTGCTCGATGATGCCTCCTCGATCGCCTTTCTACCGGCCGGTGAGGATGGTATGGATTCGAATCTCAGCTTGGAAATGCGCTATCACGCGCTACTCTCGGAAATGTCTCGCGTTGAGCGTGAGGAAGTTTTGGCCACGCTACAAGCATATGTGGCGCGTCATCCGGGACGTGCGCAGGAGTTGCATCAAAAACTCTCCTCACCATCGCGACGCCGTTCACTGCAGGAAACATTGAAGAAGTACCAAGCGAAGCATACGCGCGCGCAAGAAAAACGCGAGCAAGTGCAAAAGGAGAAAACTATTAAAATACAACAACTGTTGGCGCGCGTTGAAGACGTGAAAGCGGCCAAACGTCAGCTAATCGAGGATAAGCGTCTGAGGATGGAAGATAAAATGCAGCGCGCCGCCGAAAATCGCGAGCAATACCTGCGGCAAATAGTGGAGAAAGCACACGATGAGGAGAAAAAGTTGAAAGAGATAAATTTCATTAAAAATATCGAAGCGCAGAACAAACGCTTGGATCTGCTCGAATCCTCTAAGGATGCTGAAGGGCGCTTGCAAGATTTGGAGCAAGAGCGCCAAAAGCGTTTGGAAGAGAAGGCTGCGCGCGAAGCAGCCGTCGAGCGGCGACGACAAGAGCTGGAAAAAGAGCGGCAACGTAAACTGGAGAAAATGAACGAGACGCGTTTGGAAAAGGAGCAGCGCATTGGTAAAATGCAAGAACAAAAGGAGCGTCAACGACAGGCGTTGGCGCGTGAAAAGGCGCGCGATCGCGAAGAGCGTTTGCTGGCGCGTCAAACGCAACAACAGCAGACCACTGAAGAATTGCAGCGTAAAATATTGCAAAAGCAGCAGGACTCGGCGCGGCGACACGAAGAGAATATCGAGCACATACGCCAGCGCGCACTTGAACTGACTTTGCCCACGCGCAACGTCGATGAGAATGGCGTGCAGCGCAACGAAAACGGTGAGGTGATCACAGAGGATGGCGACCTATCGTCAACCGTGTCGGATGTGGGCAGTCGCGAGCACACGCGCGGCTACAAGAAGAAACTCAAAAAACTGAAGCAACGCATGGCGCAAAGGTAAAGCTAGTAAATACATGAGATTTAACTAATAACTAATATATTTTATTATTTTTGTAGTGCCGAAGAATACATGAAGGAACAACAATCGGTGCCTTTGCATATGAAGCGTGAAAGTCAAGTGCCGAAATATTTGAATCTGGTGAGCAAAGGTGGTGGCTCACAAGGTTTGGAGCGCGCCGTCGGCCAACTGTTGCGCCTCATGAGCAAGGCGCAAGTGTTCGATTTTCAGTGCTTCCTGCTTATGGATGGACTCGGTGTCATCACTACAAATGTGATTGGCAAAAGTATGGAAGAGAACAATGACATTCCAAAGCGGTATGCTGATTTTATATACAATATTTTTCGAGCTGTTGTATTTACCAAATAATTTCGCTTTTTTACAGCGCTGTTGTGCTCGCTGTGCAACTATATCGTAACGCCTGTACGCTTTGTCCACAAATTGCACGTCACGCCATACTTGGAAATACATTAAGCGCGTTATTCGATGTACTATTCCAAAGTTTGCAGGTGAGTTGAACACGCAGAGCAATATATCTGGCTCAATATATCAGTAGCTCTCAGATAGCATCTCTCACATGAAAGATCGTATATGAGAAAGTGAAGATGTTGTTCCAAAAGTGGAACGTATTCGGTCCCTAATGCAAAAATTTCTCTTCTTCTTCGTATACGTATCATTCTAAGCTTTTTACGCGGATAAATCGACAAAATATCATTTATATTTTTGTTTACATTCGAGAGCAAAAATTGTATCTACTGCAAATTTCCCACTTTTATTGAATACATAAGCAAAAATATACATAACCTCACCTTTCTTTTGGTTACTTTTTTTTATGGAGATTCTAGTAAATGTTTATTGTTTTCACAAATTATTTAGTATGAGTTCCACTTTTGCAAAATTGTATAATTCTACAATGTGTAAACAATCGATCCACTTTGAAACCTACACCATTACACATTGTCCTCAATTCCGAGATAGATGTGGTTGAAAAAAGAACGTACGACAGTTGTACCTATCTAAACGAAAACGCTGTGTATTTATATCTACAACAGGGCCTGAGATCTTACCAGTATCTGGTTCTTACTAAACTTGTTAAAACTGGTTGACTTTATAGTCCAGAATGCTGCATTAAGTATTGTATCGGACTTCAGATTTTATTAACAGTTATTTTTTAAGTCCCGGTTTTAATCATTAATAAACACTTTTAGCCAATAAAATCTCCTCTTTGTGGTATTAAACATCTTCAAGTGTTAGGTCTAGTAAAAAGAAATCCATTATGTTTGCATTCAATTGAAAGTTTTATTTAGCATATTTAGAATGATCTGATTTAGTTAAAATTTGCAATGTTTTGTTCGATAACTTGTTGCCATTTGGAAGGTAATTTCATAATGCCACTTTCATAGAAACGTTCTCGTCCCTATTAGCAAAAAATTGGGGGGAAAAATAATGGATTTCTTTGTTACTAGGATTAATATATTCAAAAGTATAAAGCTAAGGGGGTTTCAGCTGGACTTTGCCAGCTTGGGGTCGGTTATAAGCTTGTCTATGCACATATCATATCATAGCTCAATAATACTCTCATCCATATTGTCTTTATCCATTCTACTTAGCTTTAGCTCCATTTCCATTCTAGCTCCAATTGTCAATATGAAATATTCCACAATCTGTTTAGAACTTCTTTTATAGCTTTTGGATGTCAAAACTGTCCGTCCGTTCGCTGAAAAATTTTCTGGGTCGTCCCGTCAGTGACTTATGGATTATATCTGGGTAAATTTATTTAAGGTTACAGTGCTGGATAAAAATTTTTGTGTCTTTGATATTTTATTGAAATGTCCCTTTGTTATATACCAATAAAGCATGATTCCGTTCCCTTGAAAAAGAAGAATTCAGTTAAATTCTTTATTTTACCGTTTGAATCCAAATTAAAATTCAGGAAAATTGTTTAGATAATATTTAAAAAATTAAAGTTAAAGCATAATAACTTTGAAAAATTAACCGTATTGTTTTTGTTTTCGCCAGTCTGATTTTTACAAATATCTATTATATTGTCCTTTGCACCACCTAGCGGATTAACGTATGACCTTCTCACGCCCTTAAGTAATTGGCTTTTCAAATTTCGTTGCTATCCGTTTGTCCGATATATGCCAATTGATCACAAAGGCATATTCAAAAGCATAAGGAGAGATTCGAAAACACATAGTTTCAAAAATAGTCTTAAAATACACAATATCGATTTTCGAAATTCATACAAATATGTAATTTATTCACAATACACCCGCTTTAATTGAAGCCTAGGTAGAAACCAAGATGAAGCCAACTAAGTTGGCCTAGATACATTAAAATTAAAACATTTAAAACAAAATCTTCTAAGAATGGTTACTAAAACTGTCAACTGTCGGTATTTCCGACAATCGATAGTTTCCGATAGTTGATGCATTGATTAATATTTCTTACTAAATTTATAAGATTATTTGATGCTTGTTTATACATTGGAATCGTTGGCGGAAAACAATTTGTGAAGGAACTAATTCACAGAGGCATCCGTATATCTTATAAATATACGCAATGTCATATATATCCCAAGTAATTTTCCGTATATATACATGGCATAGTAATTTTCTAAGTGTATCATTTGATAATAACATTAGTTGCATGTGATTCATGTCAGCACTGATGCAAAGTAAGAAAACATTTGTGGTAATATTATATTATCGATATGAACGAAATTATCGATATACTAGATATTTACAGCTATATTTGCTATTTTTCCGATAATTTGACAGCCTAAGTTTTCGTCAAGGTGGCTACGACTGTCTAAGCCTAGACTGATCTTTCAGGTCTCTCCGATATCCCCATTTTAAAGGCATAACGTTTCGCTTGCCCTTTTTCGATGTTTATTTCGATGCATTTTCGATGTTTAGTTGGTGCCCATGATAAGAAAATTTTTCTCTTAGCATTTGCAACGCAAAGCATATAATCGCGTTCTTTAAAAAACTGAAAGCCCATTGTGCATTTTCCATTTGAACTATTTTGGCGAGATTATTTTTTTAGATGATTTTAGCCGTTGGATTTTAAATTAAGAATTGCTAATAACTCCATACTGCGAGATGTTTACCAGGGTTCAATGTTCTTATATCATCATCATCTTTTTCAGAATATATTAATTTCACATCCGGCTAAGATGCCATATATCATAGACATTCTTTTCTTGTCCAGCTTTATGTCGATAATTTCGCAGTATAATTATATCCGATTTTTTTTTGGCAATTGGATCAAAATCGTATACCCATAATTTGTCGTTAGTTATGACACTTTTGAGCAAGTCACGCTTTAACGTCATTCAACGGCTCTTGAGCTCTTGCCATGGTTCTTCAGATTGGCGGTTCTTCTGATTGGTGCTGATTATAACAAAGACATAAAGAATGGTATATAGTTCAAACAGTGGTCATATGTTCGTGACGAACAGATTACTGCGACAAAAAATTATTTGAAATTCGGGTGCACCTAGCAAGTTTGCGAAGCTTGAAGTCACCTACTTTTTTGGGGCTCCTAAATTTGGTTCCTGTTAACGTAGACCCGACACGACTGGCGTGGAAAATAAAAACCTATAAGTCGTGTTTGTCATTCAAAAAATTTTAGTATCATATTAGATTAGTTTCGATACCAATATATTCATTAATTTTATGTGGTTGGTTTCTAATAAAGGCCAACTTTTTCAGTAATGCTAATTCAGACATTATGTCCACGAGACAGAAAACAAGCTCTTAAGACCTGTATGTTTGGGGGCCTACGCCAAAGTTGAAATTTTCTCAACCTAGCCTCAAAAATCCACAACAAAATTGCATATCGCATATTTAAAATAGGTTGCCATTTTAGAGGTATGTAATTTTCTACAGACATAGCTGTCAAACCTGCTGTCAAAGTGAACACAAGTGTTTGACAAATTACCAAAAAAAGACAAACTTTTATTTTTTTGTGCAAACTTTTCGAATAGGGTCATGCAATTTGACGCTCTTGAATTGCTCTATGTGGGGTTACATCAAATCAATCGGCTAAGCTGATAAACCAGCTAGATAAAAACGGTTATGTTGGAATAAGTGAGTGAATAAGTGGATTGAAAAGTCAAGACGCCGTCGTGGTGGCCATATGAGCGAAATTATGCGAAATTCTCAAACACTAAATGTCACAAAATTTTAAAAACTTGTCAAAATTCGACCATTTCATTATTTTTCTTGGTATTTCATTTCCGATAAAAATTACATAACGCTAAAAAAAAAAGACCCTTTACAACAATAAAAGTTAACTCAATCAAAATACAATCAAAGTGAGCACTTTTGCATATTTAAATAAGTCATCGAAAAAAGAAAATCATTATTCAACCACCCTAATGTGCGAAGTATTTTATTGCCATCCTTGAATATTTTCACTTTGCACTTTTTATTTCTTTCTTTAGTTTTATTTACATTTGTCTGTTATGTCGTTGGACACTTGCAACACCTTGCGTCATTGCAGTTAACGGTTTCTTCTTTTGGGCCTCCAACCACTTTCAGTTGTTTCTGCTTCCTTTTTCCTGTTGCTTCGTGTATTTACTGCTCGGCAATCCGTTTTACTGTCAATACGATGAGGAAGATAATCTGCATTATTTTTGAACGTTCTCTTTTCCATCTGCTTTTCTATATATTCCTTGCTTCGACTTCTTCATTTCTCATTTCTGATTTAATTTTTTACTTTATTGTTCTTTAGCTTCCCGAAGAAAAATCACCACAACATCCTGTAGAGTTATCCACTGAGCTAATGCTCGCCTGCACGGTAGCCATGTCGCCGTCCTACACGAAGAAGCACACCCACCCCAAAGTGTTGGAACGCCTACCGGATCTGATAAGGTAAGTCAACAAACAGTGCGCCTTTTAAACAAGTGTGAAGTCCATGAAATTATGAGTAAATACCGACCGACCCGACTTACATACACATACGTCGGTATGTTATGAGAACATATGCGCGTTAAAAGTGCTCGCCTGAGTCTCGCCAGCTTACAGGGTGCACGGCTGCACGTCTGCGCTGCGTAGGGGAAATGCCACGTTTCGAACTACGAAAAGTCGTAATTGCTGCAAAGCTGCCAAAGCGCACGAAAGAGACGAACGTACCGCCTTGTTGAGCAGCGCGCAGAGCGCGTGCGCCTGCATGAGCATTCAAGTGTGTGGCGCAGTGCAGTGAGCGAGTTCGAAAAAGGGCGTGTTTTAACGCCAGCATTTAATAAGCTCTCTTGTTGTGGTTGTTTGTGTTGTTGTCGTCGTCGTCCGTCACCTGCAACCGCAAGCGACGCGCAGCGCAATAATCGTAATAATAAACGTGTGTTCGCCACGCTTGGTAGGTATAAGCGTTCTGCTTTACTTGTTGTTGTTGTTGTTGTTTTTGCCATTGCTGCGGCTGCTCCTAGCTGTGGCGCGGCCGTGTAAATAAAAGAAAATACATATTCACTTACTCTTTAGCGCTCGCAGCATTGAACGCGGCCACGTTTGCGTGGCGTTGTGGAGCGCGGCGCGGTGTGACGCGGCTTTCCGCTGCTGTAGGCGGCCACCACAATCCATATAGCCGTTGCGCGCATAACGGCCTTACCGCAGCATTAATGTTGCGCGTTGCTTATTTCGCTTGCTACTAACTGCCGCGCGCGTTGCTACCGCCTGCCTGCCATATGATTGCCAAGCGCGATTTTACTGCTAAGTTGTACGCCTTCATGCAATTTTTTCCGCCACGTTGCTGTTTTTTTCTCCATTTTTATTTGTTAATTTGCTCTTGTTGTTGCTGGCGTTGTTGTTTGCCTGTTTTCATGCAAATTTCAGCACTTTTGCATTGTACCGACTGACTTAAATCCGCCCCGGCTTCCTTCACCGCAGCGCCACATTGCGCGCCACTACCTGGCTACCTGCTGGCTGACTCGCATTTGTTCGGTTGTTCAGCGTGTGGGCGCTTGGGGGTTTGTCCAATCGCCCCATATGTATTCTTATTGTCTGCCTGGCTGTTGTTGCCATTTTACTTGTTTGTGTTACGCCATTCTGCGTTTTATTGCCCTTTGTTGTTGTTACCGTTGGCGTTGCTGTGTTTACTGTTTTCAGCGCTGTTGTTGGCCGTTACGCCCTCACATGTTTGTGCATAGTAATTTTTGTATATTTATCGATAAATTTAGGTTGCTTCGGAAACCTTTAAGGATTGGCAGCTTTAATGAGGCGAAATTGCTTTGATTTAGGAAGTTCTCTCTTCTGCTTAAAATATAAACAAGTCAAATAATTAATGTTTTTAAGACTTTAAGACTCTTAAAGACTTAATTTATTATTAAATACAAACTTTTTTTGAGTATAAAATCTATCAAAAATACAATAAAAAGAATCGATACTCTTTTTGTCAGCATATGACATAATCCGCATGCACTTTGGTAATGCAAACAAAATTTTAGGGTTGACTGCCCTAAACAAATGTTTCACATCTATCCATGGTATTCGGTGGGACTTAGTTTCGAAGAGTGTGTTGGTCAATGCATTCGTCGGCATAACGCATGAATGTTTCGTATCGTTGTTCTGTCGATGTACCAACCTAATTGTCATGTTTTTCTTGGCATATCATAGCATAGTTTCGTCAAGTATTTCTATATCAAGAAATTGTTTCATGAAGGCTGGAAGCATTTGCTTATTGGACCCATAATATTTCAAGGAAATCACTCCAATTCGTTGATGACACCGATTTTTAGTCTTCGCATTGCATCTAGGGTCGTATACAATGTCCTTCAGACTTCTTACTTGTTCGCAACGTTCTTGGCACCTGAACAATACCATTTTATTATAATCGCTCCTCAAAATATTGTGCCATTTCGTAAGAGACCAATAAACTTGTACTCTGACAAACTCCGGGCAATGCAAACACTTTTAGAATGCTTACAGACCAAACATTCAATATTGTTTTCACAAGTCCGCCATTTCGCGAAAAATTTTAGAAAAACTAAAAAATATGTACTTCACTAGAAAGTCTTACCTAGATTACGAGCCCGTGTTTAATTTTGCTTCAGTTAGCACGAGTTTCTAGAATTAACATCGCTCGTAGACGCCTTTTTGAAAAAGGATTGGCGATTACTGGCCATTTTGAATTTACAAAAATCTCAATATCATTTTTTTTACACTTAAAATGCTGAAAGAGAGAATTTCGATTCCTTTTTTCGTACTCCCATAATAAATTATCAAAGTTAGGATTTTTTTGAGACCTCTGGACTAAGGGCTAACCCCTTAAATTAAAAATTTCCTGCCATCCTTTTTCCATTTTATAGCTTCAGCCATTCTTCTGGAACCGTAGTTTCTTTGCCCTTATCAATTCATATAGATTACTCATATCAGATTTTTCTCAGCAATGGTTAGCGCCATCTGGCGGAACAATTTTTCGCAGTCGTTGTTTCTATTAGTTCAAGCTTCATGGTAACTAGGCGCCTCCAGCGTAAGTTAGTGCTTGCTGTTTGTTGTAACGGTTATAAAATGAGTCAAAATAGGATGTTGCGGGCAAAGGGTGTCAATTGCGCAGTTGGCTGAATGCTTTTTTTTTATAGAATTCATATTTGTTTCTAAATAATATAAAATAATTTCTTTTATAGTTTTTTTTTTCTAATCTTATTTCAGTTTAATTCAATATCCTTTCTATAAACGTTATTTCTGTGCCATGCTCCCACAATACCCTTTCGTTTTTCCTATTTTTCTTTCGTGCTCATCTTCTCGCTTGAATTTTCAAATTTCCGTTCCGCTACAATTAATTT
The DNA here is from genome assembly GCA_021498325.1 of Bactrocera minax. Taxonomy (NCBI): domain Eukaryota; kingdom Metazoa; phylum Arthropoda; class Insecta; order Diptera; family Tephritidae; genus Bactrocera; species Bactrocera minax. Next base: position 50,842 of record JAKEEE010000091.1, read on the forward strand.
GCAGCTTATCCTTTTTTAGTCGCTCACTTCTCTTTGGCAAATCTCTTCGGTACGGTTGAGCTGCCACCACTGTTCTACGTCCAACAAATATTGTTTTTGCTGTTGTTGTGTAGCCATATTGCATACAACTTTTGCGTATTTGTTTGTTTATTCAAAACTGCAGCAGAAATTTAAAATCGCTGCCTCAAACTTTGTGTTATGCCAGGACACACCCACCGCATACCGCCATTATTTTGTGCCCACACACGTATACACATACATACATACATACATACATCCATACATACATACATACATACATACATACATGCATGCATACATGCATACACACATACATACATACATACATACATACATACATACATACATACATACATACATACATACATACATACATACATACATACATACATACATACGTACATACATACATACATACAGCCATGCTCGCGTTCCGTGTGTTTCGCTTCATGTGTTTGCCTTGTGCTCTTGCTGTTGTCATTCCGTTTCGTTAAATTCGAAATTTATATTTCGCTTTGTCGACAGCTTTTTGTAGTTTTGCAATTTTACTGCATATTTGTTGTTGCTGTTGTTATTTGCATTTTCAACTTGTATCCTTCGCTTTATTGCTGCAGACACTGTTATGTGCGTATGGGTGTGTGTGTGTGTGTGTGCTGGTTTGTTGCGCTCCACTTCACTTTTGGGTACTCGGCACTTGCTTTGCACTCCACTTCTATTTTGGCTCTCCGCTCTTTCTGCCACACTACCGTTATCTGAGCAGCTTGTCGTCCTTGCAATGTCCTGTGACTGCTTTCTTTTGATTGTGCAAAATTGAATTTCAGTTGTTTTATTTTCCATTTGTTGCGAAACTTTTTCATTTGAATGTGTTTGAGAACTTGAGGGAAAACAATTTTCGATTTTGCATATTTATGTTTTTGTGTTGTGCTGAAATTGTTATAATTTATTTATTTTTTCTTAATAATATCTAAGAATTGTTACTGCTTTTTAAAAATGTTTAATTTGTTTTTCTTTAAAACATGTTTTGTTTTCTTTGTGGAAGAAATTGATTTCGGATCAAATGCTAAAACAAAGAAGTAACAAAATTTTTTCCATAAGGCATAGATATATATTGAAGGATATTTGAGAACCGCTTGTTTTGTGTAAGTCACCATATCGATAAAAAAAAAAGTTCTCAATCGCTGCTGCAATCATCTCTGGTGCTTCCTGATTTATAGATTATCATCTCTTTCAAAGAAAAATAATGCTTATACTCAGCCTAGTTCGTGTAGGCCGAGATTGCCTTAAGTCTATATTCTAATATAATCGATGGCAGCTAGTTTCAACGAAGTTCTACCAGTCAATGCCACTAATACTAGATGGAATCGAGTCATTATTTTTGTAAAAAAGAAGTAAATTTTACTGGAACTTAAACTAAACTTATTTACCCAGCGTAAGGAAAACAGACATCAGGAGTTCGTTTTAGGGGGGTGAGGCCAGTCTAGAACACTCAAAAATGCCTAATTATGTATCTATTCTGGGAATAAGGAAAATTTGAAAACACATATTTGAGTATATAAAAAATGTTTAAAATGACATCTTTATACAAAATGGCGGCTACTGGGTCAATCTTCGAAATCACCTTTCTGAAATTAAATCCGAAACGGGACCTTAATCCACATAAGGCTTGTTGGTAAAGTACGTAAGCTAGTTTTACAACAATTTTATGCAAAATGGCGGGCTTTAAAAAAGGTTCAAATTTTCCAAAGAAAAATCCATCAGTAAATTGTTTATAATAACAAAAACAATCGTAATTAATTTATTTAATTAGTAACCATGTTTTTATGTTTTTTATGTTTTTTATGTATTATGTTTTTAGTACCCTGAAGTGTATTTTAACCCAAAAAAATTTTTCGATTTTGTGAAAATCCTAGACAAGCGTACGCATACGCATAAGGCATACGCCTTAATAGATAGAAAAATAGATGTCCGACTGTACCCTCGACGACCCCGCAAAGATTATGTAAAATGTGTGATCTCGTTCATTTCGTCCTTCCTCATTCAAATTATATATCTCTTGGAGTATCCGCGAAAACATTAAAATATGCGAGTTAATTCTTTCAGTATTCTGGTGAACATTAGATACAAGGAGGGACGAATAATTTTTAAATATCCTGTCAACTTTTTGGCTATAGTAATAATATACTTCAGTATTGTTGAAGCTTTTGGTATCCACTGTTTAGATTTTTGAATTATAATTTTTAATAATTTTATCAGTTATTTTTAGTTTCTTAAGTTTCATTTGGAGACATTTCGAGTTCGAGGGAAAACTATAAAAAATTTACTTAATTTGCTTAAGATTTAATTTCCGCTTTGTTACTTGGACATTTTTATTTGTGTACATATTGTATTTTATTAATTTTTGAAGACCCTTTTGGAATGCCATGTTATCATCGTTTTGGAAACGAAAGGTATCGCGTAAAGTTGGATTAATGGTCACGTTGCTGATTATATTTCGGCGGAGTTCGAGAAAATTTCTAAATTAGTTAAGTTAGGTTTTGTTTTTTTTGGCCGAGTCTCGATCAGTACTTTACATTTAAGTAATTGTAGATGCATAATTTGTGACTTCCCGAAGACGAGTGGACGAAATGAGGCTTCAGATATCGACGAAACATGCTTAGTCTGTCATATGCTATGCTATGACAAATAATTCCGATACCAGATAATTCCAAAAACTACTTCGACAGTAAAGTAACATTAGAGTACATTGCTAACAATCGCACAGCGATTAGTCAGAACCGCTATTACTAAAGAAAGTTTGGTCTTACTCTGTGCAAGAAATTCCCTGAACCCCTAACAATTCACTCTCTCTTTGAAAGCCTTTGGGACCACGTAAGTTCTATCGGTTTCCTAACCATACTGAGTTAAATTAATACCTTTGACTATTTTTTTTTATGTATATTGTGATCGTGATTTTGAACCGACTACAATAATTTTTTTTTTTACATTTATCTGAATTACTGGAGAGTAATTACTTCGAAACTTCTTCGAATTATATATTTATTAAATATATTATTCTCTTGAGGTTTGGTAGTATTTTATAATGAAAAGAAGTTCCGCTCATGAACCAGCTATAAATATTACGAACAAATAAGCGTTTCAGCAAATTTTCTTGCCACTCAACCGCTCCCTCCACGTCATAATCATTGAACTTCCAACTCTTCTGTTTAGCCGTTTGTGCAACCCTGCCACTTGACAAATACAGTTTTGACATTTCTGTCAAACTTTCAAATGTTCAAATTGTTTCGGAGAGCGAGTATAATTTTTCATTTATTTAATACCAACGGTTTTTTATGTGTGTATGCAAATATGTAACTGTATTTGTAAGCAAGTAAATACGCAACTAATTTCCAGTTTGGGAAAACTGAAATTTCTTAAAAATTCCTAAAATTTCACACACCTTTGCGCAAAAACTTTCAATTCACAAAGCTGTTTATACACACACACACACACACACACACACACACACGCCCAGAAACAAAGATTTATAACGCTACTATGCCTGCGGCAAACACGGTTTGCTCCAATTTCATTGTATATAAATTTGTATAAATGTATGTAGGTGTGTGTGTGTGTGTGTGTATGTGTGTATGTTTCTTATAATTCAATATTGGGCACGAGTTGGTTGGTCATTAAGTTGCCATGCACACCGCACCGCTCCCATTCCGCCAACGAATTTATCGTTTCGCACGTACACAAACTCATTTGCATTGCTGCCTGCCATTGTTCTGTTATTCTATACCGTATTTACTTATTTATACTTGTATTTTCACAAGCGTTGCACTAGTGCGGCTATTAGTGTGCTTATATGTGTGTGTGACTCTTTGACCCAGCCAAGTGACGGCTTTGTTCACCGAGTTTATTTTTTGAATAACAATATTCACACACACACACACCCACACATACAAACACAAACGCAAATAAAATTGCGCTGATATAAAACTAAGATACACTGCCTGTACTGCTGTTGTTGTTGTTGTAGTAGTAGTAATTGAATTTCAGTGGCGCTCGTACTGCACCTACACACACACACATACACACACACACACACACACTGAAACGTCTATTGGCCACCAATAACGTTGCCAAACATTGACTGACTGGCTTTGGGCTTTGGCTTTTTGCCACTACCGCCAACAAAAACAATAACAACAACAACAATAGCTACAACAAAAATAGCTACAACAAGCACGCTGACATTACTACACAGTGGAACGTGGTGTGTTTTTCTTCTTATTGTTGTTTGCCCTTGCTGCTGTTGTCTATCTCTCTGTGTATATGTGTTTGTGTGTGTGTTGGTACTTTGGCTACGTAATTAAATTTTTGTTTACTTTTAATTGGACAAAGTTTCATTTTATTCTGCCACTTCTCGCTACCGGCTACTGAAATACACCAGCGCACCAACATACACACACACGCACACACACAGAGACAAATACTGTTTACTTCTAAACTGCGCTGCATTGCTTCGGACAAGTATTTTAAATACGTATTTGTTGTTGTTGTTATTGTCGCTCGATTGTAGGCTAGTTTTTTGTTTTGGTAACTAGATTAAATTTACTGCGCCTCACTACAGGGTGTTGCATTTTGTTGCGCCGCCATCATTTGCCCGAGCGCCACGTTTGTAACGCCACCCTGGTGGTGTGAGCGCGCCGGTGGGTAGGTGTGGACAGTCGAGGTCGAGCAGTAGCAGTGCCGTTCGCCAACAAAACACGTCCGTCCATTTTGCCATTTTCATTTGCCAACAAAGTTTTGACTGAAAATATGATTTCATTTCATTTAGTTATTTCTCAAAGCAATTGCTTAGCTTTTGTCCAAACTTGATTCGCCATACACACACACATACACACATATACACATTCATACACATATCTTCCACGGCACTCATTTTCTTTTAATGTTGAATATTTTTTGTTTGTGAATATTCAATTTTACTTTGAATTGCAGTCGTAATAAATGTCTTTGAATTTCTGTGCGCTTCCATATTGTTGTTGGCATTGTTTTTGTTGACTACTACTACTGTGTGTCTTATAGCTTCATAACAAATTTAGCAAACAAATAGAATTGTAAAAGTTTTCAAGTTGTGCCCAAAGATTGCTTAATCCTATTTGTTTGATTCAAAGTGCTGCTTCCTTTTTCAAAAAACTAATTGCATTTGCTTTTCAAAATATTTTAATTTTTTACTTTTTAATAGCAATTACCTTACATATGCACTCCTGAGAGGTTAACTGTAAAATTTGGTTTCATTTGGTCTAGTAAAAAGAAATCCATTATTTTTGCATTCAATTTAAAGTTTTATTTAGCATATTTAGAATGATCCGATTTAGTTCAAATATGCAACGTTTTGTTCGATAACTCGTTGCCATTTTGAAGATAATATCATAAATCTACTCTCATCGAAACACTCGTCCCTATTGGCAAAAAACTGGTACAGTCGATTTTCACAAGCTTCTCTTGAGGCGCATTTTTCACCACCAAAACCACTCGCCATAGACTGAAAAGAAAGTAATCACTTGGTGCCAGAGCCGCTCTATAAGCTGGATGCATAAGAACCTCCCAATCAAGCTCCCGTAGCTTCTGGTGAGTCACTATCGATGTGTGTGGCTTGCCGTTGTCCTGATGGAACACAATTCCTCACCTATTGGCCAGAGCTTTCCGCTTCTGGGCGATTATTTCCTTCAGACGGTCCAATTGCTGACAGTATAGATCCGAATTAAGAGTTTGGCGGCAGGAGAGTAGCTCGTAGTAGAAGATTGCCTGCCAATCCAAATTCCTGACCATCAATCCTGGCTTGTCCACCGTTTACGCCAGCTCACGGCGATTCGACCACTACCGTTTTTGCTGGACTCTGTCGTAAGTGACGTACTTTTCATAACCAGTAATCAAGCACTTCAGAAATGGATCGATTTTATTGCGATTCAGCAGCGATTCGCAGATGGAAATGCGGTCCATGAAATATTTTTGCCTTGACCTAAATGGTCCCAAAGGATTTATTGTTCAATATTTAGCTCCTGGGCAATCGAAACAGTGCTAAGACGACGGGCGAACTCGACGATTTCCATTACATTTTATTGCCCATGATTGGCTGTTACAGTATCAGGCTTGTGTTTTCGACTTTATCGAAGAAAAACTGTACAATTTGGGGATTTTTTTCATTACCCTTTTTTTTAGTACAAAATCTTATTCGTTCTCGAACGCTATTTAATGTGAGCAACGTGAGATACAGGCCATCTATTTGAAAAACAATTGATTTCTTTTTACTACCTAATTGTGTTAGCGTATAAAATAGAACAATGTCATTCTAACATGAATTGATAGTAAGACAACTTCTAGCCGTCTAATCTCCTCGCTATCAAATTCTAACTTACCGACTCGCCTCTCAGGTAGCCCAATACTGTAGAGTATATTGCGAGATATATGCCAAAACGTGGTGGATTCAAGGGTCATCTCTACATTTTTTCAGAAGGCTCCGCTGTCTAAAAGAGACAGATCACTAAAATGGTCGGTAAGAACCTTCAAATCCGAGCTCGAAGGTGTAATGGTAGACAAAGCTAGATCAGGGTATATAAAGTGTAAATGACATTTATCAATTTGGATAGACGATCGACGAGATTCTGAGTGAATATTATTGACTTATTCGTTTGTGTTTTTGGTGTAAACAGATAATGACAGATAACAGTGTTGGGGCCTTAACGGTTTAAAACTTTACTTCATGCCATAAATTTTAATTTGGTCAGTGCTAAGTGCTAGTCATTCTAAAACATTGATAATTTCGACACTAAACTAAATCTTTTCTAGTTTCCATGAGCGTTTGAGGATGTATGTTATCGAAGGTATGCACCACGAACAATATTTGACCTCCTTGTGTGTAAATCTTGAATTATGCTCTTAACATTTTCGCCGATGAGCAAGGATTTTTATTTCATCCTATCCCCTTCTACTGTTTTTAAGCACTTCATTACAATTTTTTTTCTAAATGTAAGCGAGGACTAATGTGGATCTGATGTTTTTATTTTTGACAGGTATAGTCATTATGCGAAATGTTCGCGTTACAATCTCACCATCGTAGATCTTTCTTCAATCGATATTCATTATTTTAGGTTAAGCGCATTTTGACTACTTTTCACATCCATAATCCCAAGTAATGATGCTTTAATAAATGCATTTTTAAATTTTATTGCCTTGGATATTTCGTTTTTGTTGCTTTACACACGAACAACCCCTTTTGCATATCCCAACTATGCAACAATTTATCATATTGCCACTTATTATTATCATGCCCCTCGATTGCAGCAACCCTCTGCTATATTATTATTGAGCCTCAGTATTTTCGTGTATGATAAATATTCCGATCATGATTAAATCATTAATTTTAAACAAATAATGATGATGTGGCACGCGATAAGGTGTGAGCTAATTCCATGCTCTACTTCAATGCTAAATAAAAAACGCATCAGAATATCCCAAGAAGTGGTTCGGTGGTAAAAATTCAAACACATGAATTTGTATAGAAATATATATATGTAAGTATCGGCATATCGGTATATCTGCATATAGGTAAAATATGAACAAAAGTGCCACAGTTTTGATCTGACTACTTTATGGCTTATTGGAAACCAATAAATTAATTATATGGAACCACCCCGTTTTAGCGACCATATCAAATTTCGCCTTAGTGCTAATGACTATTAGTGGATGATAGTATTTAAAAAATATTTAATATGTATATTGCTATGTGTATGTAAATATTTTACATACCTAAGGCTGTGTTCACATTTATTTTGTTTGCAAGCGATGTTGCAGTAATGAAAATATTATAATAGTTTTCGCTGAAGTTTCTTCGGTAGTCTAAAACCAGTGCATCAGTGGTAAAATTTAAAAAATTTTTGCTCTAAATTAACCTTTTTGCTCTAATATAATTTATTGATCTCTAAAAACATTTTGAACCCTGCGAAGTTAATTAGACTACTTTCGTTATCAAATTATAAGATATAGATGTGGAATTTTCGTTCCTAAATTTTCCTCTATTCTACAATATTGCTGGAAAAGCAAAATAAACAATTATTCTGTATTCGAGTTGCATACATATATATATCATATATGTTTTGTCAGCCTATTTGATTTAAACTAGTTGTTTATTCGGTCCACCGCACCGTAATTTTTTCTGTATGGTCGGCAGTTACAACATAAAACGTTTCCTATATTATTTAATTTTGATTATCACACTTTATACCAGTTGCTTGTTCGATTCGCTTTTTTCCAAGCTTAACAAATCGTTTATTATATTGTTTCGCGACCAGTATTTTATGATATTAGTACAATACCGAGAGAAAGATCTTAGAGGATTTGTAAACATTGCGTATTTTCATAAAAATTGAGGTCTTCCTATTTTCGCCAAAGATTTCACAACACCACGACCGTCATTCCACTCTTCAAGATTTCATATTTTCTTTATTTTTAACAAGAAATATCTACTTAAAGTTTTGATTCTATTAAAGCATACATAATAAATGAAATACCACTTTTCAATGGCAATATTGCGGCAGGCCGTATCCGCTCAGGAAGTGTGTTTATTTTTTCTAAATTTCAAGTAACTATTATTGCTGTATATTTGTGCTATGCATATACCTGTACATACTTATACATTCTATTATGAAATAAAATTTCAAGACGAAATTCATTCTAATTCTATCTGCAAAGGCAGCTTTGATAAAATTGTCCAAGAAGACACAGTGAGCCCAATAACTAATGAAAATCGTGACGTGAAAAATCAGTCTATTGCGGGAAATTAAAAATTGTACGACAGTGAAGTTACGTAATAACTTCATAATAACCATTGGTGATGGTAATTTCTTTACTGAAAAGGGGAAAAATTGTTCGAAAATAATAATGCAACGAATTTCTAGCGCCATAGTCGAATGCGTAATCGCCTGGAGCCTTATATCTAACAAAAACTGGTATAAAAGCAATATCAAATGGAAATGGAATAGCAATTGGTTATACCGAGGTAACCGTCTTCGATACGCCAAAATTTAGACAATGTTGAATCGAGCGAACATTGGACATAAATCAAGCAGACTGTAGAATCAAATAAAATGTCGAATCGAAAAAACAACTGGTATAAAAAATGTAGACTGACATAATCAATTAAAGATAGATTAGCAAGCAGTTATGCCAGTTGAAATCAACTTGATGACTTTGTTATTGCTTTTACAAATACGTTTTTTTTTAAGAGAGCTGATCTCCTATTTAGCGAGTACGCCTCAAACCTAGCGAGTGGTGTATCGAAGACGCTTATGCTTTAATAGATTTTCTCGTTAAGAATAATCAAATGGTGGTTTTTTTAAATTTTTAACTCCGCCTTTTATTTACTTCCAACAATATTTGAATTATTTTTTGCGAACAAGTCAGCAAAATTGTGAGCAGATAATAAAAGTAAACGACAAAAAGTCCCACAATATAAATAAAGAAAAAGTCACAAACCTGCAAAAAGCGGTAATAATAATAATAACAAAAAAAATTCAGGAATGATAATAATACCAGAGAACAATGAACCAATAAAAGCGTGAAAATACAACAGAAATACAGCGGACAGAAGAAGGCACAAGCACAACGGGACTACTACGCGACTAACGACAAAATAGAAACGAATGTGGAATAATAAACGAAGAAAAAACGAGCGAAAAATGTACGTCCAAAGTGTCCTAAGACGTAAGTTCGTATATGCTACGCCCACTCTTTTGTCCGATTCCTTGCCACAAACCAAAAAATATGGAATGCAGTAAAGTACAATAGAAAATAGTCGCTAAACAACTATGACTACAGTGGCGTCGATGACAATAGAAACGAGGAAAACTAATACGTTTCGTACATTCACAACGAACAGAGCAGAATGCGACAAAAGTGGCATCAATGAGGGGGAAAAATATACAAAAATATAAGAACAACAGTAGCGCTGACGACAAAGCCAACAATAAAAAATAAACAAAATGAGAGTAAAATAATAAAAGAAAATATTGAAGGCATCCCACATGACCTCGTACCTATGTATATCTAAATACAATACCGTTACGGTGTAGAGTCGAGCACAAGTAAATGTCGCATGCAACGATGTTGTGGCAACCATTCAATATTCTTAAGTAAATATTGAAATTGTGCAGTCAGTCCTTTCGTGGCAAGCGTCTTACAATACGGACAATGACGGACGTAGCACACCCAAAACGAATACTAACCAAACATATAATACATGCATAAATATCCCTTAGTGCCTTAGAGAGTTTGGTAGAAAAGTAGTCGCTTTTGGTTTGGTCTGTTACTAGACCGTACTCTCGGTTAATAGCATAGATTTAGGGGGCTTTAGACGAATATTGACAAGAAGGATGAGTAGAAAGGTGGGTGATACTACCAAACCAAAGATAGTCTAATTTTGTCCTTACTTCAACTTAACCCCTTATTTTATATATATTCGACCATAATATAAATTTTTGATGTAGAAATAATAATTTTCACCTTTGAGTCTTCGTAGGCGGATATGAAAAACTTAGTTCGAACAGGGATCAGCATTAATGGGCGATAGCTCTAACTGTACCATTACGGATTGAAAAGTTTAACAAGAAAAATAAAAAAATTTTCTTAAAATTTTTACTGTACGGCAAAGATAATATGTTAAATTGTGTGTGCGAAGTATTAATCCCACCTAGAAAAAATATATCAAAGAGAATAACTAGCAAAAAATTGACTACTAAGTATATTGCTATAACATTTATAACAAGATAATCGTTTGGCATACTCTTCGAAATCGTGTCATAATTTTCTCATTATTATTTGGTCAAAATTTCCATAGTTAAAAAGCATGGTGGCATGCGAACATAAATTTATCACACTTTTCAACAAATACCTATTTTCATTAAAGATATTTTGCGCATTGCTGCAGTTCCTTTATTGTGCCCGGTTTACATAATGTCAAATTTAATGGCCGTATTTAATGTCGTAGTAAATTATTTTTATTTCAAGACAAATTGAAACTTAGTCGAAAAAGATTAATTTAGGTTTATTAATAATTTAATGTCAGTTTTCACTATTGAAAGCTATTTACAGCTTGTCATTTGAATCGTTTTTCTCTATTGTCAATTAACCGTCATTGAATTTGACATAGTGAAAACTGCTCATTAGCCCTCATGTTATAAGCATTTCTTTGATATAAATATGATCTATGATAAAAATATAAACAATTAAATACGACTTGATTGTTATTTCGGGTCTAAATATTTTTAACAGTTATAAAAGTGTCAAATTATAGTGTTAAAAACATTTCTAGATTGGTCGTACAAATTCTTGCTAAATTTCCTTGAATTTTTAAGCCCCTAACAGTATGAAAATAGTTCGTTTTTGAGACCTAACTGGCAATTTTACATCTGCTTACGAAATACGAGCACATATGTACATACATACTTACATACATTAGATACGGTACGTGTAAGGTGTTGTAAAGGCTGTAAAGATGTCTTCGTATAGTTCCGGTAAAAGTCACGCGGCATATTGAATTACCAATGCTTATAATTTTGCTTTGTTAGTATTCTTTCAGCTTTATGTGCGAATTGAACGCAAAATATCGCATCGATTTCAATGTGAGCCCTCGCATACATACATGCATATAAATTATATATGTATTCTCTCAATACCAGTCCCCTTTTGCCACGCTGCCACACGATGTTAAACAAACAGTATGTGCAACGAACAATAGGCGATCTAAACAAATGTTAACAATGAAATCTAATAGTTCGATGCTTAGAGAAATTTGTTAAGTCTCCATAAAATTTAGTGAAATCTGATTTTCTACAATGACAGTTGGCTTGGCAGTAAACTAAACAAAAACGAGAGAAAGACCCAAAGCCAAAAATAAAGGAAGTGCGCCAATTCACGTCTCTTTATTTCTCTTGATTACTGTTAAAGCACAAATTATGCTTTTACTTCGTTTAATTTTGCCAAGTTAGCTTTTAGGCGTGTTTGCCTCTTCTATTTTTTTTGTATGTTGTGATAAGTATGACAAATATATGAGTTATGTTATATACGCATAATGGGAAAGGTGAGAGGTTAACTATGTAACTGTAGCTGGTAGAGGCAGGTAGAGAACGAAGCTTTCTTTTTAAAAGATCGGTTGAAATTTTTATCTCAAAAATGTAGAAAAACGAGCATACTTTGATAGAGAGATAGCAAACTGTCGATATTGTACCAAAATTTATTAGCCGCCCTATTTACTAGTTGGTAGTATTGAATAAAAATTAAAATTATTAATTTTAAATAATTCTTATCTGTCTGTAGCAGTCGCAGTATATTTTATCATATAAAGAAATTGATCAAACCAAATACTAATTCGCTTGGTATTTTACAAAAACTGCAACAATTTGTGTAAGCGAGCTGAAAAGAACATACTGACTCGCTTAAAATTTCCCTTTCGTTGTTTAACTATAACTAAACTATGTTGAAGTTTTCATAAAGCTCGTACCGCTCCATTCCATTTTATGCGGTATTCGAATTTTCTCTCGAACACTGCTAGAGCCGTCTAAAAGGTCCGTTCTTTTCCAAGATTTATAGCAGGGTAACTGTGTGATAAATTTCACACTTGCAGGGTCCTTTGCGTTTAAAAGATCAGCTTTGGGAAATGTGGTCCGAGTCAATGTAGTTCCAATCGTCAGACATGTTTTCAAACGACGTTACCATGAACTTTGTCAGTTCCTCGCCGCCGTATTTCAGTAGCTGGCGGCTACTGGCCGCTCCAGCCTTGTTGCTCTTCAACCTCATTATTTCAACTCTAATTTTCTCTGCCCTCTATAACTTTTAGTAAATATGCTCCAGAAGGCTCATTCACAATAGTGCAACTCCCTTTTTTACTTGAAAGCATTTTTTTTTTTTCAGAAATACATTCAGCGACTACACAGTATCTCCAAGAGAGCAGTACCGTTAGAAAATAACTGTAAAATAACAAAGCTAGCCTTTTAGCTGCAATGAAATTAGATTTTAACTTTTATTCAAGTTCGAAAGTAGTCAAAATCGCCACTAATATAGTTCAAAATCCCTAATAATTAAACGCATGTGCTAAATTTCGTCATTCCCAATGATCAACCTCCACAACACTATAGATCACCGATATTAAAATCTATTTGACAAGATTCCTCTGTGTACAATTGACATTTCGCCCAGTCATTGTCGCATAAATTTCTTCGTAGTCAACTCAAATCACTTTAATCCCTCGAAACGATTACCAACAACCGTAAAAGTACAACGGTAATAATTGTTGTATGTAATTGAAATTTCGCGCTTAATATACACTTACATGCAGTAAACCAAATAAGTGCCACATATGTATGTAGTGGCCCCCCCTCACCCACTGCTGGCGCGTTAACATTATTTCTGCAACATTGCACCCATTCAAGTACTTATCGTGTTAACTTACCAGCATGATGGAGGGCTTTTACGCCAGGCTAGACTCGAGACGCTGCACGCTCTATAAATTATCAACAAATGCCACAACAACAGCAACAATTGTCAGTAATATAAGGGTGCTAAGTCAAAACAGCGGGAGAGTTCCGCTGCTGCTAGTCAATAAAGGCGCAAAAACAAAAGCAAAAAGAAAAAAAAATAACGAAAAATGAAAATTACAACATCATCATCAGTAGTGAAGGACATGAAGGACGCATACATGCATACGCGCACACACATATACCTACATACACACATATACACCTATGCATGCATGTATGATGGAGAGGCGCACCGAATCATTAACATTAACAACATTGCTCGCATTTTTGTAGCAACTTTTAATGCAAAGCGTCAGTTGGCCACAACAGTAGCAACAGCAGCAGCACACCGCGGGTGGTGTTTGAACACGCTTCGTGCCATGTGCCGCCAGCAGCAGCCGGGCAAGTTCCTTGTGGTGTTTTATGGTGAGTGTTCTTTTTTCTACTTCGGAGTTTTGCATCGCGCTAACAGATGGTTTTTTTGTTTTTTGTTCTTGTTTTTGTTTTTGTTTTTGTTTTTAGTATTCCTATCCTCTTATTTTGCTCTAATTTCGCGCACCCTCTCAGCGGTGTCTGCTCGTGCTTGTTAAGCCGGTCGAAAATTGTGATTTGATTGACTACAGATCCCCGCTGTTTGTGTACCGCATTTATCTTGTTATTGTTGTTGTAATGCGTTGGTTGTTGTTAATGAATACGATAACTATTATATTATGGAGGGTTAGGCGAGCATAGTTTATTTGAATTTTTTAAATTTTCGAAATTTTTCAAAATTCGATTTTTTTTTTTTATCAAAATGCAACTTTTTACTAAAATCAAACTTTTTATCAAAGAAATTTTTCATCAAAATTCGATTTTATATCAAAATTCAATTTTTTTTAGTCAAAATTCGATTTTCTTTTATCAAAATTCGATTTTTTTAAATCAAAATTGAATTTTTTTCGTTGTTTTAGGGCACGGTCCAATGTTTCGATTGTGAGCTCGTACGGCAACCACTGCGCGCAGAGTTTTCGCATACCGCAACACATTCCTTTGATATTTTAAGAATTATAGTCATCTTGAACAACTTCATTTTACGATCATCCAAAATAATTTCGTGAATATCGTTGATGTTTTGATCCGAAGCAGCCATTTTGGGACGTCCACTGAGTACCTGATGAAAACATTTGTATATTAAAACACCCAATCCTAATCAAATGTCTCTAGTATAAATAGGCTCATCTAATATCACAACGAAGTAGTCTGAATATGGACTAAGACTGTTCGGTATATAACGTCTAAGGCGGCTTGAGACTTGTAGGATTTTTATTTTTTTGAGTAATATTAAACGAATATATGAAAATGCTCGGGCGAAACTTTATTAGTTATTGGTTCAGGTAGGTAGGGTTAGTTTAATAGAATATGTCTAATATGTACATATTGAACACAAAAAGTCTATTCTATTAAACTATGTAAGGGAAGTCTGCATGCTTAACAAACTTCCCATAGGTGGCGCAGGTGTTGAACTATTACCAAAAACCGTAGTTATGTTCCGATTTGAAGCATATTCGGAATGTTTATATGTATATAGAAAAGGGAAAAGAAAACTTTATTTGCAAAAACTTATCCCGCTAGGTGGCGCTAAAGCCGAATTGTTAACAAAAATCATATTTTTGTACAAGTAAAGATATATCAAGACAGACTTGACCTATAGTTTATAAGCAGCTATCGAGCAGCAATATTGTAAAGGATCACATTTAGTTCACATGGACAAAAAAAATATGTTGCTAGTCGAATACATCGACTCGACTATGACCACCTGTACGTTTAGAAAGAACTTTCACGGTATAAACATGTAGCACACTCCGTTGCTTGCTCTACACACCCCTCCCCTTACATATCTATTTACACCACGTCTTTGCCTTTATATAATTTTTTTTCGCCATTACCTATCACATTTGATGCGTTGCAACAAAATTTAATTTTCTTCAATGCTTTGATAGACCGCTGCTGCTGTTGTTACTGTCACTGCTTTGCTCTACTCATTATCACCCTCGCCATTTTTATCACATTTGTCCTTATTGAATCTCTGATGAAATGACCGAAGTGCATTCTGTTCGTTTGTGTTTGTTCGTCTGTTATGTCTGTTTGATATCGAGACGGCAATGTTGACTTGAATTGAGTCTTATACGGTGTTGTTGTTGTTATGGTTGTTGTTCTTGTTGTTGTTGTTATATGTATGAATGTGAATAAATGTATGCGCTTGTATTCCCCATAGCTTTAAATCAAAGCATACATCCAGGCTGCTGGCATATTTTTCCCCTGCTATTTACCGTTGCATTCAGCTACAGCCGGTTTGCTGTTGGCTTGTTCTTACGCCTCGGCTTTTGGTAATTCAATAGCCTCTGTTGACTGGCATATTCATCATACTTCGCTGTGTGTGTGTGTGTGTGTGTGTGTGTGTGTGCGTGTAGCTCATCATCATTGACTGACCTTTTTGACAGACATCAGTCGCACTTCCAATTTTTTGACATGCAACTGCCGTGACAGCAAACAAGAGCACATAAAGAAAAAAAATAATCGCAGGCATATCATACCGTTATCTGAGTCACTTTGCATGCAACGCATTTTAGTTGCATATGGCAAGGTTTCGCTTTTATTTTACCCCATGTTCTGTGATTGTTGTTGTTGCTTTTATTATTGAATTGTCAATGAAAAAAGGTTTCACTGCTTCCAGTAGCCACTTGTATGTATAGGAATAGCTCCGAAGAGTGTCAGTGAAAATTCTAATTTCAAACAGTTCCATTTCTATATATGCATATACACATATACACATATATATGCCATTATCCTCTCTCCTGCCGCCATTTGATCTTCACTTGTCTCAGTCATTTGTGCGAAAACTATTAATTGCCAGTGTCTCATATGACTATCCAGTGCAGGGGTTCGTTGTAATTCATTCCGTATTTCGGGTATTTCGGTATATCAATATTCTAATATTCAATTTATTTCATTGAATTAAAATTTCCAAACGAGTGCCATCCTTTCTCAAACATTTTTCCAACAAGAATTCTTTTATAAATCCATTTAGTTTGATACTCAATCCATATTATTTCACATATTTTTATAAATTTTGTAAATAGTTGGCAACTAACTATTTGCATTTAGTTAAAATATTTAAATAGGTGGCAGCGCTAATCAAAAATATTGTTGGTTGTAAACTTTCATTAACCTACTCATTTATGGTGTTTTTTTTTATTTTATATATTTTTGTACTTAAAATTTTTAAGTGGGTAACAGTCTACTCATATTTTTGGTGACCCCTGTCTGGTCGTCGACCTACTACATTGTTAAGCGTTTGGCTTTGCCTAAACAGGGTGCAACATTTGTGCTCTTACGATTGCGATCAAATTCAGAAATTAAGTACTATTAAATTAAGTACCGTTAAATATTCTGGGGAAGATTTTCCAGAACACTTCTCAAGACATTGCTTTGCATCAGCGGTATTTTTTCCCATCAGGAAATAATATTTTATAAAAACACGAATTTTACTTTTTTCCAACAAATAAACAAAAATAGCTGAGTTGGCCTCTCTTTGAGACCAATAACTTGAGAAATTTTGAATGAAATACCATGGATAGTGATTTCTTGTTTTTAGTGCGGTCTCACTAAAGACCAAAGACTTATCAGCCTACGCAGTCTATAACTGTAACGTATGTTGAACCCTATCTGGTTTTAAGCAGTCAGAAGCCCCAGAAAAGTGATTTCTTAGGCGAATAAAGAGTAGGAATAAAAAACTAATTTGCTTTAAAATTTGGAGTCCTAAAAGAGTGCCATCGAAGCTCTTACTACATTCGGTTCTACATAACCGGAACGAGTCTGCATTTTTATTCGGCCCAGAACTATCAACTCCACAACATTCCACAAAAATTGTTCTTGAGACTACAACAATAAGAACCGTTCGTGGAGATCTTGACTTATGGCTCCAACGCCCGTGTATTCAAATAATAACAAGAGCAATCTTCCGACAAATGTAGTAAGAACTTTTCGCTTGGATTGAAGTCTTGCAAAATTCTACAATTCTTCCTTAGACGGACTATTTCCATGAAATTAATATTGAAAATTTTTTTCAAATCTAAAAAGTTGTTTGCTTCTTCTTCAAAACATTAGGGACTTACTTTTGTTATTTTTTTTGTCGTCTTATGCATCTTCCTTTGGTTACATAATGGGAACATTTACAGAACACAGTACCGGAGTAGCTTAGCTTTTTTTTAGGGTCAGTCTTAAAAGGAATGTCGTAAAATACTTCTAGATTACATGAAATCGGGTCACGATCTGCAAGGTGTAAGGGAAGCCCTGAGAAGCTCAAACCTTTTGTGAGTTCTGGCAATTCCTCTCCAACAAAATATACAACAATTATTGGCTTGCGAAAATGTCCCTACTCCTTTATGTGCAAAATAAATGTATTCCAAATCTAAATTGACAAATAATAAGTTAAAACATTATTTATGACAGGACCCTCCTGACGCTGGTTGTGGATCAGTGAACTAGTTCGAGCAGTACTTTGTTCCACTTTTGTCCGTTACACTTTTGTTTTTTTTTGTTTTTTTTTTATTTTTTTTTTATTTTTTTTTTGTTGTTCAAACAGTTTCATACGCTGTGTTTTTGTAGTCAAAAATCTGCCTGAGCTCGTTGTGTTTTTGTTCGATTTTATTTTTGTTGTTTTTATTCGCTTCTATTTTGTTCTCCGTTTTCAGTTCATTTTCACTTCACTTTGGCCACTTTTAATTGACACTGACTTTATGACAGTTTGAATGGTTGCAACGATATGCACAGTACAACAACAAAGGGGCAAAAAATACAACATATTTCATAGCTGTCCAAAGTGAGCCGAATAGAGGGGTAACAAAAAGCAACAAAATATGTGTGACGTTTGAGCTGCGCTTTTGACAGTTTTGATTGAAATTAAATTATGTAGTCTACTGCTCAAAGACACTTTGTTGGGAGAGAAATGCTACCGAAAGTTGTAAAGAAGTATTACGAAGAGTAGTGGAAGAGTTATGCGTTGTAGAAGCTTCCAACAGATTCCGAAAGTAGCTAAGAAGCATTGGAAATAATGCGAGTTAATGCCTTTTTTAATTTCTGGACACATAGTTGGGCATCCGATCTCATAAAATGCTTGCACTTTTGTGTATTTTCGGGCTTTTGCAATTGCAGTCTAATGCGAAGCTTTGAAGAAGAAAATGTTAACTAACTATGTTCTCTGGCTCCCTTATATTTTCAAACAGAAATGCTTGAAATTATAATTTTTTTGATTGGCGTGGAAACTCTTTGCTTTGTGTCTACTTGGCAACCATCCTTAACTGATGGGTACTTTTGTGAAAGTGTCCTAAGTCTCTGAAAATTAGTTAATGACCGTATTTCTTCGCTAAACACGAAGTGTAATAAAATCGAAAATCTCCTCTTTGAACCTATTCCGAAGGCACGACCCAGTGAGCGCAGCGAAAACTCATTGTTCACGCACTCTTCTTCTTATTAATGGCAGAAATAAAACCCACTCTGGCACGAGAACGCCTTTCCGAAAACTGCAATAAGATCAACAAATACTCCCGGATCGAAAAAAAATTACATACTTCCATTATATTCCAATTGGAACCAAGGTGTATATAATTCTCTTAATGTCAACGTCTGGTTTAAAAAGAGAAAAAACAAAAACACTCTTGCTTAATTCACTCAGTAGAGGTCCGTAAAATGACAAACTGAAGCAAAAACAAGTAAGAAAGGGCTAAGTTCGGGTGTAACCGAACATTTTATACTCTCGCTGTGTGCAAGGATCAGAGGCGGGGGAATGCTTTCAGGTACTGACATAACTTTGTATTAAAAAATGTTGCGGAAGAATTCAACATTCATTATTCGACGAAATTGCCAATGGATTGCAATCACATTTGGTATTTTATTAACTTATATTACAGGTCATTGACTCATGTACTTTCATTGTTATATTTTGCTTCGTGTCAGAGATATTTATATTAAAATCTACCAAATCAACTCAAAAGTGATATATGCGATATAAACTCAACCAAAGTGGCTTAATTGAAAATATTAGATACATGAGGAAAAATTCAACCAGAGAAAAGGAAATCATTGTATTAGGAATATCATTAGGAATAAGCGGCTTAGACCATGGTCCAGACCGATTTCTTTCATAATTAGCGCGAAACAACCTTATGTTTAAGAAAACATATCCACTTAATTTCATTAAAATATCACATATATTGACCAACATCAATGGTTTAAAGTCAGATGGATTGGTGGATGGCGATTGATTGGTTGGTGGCTTGATGGCTTGAAAAGTTGTAATCCGATTTAGACTATTTTTACACATGATATGGCATATCTTGAAAGTACCATTCGTGAAAAACTTTATTCCAATATCTTAATTGCTGCTCGATTTATCTACTTTAAAGTGAAAGCATCAGATGTAACTTAAAATTGTGTTATATGAGAAGTAGGGGTGGTTTTTATCCGATTTCCTCCATTTTCACAATAAATAAAAATACAGAAGAATGCAAATATAATGTCACATACCAAATATTGTTTTAATCGGTTAAGGCGTTCTTTAGATATGAGATTTTTCCTAAAAGTGGGCGATGCCACGCCCGACACCAAAACTTTACACGACTTCCTATGCAACCCTTCCGTATTACATTTGCTGCAAGATTTAATGTTTCTAACATGTATGTTCCCCGAGCTATCGCAATTTTAATAGTTTTAAACATAACTTTTGTATGGGAGGTGGGCGTGGTTATTATCCGATTTCACTCTTTTTCTCAGTATATGAAGAGATGCACTTAGTAGGATAGACTTAGTAGGAGCAAATTTGATTGATATAGTTTTAACGGTTTCCGACATATATATATATATTCATATTCATATATATAGGACATATTCGACCTATTGGAGGGCGGAGCTATACCCACTTACAAAAGTTTTTGCCCACAGATGCCCCACCCTACTAGGATCCTCTATACCAAATTACACGTTTATGTCTTAATTTGCTGCTTAGTTATAGCACTTTATCTGTTTTCGATTAACGAAATTTTGTGGGCGTGGCAGATGTCCAATTACACCTATCTGCAATACCTACCGTCTTACAGTGACAAAGAACACGTGTCCCAAGGTTCATCAAAATATCTTAATTTTTACTCCAGTTATCGGTTGCCCGGACAGACGGACGGGCGGATAGACAGACATACAGTCACTCGGATTTCAACTCGTCCTCATTACTTCATAAACTCCAACTTCTTCGGATGGCGCTTGAATATCGCCAAACCTTGCTGTGAAGTGGTCCCACTCTTGCGATTGATGTCCAAAAATTTTTCGAGAAGACTCCGCCTTCCATGAATCTCTTGCATTTCGGTTTTTCCTCTTCCATATTATACAAATATGTTGTATCGCGAAAATCGTCCCGAGAATCAGAAATAGTGCATTCCACTTCGAAAACTTTCTGACCTTTGGTTTGCTTAAGAGTTAGCGATAACGGTATGAGTTGAAACACAAAACACGTGCTGTTGGAGTCATTGCCATTGAGATCAATACGATTCATCTATTTGAGTGTTCTTTTTATTCAAACTTAGTATGCTTCGCTAGAGTTTTCGGTAACTAATCCCTTAACTACCTGAAAGGGTCATTATAACAAAAGATAGCTTCAGGTACGATAACAATATTATCCAGGTATGCCTTTTTCCACAACCTTGTTATGTCTAACTAATTTATCCCTTTTTTATCTGAAAGTATTCGAATCAAAATGCAGGTAAGCAGGTAAGAGGTAGATAAAACTTCTCGTCCTTTTTAAAATAAAAGGACATACAACAACGAAATAGACTTTAAAGTTTCAAAACAGTTTATCCGAGCAACATCACGCAGAATTATCTTATCAGTCGCAGTACGCGTTAAAAGAACAGAAAATAATGGAAAATTCAATTGCATCGCTAACACAAACCGCAGTTCGAACGACTCAGGCTCGCAGTCATATTGAGAACACCGCAAGTGTTCCAAAAGATCATCTTCACACATCGCCTGGAAAGGAGAGAAGTCAAGGTTTAAACAAACAAGAAAATAAACGGAGTGATACCGAGGAGAAATCGTTGAAGAAAGAACTCAACAGAAAGACCGTTCCAAATGCTAGCAGTGAAAAACGTAAATTCCCCGATATATCTCGTCGTAAAATACATGAACGCCTCACCCACTTGTTGGCAATAAGACCTTTCAAAAAGCTCGAAATATATTCGCGTCTACAGAAAGAGGGCATACGCAACACCGAAAAGCTATTAATTTCCGACACTCTAACGAAAATTGCTCAGTTCAGCGACAATGCTTACAGCTTGAAGCGCTTTATGTGGATTGAAGTGGATGAAAAGTGGCCATATTACACGGAACAGGAGCAACAGCAGTTAAAATTATGCAAGGCACAAACTTTTTCAACACCAGTCAGTTCAACTTTAACAACAAGTGCCAGTTCGCCGAAGAATGGAGAAACTGACTTCAAAAACGATTTAAAGCGCCCTTGTTTGGAGAACGAAGAACCCCAGGCTGCAAAAAGGCGTCGCATTAGTGATGCTAAAGTTTCCAATCGCATTAATGCGGATCCTACAAATAGTGAAAAGAGTGCACGACATCATACGACAAATGCTACAGCCCCAACATCCACTCACGTGCAACTAAATTTTAAGGGCAGCAGCAATAAAAACCAATCTGTGAATACCGAAAAAAGTGTTGAAGTTCAACCAGGTAACGGAACAAAACCGAATCACAAGAAGAGGTCAAATAAGAATCTAATTCTTGAGAGAATCTTCAAAGTATTCGGAAATCATACCCACAGGAAGAGCGCGCAAAAGGATCAAGCTCTCGAGAGAACATCGAAAAAAACGAGTAAAGATACTCACAAGAAGAGCGAACAGAAGGATCCATCTCTTCAGAAAACCTCCAAAATATCGAGTAAAGATACTCACAAGAATAGTGCACACAAGGAACCACTTCTACAGACAATCTCTATTGCATCCGGTAACGATGCTCACAAGAAGAGTGCACAAAAGGATCCAGCTCTCGAGAGAACCTCGAAAAAAACGAGTAAAGATACTCACAAGAGCGGACACAAGGATCCAGCTCTCCAGGAAACCTCCAAAATATCGAGTAAAGATACTCACAAGAAGAGCGCACTCAACGAACGACTTCTCCAGTCAACCTCTAGTGTATCCAGTAACGATATTCACAAGAAGAGCGAACACAAGGATCCAGCTCTTCAGAAAACTTCCAAAATATCGAGTAAAGATACTTACAAGAATAGTGCACACAAGGAACCACTTCTACAGACAAACTCTATTGCATCCGGTAACGATACTCACAAGAAGAGTGCACAAAAGGATACTGCTCTCGGGAGAACATCGAAAAAATCCAGTATAGATACTCACAAGCAGAGCGAACACAAGAATCCAGCTCTTCAGAAAACCACCAAAATATCGAGTAAAGATACTCACAAGAATAGTGCACACAAGGAACCACTTCTACAGACCAACTCTATTGCATCCGGTAACGATACTCACAAGAAGAGCGCACAAAAGGATACTGCCCTCGAGAGAACATCGAAAAAATCCAGTATAGATACTCACAAGAAGAGCGAACACAAGAATCCAGCTCTTCAGAAAACCACCAAAATATCGAGTAAAGATACTCACAAGAATAGTGCACACAAGGAACCACTTCTACAGACAATCTCTATTGCATCCGGTAACGATGCTCACAAGAAGAGTGCACAAAAGGATCCAGCTCTCGAGAGAACCTCGAAAAAAACTAGTAAAGATACTCACAAGAAGAGCGGACACAAGGATCCAGCTCTCCAGGAAACCTCCAAAATATCGAGTAAAGATACTCACAAGAAGAGCGCACTCAACGAACGACTTCTCCAGTCAACCTCTAGTGTATCCAGTAACGATATTCACAAGAAGAGCGAACACAAGGATCCAGCTCTTCAGAAAACTTCCAAAATATCGAGTAAAGATACTTACAAGAATAGTGCACACAAGGAACCACTTCTACAGACAAACTCTATTGCATCCGGTAACGATACTCACAAGAAGAGTGCACAAAAGGATCCAGCTCTTGAGAGAACATCGAAAAAATCAAGTGAAGATACTGGCAAGAAGAGCGAACACAAGGATCCAGCTCTTCAGGAAACCTCCAAAATATCGAGTAAAGATACTCACAAGAAGAGCGCACTCAACGAACCACTTCTCCAGTCAACCTCTATTGCATCCGGTAACGATACTCACAAGAATAGTGCACACAAGGATCCAGCTCTTGAGAGAACATCGAAAAAATCAAGTGAAGATACTCGCAAGAAGAGCGAACACAAGGATCCAGCTCTTCAGGAAACCTCCAAAATATCGAGTAAAGATACTCACAAGAAGAGCGCACTCAACGAACCACTTCTCCAGTCAACCTCTACTGTATCCGGTAACGATTCTCACAAGAATAGTGCACACAAGGATCCAGCTCTTGAGAGAACATCGAAAAAATCAACAGAAGATACTCGCAAGAAGAGCGAACACAAGGATCCAGCTCTTCAGGAAACCTCCAAAATATCGAGTAAAGATACTCACAAGAAGAGCGCACTCAACGAACCACTTCTCCAGTCAATCTCTATTGCATCCGGTAACAATACTCACAAGAAGAGTGCACAAAAGGATCCAGCTCTTGAGAGAACATCGAAAAAATCAAGTGAAGATACTCGCAAGAAGAGCGAACACAAGGATCCAGCTCTTCAGGAAACCTCCAAAATATCGAGAAAAGATACTCACAAGAAGAGCGCACTCAATGAACCACTTCTCCAGTCAACCTCTACTGTATCCGGTAACGATACTCACATGAAGAGCGAATACAAGGATCCAGCTCTTCAGAAAACTTCCAAAATATCGAGTAAAAATACTTACAAGAATAGTGCACACAAGAAACCACTTCTTCAGTCAACCTCTATTGTATCCGGTAACGATACTCACAAGAAGAGCGCACAAAACGATCCAGCTCTCGAGAGAACCTCGAAAAAATCAGTTATTGATACTGATACACAACAGCAACCGGTTGTCCAGTCAACCTCCAAAGTGTCGACAGCAGAGCATCCTGTTATCGAAAAAGTCGATACTGATACCCTCAGTTACGATTTTAGCAGTTACTCGACTATCAAGAGTATTGAGCAGCGACGCCACTACAAAAGTGACCTTCAACGAGATTGCGAAGAGTACTATCCACTACTGCAGCGCGTCGAAGATGAACGCCACACCTTTTACATACTGACTGAGCAGTTGCGGAATGTACCCAAAGAATCTACGGAATATCAGCATATTATGGATCGAATTGTTGTGGAATACGAACGGGTCAACACTAAGGAAGAGATTCAACTCAAACGACGTTTTCAATATTTGCACGCGAAGTTGACCCATATAAGACAACTGTTGGATGAATATGATAAAAGGCTAATGGCGGGAAAAGCAGTGCAATAAGCGCACAAATCTTCTTTATCAGCAAAAGCACATAAAGAGCACATAAATAAAAAAATAAAAAAATATTAAAAAATTAAAAAAATTTTTTTTTCGATTTTTTCATATTTAACGCGAAAGCACATTGTGTTTAAGAAAACGTATCCACTTAATTTCATTAAAATATCACTCATATTGAACAACATAAACGGTTTAAAGTCAGATGGATAGTCGGGAATTCTTATATCAGGCATTTTTGGGATAGAGGAAGATCTGCACTGATCGCATTAACTCTTCATTATTCAAGTATATTAGGGAACATGTTTTCACGCAATTTTGTGAAGGTAACTCGCACAGTGACCGACATATTCAGCATAAAATCTGCTAGAAATGCGAAAATCATTATATGTAGTAGATGGGAGCTGGTATAATTCGTTGACCGATTTCACACATTTTCGGCAGTAAGGTATGGTATATCCAATATTACACGCTCACTTAATTTTGCTAAGATATCTTACATATTGACCGAAATATGTCGTACAAAGTCTACCCGGAGGTTGAAAATCCTTATATTAGTTACATTGGGGCAAGGGGAAGTGCTTGCCCGATTTTATCCATTTTATGCACATGGACACACTGTTATCAGAAAGAGACGCTCTCTGAATTTCAAAGAGATAACTCATATATCGACCGTTATGTATGGTATAAAATCTACAGAAAGTTTGAAAACCCTTATATTAGGTATATGGAGGCTGTGGGAAGTATTTAACCGATTTTCCCACATTTTTGACACCAGATCACATTATTATCACGAAAAGATGATCCTCCAATTTCATTACGATATTTTACAGATCTACCGTTATGTATAGTATAAAGTCTACCGGAAGAATGAAAATCCGTATATTAGGTATATCGGGACTAGGGGAAGTATTTACCCTATTTTCCCCATTTTTGACACAAGAGCACATTACTATCATGGAAAGATAATCCTCAAATTTCATTACGATGTCTCATGCATTTACCGATATTTTCGGTATAAAATATCCTTATATTCGGTATATAAGTGCTTCAAAAGTTATTTGTCGATTTCGATTGCATGTAAAGGCATATCTTGAAAGAACTATTCAGTTCTTTCATTCCCATATCGTAATTGCTTAATAAATAAATATATGTTTGGCCTATTCGAAGTGGGAGAATATCGACAGCGATTTTACTTATCTTGAAAGATAACAATTCATGCAGACAATAGCCTAGAATCCATGATAACACATTGCTATTATATAAACAAGTGCCCTGTGGAATTTAAAATTCTCTCGACAACCATAACACACTCTACATCCTCCCGAAAATGCTCATATAGGTAATGTTAATAAGAGATGATTGAATAACAGTACTTGCTACAGTGTTGTTTTACTCAATTAACCTTGACAGCTGACAGTCCCTTTTTCGATATACAAACTGAACCCTTCCGATTAGGTAAATTCGAGTGACTTTGGAACGGCTCGCCTATTTGAGGAAGTGATACCAATACGAATTGATTGCAGTATAAAGGCTCACAGTTCAAACTTTTTTCATTAAATTTATGGGGCTAGAGGTCTTTTAGTCCTTTTAGATTCACCTGTCGAATGAAAATAGTTTTCCGAATGGTAGCCGCTGGGGTTGAAGGCTTCAGCTCAGCCTCTTTCTACTATTTTAAGTTGGTTTGCAAGCAATGCAAGCAGATACGTGTTGAAGTATTTTGGTACTTGGGTTGCTAGGGTCTAAACTAGATCAAGGAGGGAGAATAATGGGTCGGTATTCTCTGGAAGTCTCTCAAAAAACTTAACAGCCCTGGAGGAGGTTTTGATTTCTGTCCACGTCTTTTTCGAAAGGGCATCAATCCAAAGTCTTGAGAACGCCCAAAATTCCATAAATTTCGAAAGCAATATTAATAAAATTTAATAACAATTATAAAAAGCTGAGACTCAAAAACTTAAATGTATGCTCAATAATTTGTGCGCTTACTTTGACCTGTCCTCAATATACCGTCTTTTTTGCTGCCTCTAAGTGACTCGCAAGCGGTAAACATACGCCGTATAACTACTGTCTTTAATATGCACTGGCATTAAGAAGTAATGGGTAGTACACATATGCATTTTTCAATATATATATATATATTTAGGTGTATATAAGTGCCATAAGAAAACATTGGCGCCACACAACCGCAACCATTTTGCGAAAGTTAGTGCGTCGTAAAACGACTCAACGGCGGTGGCGACAATGGCAAAGACGACCTGTGAAATTACGACCGCATATAACCGCCAATGCAACACTGGCAAAAGGATCAAAGGCCTGCCGTAGTGTGGTCGAAGTATTGGGCTTGGTTAGAAGGGAGTGGATGTGCTAGACGCATCTACGAACATGCAGACAGTCGGTCGTTTGAAGTCGACGGTGTGGGTAATCGAGTTGTTAGCAGCTTTGAGTGGAGATTTCTTTTAAGCGCCCCTGTGTGTGTGTGTATGTGTGCGGCTTTTGTGCCACCCAGTTGTTGCGATTGTCGCCAGAATTGCCATCGTAAAAGAATTATATGCACACGAAATATATTTAACGTGAAAAACACAAAAGCATACAACAACAACAACAACAACAGCAACAACATATCTACATATGTAATATTTCTTGTCTTGTTTCTATTTTGTTTTTATTTAAAGCACTGCCATAAAGATTTCGCTCTTATGTATGTGTTCTGAGTGCCTCTATTCCGTTGTACTCTGTTCCTACCACCCCACAGGTCTGCAGTGTTCTTGCCTTCTATGGTAGACATGTAACTCATATTCAGCGTATGCTTGTATATATTTAAAGTACATATATTTGTATATAACTTTATATATGCCCATGTTTCTACATACTCGTAAATGGTGCTCTCTTATGGCACTTTTGCGGAAAATGAAATTAGAATTTATTAAAACATCAAAAATCTCAACAACTCGTACATCGACTGTCTCAATAACCAAGCATCTGACACAAACGTACGTAGAACTTTATACACATACATATCTCTGCCATGAAATTCGTATACAGGTGGACTACTGAAACTGTAAAATAATATTTCTTTGATGATATGAATATTACGGTTCCAATAGATTTTTCGACGACTTGAGACTTCGAGTTAGATACTCGTTTATATAATCGGCGCTTAAATTTTAGCTAATTGGTTGATCTAGATTTTGCTCTTTCCTTTTTTTCTCTGAGAGATTTTTTCCATTTCCGACCGACCGCTGTTTTTAAAGACTTTTTTATGTTGGTCAGCAACTCAGATGGCACCCCGGTTCTACAAATAGGCGGCGTGCGCGTCTAACTTTTAGAACTCCTGCGTCCAATTTCGAGTTACTCCCTTGAAAATTAAATAATAGGATAGCGTTGAATGGGAGACCCCTTGAAGAACTTAAAAAAAGTGTTTTTTGCTCAGTGACTTAGAGGCCAAATGTAGAGCTAAGACGTTCCGATAAGTTCGTTCTGATTTATTACAAATCTTTTCCATCGAGGGCATCCTTATTTCTGTAATCATAGTATTTCCGGTGACCCTGGATTTACTACAAAACTAGAAGTGAATTTACTCTTTCCTAGGGCTAATTAAGTTCAGACATGATTCAGACTGATTTAGACATTATAATTTACTTAAAAACTAGAATTTAACTAGTGAACTTATTCTACTATTCTAATGTTGTCTAGGAAATAGACTGAAATATTGAACAGCGAAATTCAACCAACACTTAGGGCTTTTGTGATATAAATTAAGTGCAAAATGATCCAACGTTCTCAAAGTTTATCAGATAGTAAGTATAACTTAAATTTTAGTTAAATTTTTATCTTATAGTTTTCTTTGCGCTTGCATAAAATTTCGAGGTAGTTCTTTATTAATCAGTCAAATGAAAGCTGAAACATTCACCTTCGGCTCTTGGTTTTGACTTTCTGTGTTGTTGCTGTCCTGAATTAAGAATGCTTCAATACTTTATATAAATGGGTTGTTCAATAACGGGCATATTCGAACTAGTTTAACGGTATGAAAAAATTGAATTGGGAGAGTGATGAAACGAACAAACAACTGGGACTCTCATAATCAAACTCAAATCGGACAAGATGCTATAACGACCAATTTAATGAATGCTTTCACAAGCAATTGATTTTAGAGAAGAAGTAATGTTTAGAAGATGGTTATACCCTGTATATATACGCGCTACTCAGGGTAGGGTAACTAGACCAAAAAAAACCAGTTCTGTAGTTATTTTTAAGGCAGACTTTTTTTTACCGCCAAAAGTCTTCAAACCACATATATGTACATAGGTATGTAAATGCCGCTATACATATGTATATTGTTGGCCTGTAAAACTATCAGCACCATTAAAAAAAAGTAAACGACGGCAGTCAATGTCTCTAATATTTTAAGATTGCCATTGTTGTTGTTGTTTTTTTGTTAACATTTTAATGCTTTATAAATGGCTTTGACTGGCTGTTGCCTATGTAGCTTTTTCGCTATATACATACATACACTTTTTATGGCCGCCATTAGCGTGTGCGACCAAAATGTTTAGAGCTGAACATGAAGCTTATACCTACACAACAAATGCAAGTGACACAGCGCCCATATACTTTTATATATTGTTAATAATTTTTGTTATAACTCATAAGGTGTTTACGGTTTTTTATATCTATGTGATATTTGTATATGCTTATGTGTATATTTGTGTGTATAATGAGTATGTATGAATTCCTGTTTATAAGTGCGTCATATTTTTATAATACCTCCCATAATAACTTTACCGGAATCAGGTTTTTAAGTTTTACGCCACTTTTTAGACACGTGGAACTCAGTTGTGTTTTATTGTAATATTTTGCTCTGAAAACTGGAGAGTGTACTCAGTACTTTATACATAATTTGACCTATAACATTGAGTTATCTGAAATTATAATTTCAGTAACTTCCTTCGTTTTTCATATCTCCTTAATGGCTAATTGTTTTTAGATCGTTCTCACTATATGACAAGCTGCCTTAAGTCAAGAACCTTCGTTGAGAAGACTCATTATCTGGCTCAAATTAAGAAATTTTGAAGGAACTTTGTAATAGTTAGAATTGTAGGCATTATTCTGTCGTTGGTTATTTCAAAAGCTCCGTGGTTTTTTTTAATGTTCCTGAGGTCGTAGTAACAAAGAAGTAAGTTGGCATCATAAAATTTCTCTTTAATTTCTGTTTAACGCGCTTCACTCTCACTCACTTCCTAAGTCGGTGTGTTTTTTCTCATGATTTTAGTTTTTCTCGAAATAATTCTCAAGATATATTGAAATACTATGGTGTAAAACACGCTAAGTCATATTAGCAACATAGAAGTGAATATTTCGCCAATATCCAGTACATCTGAGAGTTAATTTTTACTTGCTTTCATCGAAATGTGTTCCGTTTTCTTCCATGATATCCATAGTCGAGCTAGAAATATTATTAAAATTCACTATAATTGTTCAGATAATAATATAAATATATATATAAGATATATATATAAATATATATATATATATATAAAATAGATATAGAATAGATAGATCCCTTAAAACTGTCGCCCATCGCAACCGCTCGGCTATAAATATTGTTTTTACTTTCATACTTTTTATTATAACACTCTGATTATATTCGATATCTCTTCTTATCACTTTGGGGAAGAAATTAACTGCATATTGAGGGGAGCATAAAAAGTCTAAGTAAGCCCAACTATTCATCAAACTCAAACGGGGTTCCGCAAAAGGGTTATTTTCTGCTTAGGAAACCATAACTTTTGTTTAACCCAGAAAGAAGACTCACTATGGTAATATAACCATGCAGGGCACCGAAAACTGGTCTAATTTAAATAAGTAGGATCTTTCGCACCATCTCAGTTGTATCATTAAATGTGTTGCTTATATGGGTATTAGAAAAATAGCTGTTAAAAATCTAGTCGACCGACACGAAATCAATCTAAAGTCAAGGCATTGTTGCTTTCATAACAATTTGGATACTCAGTACTGGGAGCATAGAACTTTTTCTGTCAGTCTTCATTGTGTTTATTCAAAGGGCAGCCTCATTTTTACCTATCTATTCGCATATACGAGAGAATAAGCCCGTGGAACTTGGAAATGTAGATCATTGTACTTCTTCACTGATGGTTAGCGCAGTTCGAACAGTAAAAGTAGTGGAGTTGGTAGTGGAGACAAGTAAACTGCAGAAAATTTTAGAGCTTATTAATAAGCCTAAATGTCACACTCGCTTACTCGCTCGCACTCGCTCGAAATGTCATTCGCTTACTCTACTAGAGAGCCCTTTACAGTTCCTACAGTAAACAGTTATTTTCTACCATCACTTTTCTAAATATTAAAGGTCACTATTAATTCGAAAATATACTTTTAAATCGTACAATAAAAATTTGTTAAAAGAATTTAACCAAAACAAGACGAAATCTTAGCCAACTATCGTTCGAATTCCATGAGCAGGCAAAAAGTCGCTGTCACAACACACGTCAGCGCCAACGAAATGACAGTCTGCCTGCCACAAAATAAGAACAGAAATCAAAAATTAAAAGTAAGTATATATACATATATATTTAATCTCTCGCGCACAACATATTTTGGGGGTGTCGCCAGCGCCTGAGAACACCTTACATACAATCGCCCGTTGTCGTGCCTTGCCGCTTCGCACCCTATGCACAAGCGCGCTGTCAACTTGACAGCTCGTTTTAAAGGCACAAAAATCGTTTGCCAAGATTTCAGTCAACTGTCAAAATAAAGCAGCAGAATAAATGCCTGCTTACAACAATAAAACAATAAGCGAATGAATTTCTCCACAACGCTGATGGTGGCATTTGCCACCCGCTCCACCACACCGCTACCTAGGCACACACAAATGGACTGCTCAAATATTTTCTCAAGAATATGCATGATGAGCTCGCGTAAATGGAAATCTCATTGGGTGGTAAGAAAGTGCGTTGCTAAATGCGGAACAAGTGAGGCGAGGGGGTGCGAGCGTAGTGAAATAGCAAGGCGTTCCAAAGAAAACACACGGTGGCAATGGTGGCGTTGATGGCGCTGTTGGCGCAATTGCTTAAAATCTCATTTAACTCCTTGACAGGATTCATGATTGCCACATCCGTGTTTGCTTTGACGCACACGCCGCCGCAACTGCCACAGCCGTGTGGTGCCACGACAGCGCTGACGCATTTCATGCCACTGCCTGCGGTGTGTGTTGTAATGCAGCCCTTTCAACGCGTTGCGTAAAAAAAAAGCAACAATTTTGAAATTGAGAGATATTAACTAAAACACATTTCAGCCGTTTTTACTTGAAATATTTTTGTTTTTGAAAATTTCGAAAATCTGTACCGAGTCAACACTACGAAAATTATTTATTTTTTCATCGTCTATTTGTGTTGTTGCTTGCTTGCGCTGTCTACACATTTGCGCCGAGACGAAAACAACTGATTCGTCTCAAATTACAACGAAACAACATTGGAGGCCTGGCCACCCCACACACAGTCGAATTTTGTTGGTATTATTCGTATATTTTTGTGCTTAAATTTTCTACAACAAATATTCTAACTCATTTTACAGAATATTTTTTTAAGAAAAGCATATATTACATATATATATATATATATATATCAACATTTAGTTTTATGGAAATTTGAGAGAATTTTCTCTGTGTTGGATTAATTATATATGCATTGCTTTTTCTGCAGCACTTTGAAGTGCTTCTAAGAATTATTTGCAATTTATGCTCTTTGCAACGAAAAACTATTATATCTTCCTTTTGAAATGCTTCCAGGCTAATTACACATGAAAGAGAGTTTTGTAGTTTTCTGCGCATTTCCTCGAATAAAGAAATGTGCGCTGTCGCACAAATCAGATAGGGTTCATCTCTCAAACCAATTAACCTATGATATGTTATTTTTGAATTCATTCATTCATTTCGTTGAAATAAGACGTCAGGGCTCCTCAACAGAAATCAAGCAAACACTCTTAATGCTACATTCACGCCTTATACTCGGGCGGTAAGTTTGGTTTGGGGCCTGGTAATCGCGTTCGATAACACGGGAATCCCACTCGGACAGCATAAACGAAGCCGGTTCTTTGTTACCCAGCAAGTAGCCCGACTTTACGTAGCCGGAAGTTATTTACGTAGAAATTGCTTTGGGTCATCGGTTATGTAGCCCCAAGTCCTACTGAAACCACTTATATACTTCAATATTTTTATTTAGTCCAAAACCCGATGATCATCAATTTTTATGGTTAATTTTTAACGATGTAATCTTACCAATATCGGCACCATAAAATAACTTTGTGGATGTTTTGTTTTGTGGAAATGAAGATCGATGATGAAGATCAGATATTTATCTGATGTTACACTTAAGGAATTTTAGATTCTCTCATATTTTAATTTTACGAAAATTGGCGTTATAAAGCAGACTGGCGAGACTTATTATTCGATTTCCACTTTATGCTGATTCCGACTATAATGCTCGGGACCATTCGAAAGTTAGTCAGTAGAAGCTTACCTCTTTAATCCAAATGAAAGATCTATAAGTAACTCGCCGGATTTTATTCTCAAACCCCTAAGATTTCTTTCATTTCTTACATATATGATAGTCGGGGGTTCATTGACAATGTTATGATAGTCGAAAATCAAATCCACTTCTATTCCTTTTTTATAGGGAATATACTTAATTTCAAACAACTATTTAAACTGATGAAGTCAAAACCACCACATAAACTAGTCGACCAATTAGTAAGAAAAATTTCGTCAGATGGATATAATATTATTTTACGAAGTGTAGCACCATCATTTTCGTTTAAACTACCAAACGTTTGTAGCTGGCCACTTTTCTTCTTTCGTTAAGTTTGAGCTCTCTATGTGACAGAGACAAAGACAGAACTGAAAATTACAACAAAGTTTTCTAGCTGAATTCAAAACAAAATATTTTAGATATAATATAAATGGAAACCTCATAAAACTGCTGAACCTCTTGTTTTTCTAACTAAATTTTATTAGGCCTGTCTGACTCATTTATACCAGTTGTTTGTTGGATTAATTACCCTTAAAGGTTTCGACGAATCGAAGACACAGTAGCGCTTATAGACACAATAGCAATTGCGTGTTGCAAGTAGCAGTTGCGCAGCAGCCGGAAAGATTAAGATTATATTATACTTATATGTAATATATATACTTATATATGTATATAGAAAATATATATCTTATATAGAAATATTCTACATTTCTTACCATAGTTGTTTATTAGCAAACCCTACGCCTTCGTTTTTGTTAAATTTCGCTAGCGTATCTTCCAAAGATGTGGGGTTCTCTCCAGAAATTCCTCGAGAAATTTTTATTGTTAACTTTATTTAATTGCCTTACCGACTTGAATCACAATCCTTTCGATGATCTAAAGGTGTTTCAAAATTGTAGAGCTTGTTTTGTCGTATATGTCAAGACAAACAGTAAAATGAAACAAAAGAAATTTGATTATGCAAAATATTTTCACATTGGAGGTGTGTAGTTTCTATTTAATATGGATCGGAAAAATTATTAAAGCTTTACTCTTGTATTAATTTCCGCCAAAGTGCACTGATTGAAGGTTGAATCTGGCTATAGAAGGGTCTATGACAATTTTCGGTGTTCGCTTGTTCTGAGCGAGATATTCCTGATATATATGACTGACGCTGACCTGACGCTATAAAAAGCGTGTATAAAAAAATTCCGCTATAATAAGTTGTTTTTGTTGTTGTAGCGGTTATCTATAAGGCGATCTTCCACTCTGCAGACGATCTACTTCTTCCACCTACCGACCGTCTAATATAGTGATCCTTCCTACATTTTTTTTCTTTAGTTCTTCAACTGAATTATCTGTTTATATTAGATCAACGAAATCATGATATGAATATGAATGCCTTAGTATTTGAAATTATGTTTTTGAAAGTTTTTGAAAATCATTAGTTAATTAGTAATAGTCAACTAAGCTTGCTAACATCATTAGTTGGATATTTTACAAAAATATTCCGCAGAGCAGCGCTATAGTCGGGCGTTATTCAAGGGTTGCCTCATTTAATGCCGCTATTCTAAATTCTATGCTATTAAATATTTATGTATGCACTCGTATACATACTTCACATATATACATCAACCGCGCAGTCCACAAATTGCCGCTGATCCTTGAAGCAATTCATTAACCCTCCGCCCTCTGGTTAAGATTAAGCACAATTGACAGATTTGTTCCTGTTCTTGTTTTTGTTTTTGTTGTTTTTGTTGTTTTTGTTGATTTTTGTTTTTTTTTTCCATCTGATCTGCATTGATTCCACATAAAATGAGCTACCACTTCTTAAGGCAAATGCAAATTTCACAACATATGTGTTAAATTTTAAATAATTTCCATTAATTCATGCAGCAACCTGACAGTATTTTTATGCTCTTGTTTTTGTTGCTGTTACTCATTTTTGACAACATAATATCAAAATGTATGCGTTTTGATTTCACTTGATGCACCACTTTGCATAAGTAGTTCATGGCAATTGTTGTATATATTATTTGTATATATGTGTGTGTATGTATGTTTAACTGTATGCCTGCAGCTATTTGGATTCACCTAATATGAATTTAATAGTTGACAGCCGGCCGTTGAAATGCGCAACAATGAGCCTGAAAGTGCTGTCATTCCCTGCTTGCCACCAGTTTCACTTTTCGCTCCATTTTTTTCTGACTTTAATTTATTCATAAGTTTTTATTAGGTGCTCACGCACACACCAATAAGTAAATAAGGGTACGCGGGGATTTTTCGCTAGCACATACACATACATATAAACATGCATATGTTGATGTATAATATATGTACATATATGTGTTGTATGCAAAAAGGGGTGAACCTATTCGCTGATAATTCTTGTGTCAGTATTACCAAAAAATGTTGAAAATGTTGAAAATGTTGTCTCACCCTTTCTTGTTGTTTTCGTGTAGAATTTTACACACGCGTTGCATGCAGTTGACAGCAATGTTTGCATTGTTCGGCATTCGTTTCGCGCGACGAGCGGAACATGTGCCTGATTTTGGGCATTTTTTTTTTCGGTGCCGCAGCGCGGATGTTCATGTACATATGTATGTGTGTATGTGTGTGCGTGAGTGCGTTAATTTATAAAGCAGAGCGCGCTTGTGGCAGCGGTGTCCTTGTCAGCCCTTATCCTCGTTTATGTGTGCATGTGTGTGTGTTTGTATGTGCGTGTTACCCTGTGCTTCCGCCGCCTGCCTTTTGGTGCGTGATGACGACGATGATGATGATGACTTCCTTGCTTTTGTTTCGTTATTTCTTTTTTTATCCTGTAACTTTTTATACTTCACATTTTATTTGGAAATTTTGGCGTTAACGCCCGCTTCTATGGCTCTGCGCCGCATTCTTTACGCTTCAGCGGCGCATTGTCTCTTTGCTGCTTGTTACTGTTGTTGTTGTTATTTTTTTTCTTGTTGCTGTTACATTTTGTTGCGGCTAGCTGTGGTGCAAAATTTTGAATATTCTTTCACCTCTAACGCCGAGCAGAACTTCATGCAAAAACAGGCAGCTAACCCCCCCTCGTTGCCTTCTTGCCTTCTGTTTGGGAACTCATGCTAGCTTGTTGTGTCTGCTTCGTCGATTCTTTTATTTTACTTACTTGTAATTTTTGTTGCGCTTGTATTCAATTTGAAGTTTGATTTATGAATGATAATGTGTAATGACATGCGAAAATGGGCGGGCAGCATGCGGAGCACACACACATACATACACACACACACACACACACACACACCAAGAATTGCATTATTCGTGTTTTTTTCGCGACATATGACTGCATACTTTCTTAATTTGCATTAATGGCACACAGATTCGTGGCGAATGTGGTGGTGTTTGCTTGTTCATTTAACGACCCATACATATGCACACATGCATACATAGCTGCATATGTGTTAATATGCTCATTTCTAAATATGTGCATTTGTGTATAATCATCGTTACACTCTATATCTGGATATGAGTTAATGATGCATAGATGAATTCATATTCATCAGTTGAGTGTCAATTAATTAATAAGAACTGATGATACCTTTCAAATGAAAAAAAAAGTTCATATATTGTATTTTTTCAGTCAGCTGTTAAATATATTATTCTGTAAGATGCTCATACGCTTTTTAACCCTGATTCTAGAATTGTAATTTTTGAAGTTTTAGAAACGTATAATTTCTTCAGCTCAAAAATACTTCGACAAAAAGCGTTCTTAAACATATTTAGTTTTTCATTTATTCATTCAACTCAATAAAAAAATTAGGCAAGTGGCAAATCTTTTCAAAATTATTTTCAACTGCATATTAGTCTTCTTAAATTGCTTTAGTGTAAAATTAAAAGGAAAAATATTTAAACAGGTGGCAACCCTTCCCAAAAATATTTTAATTTTTAAGCTTTTGTAAGCTTCTTTTGTAAGCCTCTTTTGTTTAATATCCATATTGAAGCGTTTCTTTACCAAATATTTTTCCAAAAATTTTCAAATCGGTGGCAACACTTCGCAAAAATATTTTCAACTTTAAGCTTTCGTACTACCATTTGATGTACATTTATTCGAAATGTCTGTGTTTTGTTTTCTTTCCATTTTTAAAAACATTTTCGTATGGATGGCAACCCTTCACAGTAATACGTTGATTTTTAAGCTTTTTCAAATCCGTTTTGTGCTATATTAAGTTAAATTATTGAATTATAATTTTCCAACAAGTAGCAACCCTTCGAAAAATATACATATTTGAACTGTAATTGTAACTGTATTTGTCTTAATCCTATATTGTTCATTTTCAATACAATCATGCATTCATACAATTGAATACTTATCGTTTTGAATGAGTTAAAATTTTCAAACCGATGGCAACCTCATTAAAGAAAAACCCTCTCAGACAAATCTTTCATCTTCCTAATTATTTTAAATCCCATATTTTAATATTTGATTTATAACGTGGAATGCCTTTCTTGAGTAATTTGCTGATATAGAGCATTCTTACAAGTCATTTTTGATAGTGGTTTTATTAGCAGTATCTATTCCCTTTCTATATTTTTCAAATCTCATGTTACTTGAGGACTTAGACAATTTCAATCGTGTCCTTTGCGATGTCACAACTCCTTCAATGGAAGAAACCACTTCCATGAATGGAAATAGGAGTGGATATAGGAGTGAATACTGAATTGCCTCAACCTTGCTTTCGAAAAGCCGGATATTTAAATAGATAGGAATTTAAGAGCTGATTCCATTCCACCATTTTTAAGACAACGCCGCCAATAGGGTCAGGCAAAATGTTTAGCTTCATCGCATGTGTGCTTATCGCACAGCGAGTAGTCAGAACTCTTATTACTAGAGAAAGATGTGCCTTACTGTATAAAGAAGCTTCCAAGATCTTTACGATCTGGAAATACCTTGGACGTTGTAATGACTCGCTTACGTGAGGCCCAACTGTTCAAGAGTTCTCTACATTAATAAATGTAAAGTGTTGCCTTTAGTGCCGCCCATTCTTTTGCGTTTTTTCCTCATGTTTTACATCTATTAAAAATGGTAATTCTATTAAAAGCTAAAGTGTTTCACCATATTTTGGTCCTGACAATCAAAGATTAGATGATGCATGTTCAATATTTTTGAGGTAATTGCATAGAGTCTTCCCAAAGGCATGATCTTTTTGTACGTTTCAAGCTCAAGCGAAAAGTATTCGCCCACCTCTTTTTACAATTGTGTCTGGTTCGCCTTACATTGGAAAGTAGCGAATCAAACAACAAACTGGCATAAAAATTAGACAGAATGGCATAAGAGAAATGACATGAAATAACATACGGTTATATCACTTTAGTGCGATTGATTGCTTCACTTTTTTTTTACTGATTTACCATTCCCATCTGACAAAAGAGCAGAAGGTGTCGAAAATATACGAATCGAAGTCAGTTATTATAATTTCAGAAACATTCCGCACGCAAATGATTCCATTGCAAAGAGTTACGAGGAAATGTCATAAAAACGCCAATAAAACGTAAGAAATAATAAAACCTGTCACAAAACAAAAACAAGAAACAAATACAACAACAATAAAAGCAAACAAATATTACATTAAAACAACGCATAAAACTAGAGAGCAACTAAAAGCAACTAAAGTTCAAAACCACCTCGGCCATAATAAATTCCAGTCGGTTATTTATTACTCATCATTAATTTCGCCCAACTTCGGCTGATAAATGTAAATTAATGTCAATACTCGTTTCTTGTCAACTGCCTTAATTTATTTTGCATATTTGCGCGCTTTTGTTTTTGCATTATCGTTCGTTATCATTTCATTTTGTATCTGGGGAGTTATTGGCAGCTCATAAACTTACAATTCGGGTTTTGTGGTTTTCCGCGCCGTCGAAGATACTGTGAAACAGCGAGGTAAAGATTTTTAATTGACGGTAGCTGTTTTTTATGATTTTATTTATGTGTGTCGAGAGTATAAAGATATCTGTACCGGTTTGTGATCGTGCAAATAAAGGTATTGCGAATGTCAGTGATATGAATGATCTTTAAGTTATGTATGTTTGTTAACTTGCACCCACAATATTGTAGAAAGATGTAACAAAACGTGTCGAACCGATTTTAAAGCAGAAAAAAAAAAAATATTTTTATTCGTCCACTTCATTAAAATGTAAGCCAAATATTCCAAAAATTAGATGGATACCGGAAACCGAACTGCTTTTAAATTGTCTCGCGTGTGCCGATTTTTAATAGATCTATGAAAATCCAATATATGGGCAGATAAGGTATTATCCCCATCAATTTAGAATTAAACGGACTAAGAACAGGTCCGAAGTGAAAACCGATTTATTCCGATCCAGAAAAATTTAGCCAAATCAAAACACGGATATATTATACCTGTTATTTTTTGTTTTTAAATTCTAAATAGTTGAACTGAGTCCTGAGCCGAAACACCGATTCAGGAACGGAGAAAAACAAACCACTGAAAAAAATCTAAAAATGAAAAAGTCTCTTTTATTTTATACTTTGATAGTACCTTTGAAACACTTCAAATGTTTCATATCAACTCGGACTAATAGAGTTATCTGTCTTGCAGTCAAACACGGTGGTCTGGTAGTATTATTAAATAAATTAACGGAGGTTATTTGCAAGACATGATTATGTAACATAAATATTGTTTTGGTCAGCATCTCATTCAACCTCGAATAGTTAGTACAGGGATTTAATAATGAACACCTTTTTATCTCGCACAATTATAACTCTCCCGAAGCTGGAATTGGGATCATAAAGTAGCTGCTTAGCATCTAGAAGGTTTGTGTACTCAAAATTATTGTAAGAGTTATATGGTTCCCACCCAGATTTCTTGACGCTCTTTATTATGTAATCTCCATTCATCATCTCATCTCCATACTCGAAACCTATACTGCAAGTTTAGTTTCCATTTTAAGTGCTATCTATGCGACCTCGGTTGCTGAGTACATTCAGTAGGTGGTTCGAAAGTTCGAATTCCCACCTTGGCCGATATAAACTTTGGATAAATTTTATCCAAACTGTCCGTCTCTTTGTAGGGATTTAAGGCTACTAGCACCTTTATTTACAGGTATACATCAAGACGTTCTATACAAATACTAATAAGAAAAGTCATATATCTGTCATAAGTATAAATTTTTTGTTGTACATAGTTTAATGGGATGCTTTGCTGCCGAAACATGCTCGGAGGTTTTTCAATACATGTACTTTTTATTTTTATTTAGAAAGAAAGGAATTCAATGTGCTTTCGAAATTTATGCTTGAGCGAGCTCGTTTGATCCTTAGCTCTACATAAAATGTGTATGTTAGGCGGAAGTCTTTCCTCTGATTGTGTTCCTGAGAGGTTTCATGGAGAGACACCTCGAGAGTATACATAAATAATAAAATTTTGCGCTTAAAATCTAGTATATGTCGTCGAAAAATATTTTTCGAAAAACCATGCTAGTATTTTTTATAAACGAATCTTTTTCTTATGCACCGTTATATTTTAGTGACTCCAGTTTGCCTGTATTTGTACCGCTACTATTATTTTTATTGCTTCATTAAACGATATTTTACTTTCCAACCACATTTGGTATGTGTCTAGGCACTTCCAAACCGCAATTAACAACCCAGGTGTCCCACTCAAAGCATACACACGCCCAACAACTCAATTCCTGCTGCCGCCTACTTTACAAGCACAGCGTGAAATTGACGATGTACCGTTTCTGTTGTCATCTTTTTTTTCCTTCTCGATTTTACAATTTCAAAACAATTGCGTTCATAATTTGCTTTAATGGCCGAGAAGCATTTTATAATCAATTTTGAGCACACTTTACGGTTTACCACAACCCCGGTTCTCATCCGACCGACGCTTGGACATTTGTAGGCAATGATTGAGCTCTGCGTGTAAATTGAAGTTTTATATTTATTGCTATAATCAAAAGTGAAAATAAAAATTTTATGATTACTTTTTCCACTTTAATGTCATTGTTTGCAAAATATTACCAATTGTGATTGCCGATTTCAATCAAAACTCACTGGACATTTGCAATGAAGCGTGTCCACTACAAAGCATTCACCATTAGGACAAAGTGGCACCTCAGTCTCATTTTGAGGCACGCGCCCTAGGTTGCACTGGTGGTTTGAGTTTTAATTGTGCTGAAGAGGTGTCCAACTGTGTTGCCTTGTGTGCTCAACATGTGCACTTTCAACGTAAATAATGGACGAAAAGGTGCTGTAATGATTTATGATTTTACAACTGCAACGGAAATGGCACTTAATTACAGGGTTGCACTCGGCACCGGAGCCGGGTGCACTGGGTGTTTTGAAATTAAGTGGAATGTCGTATGGTTTTCGCAATTGGCCCACTTTTCTACGAAAATATTTGAATAATTTTTCTTAAACGGGAATTTTTTTCAATGTTTATATTTTGTTATAATGTTTGTACCCAACGTAATGTTTTTCCCAACCGTCCTTCCTTGTGTCAGATCGTTCTTCCTTCCTTTTATCCGTCCTTCCTTCCGATCGTATGCCTTTCCACTCGATCGGTTGTCCTTCCAATCGTCCGTCCTTCCTTCCGATCGTACCTCTTTCCATTCGATCGCCCGTCCTTCTGTTCGTCGGTCCTTCTTGCCGATCGCCCGTCCTTCCAATGGTACGTCCATCCGTTCACCTGTCCGTGTAAGAGGTAACTTGAGTATGCCTTCTTTCCGTCCGTCCATCGATCTTTCCTTCCGATCATCCGTGCTTCCGATGTAAAAATTAAGGAAATCGAGTGGTAACCATGCTTATATGGATACGATAAAAATTCACTTCCGCTAAAACGTCATTTTGAACTCTTTCACTTTTTGTTTTACTTAAGAAATAGATAACTCAAGCATTAATGAATTTGTAAGATCAAAATTTGGCAAAACTTGTGTTCCTCAAATTTGGGAACTCATTTCCAAAAATAGTCGCAGTGGACCCAAACCTTAGCTTAAATGTCTTAAATCGGTCTTCACTTCCCTTTGGCCTCATAATCCCAATATAATGATTTACGTCGGGTATTTCATTTTCGAAAATGCATTTATCATACTCAAAAGGGCGTTGATATACTTTTCGCTCTTATACCCTGCATCTATATGTAATCATATAGCCATCTTCACCGATTCTGGGTGCGAAATCCCCACCACATTAATCCATTCATTTTGCACGCTGTTTCACAATTCGTTATCGTTCATCAAGTGGAACCCATCAACAATAATCACACAGCATATTAAAATCTCTACCCCTTGTCTCCAGGCTGCGTGCACGTTTGTCCTGCACTGATTCAATTGTCCTTTCCGCCACATTCATCGCGCGTAGTCCTGATTTATTTAATATACTCAAATCATATAAAAAGAGAGAGAGAGAGCGCTTGGTGCTACGGTAATTGAAGTGTGAATGCGATTTCATATTTTTCATAATAAAACATACTTAAAATTACGCACAGCCAAACGCACACTCATTTAAACGAACAATCGTATAACAATAGGTTACGCCCCCTTCATTGGGCGCCTTTTTCTATGCTTCGCCTGAATTTCTTGTCGAAGTTGTTGCTGCTTTTGTAAGCATTAATAGCGTCCAACTTCATCAACTCTGCATTTGTTGCTATATTTCAAGGCTGGCTAACAATACACGCCTGTGTGCGTTGAATAAAAATGAAGGCAATCCTCCGTAAATGTTGGGTAATCGCTACCAAAGCTCTGTGGGATGCCCACTCAGCACGTCCCAGTTTCACTTGTATTTGACGATTGAATGTCTCTATTAGTGGGAGTATATGGTTTCGGCATTGTGTCTTGGTTTGCGCATAACGGTGATTTATAGAGCATAACGGTAGCGGCATAATTTTCTTCAGTTCTCAACATTCTCCTTTCCTTGCACTTGCCAGTTTTATTTTCGAGTGAAATGTGTATAAAATTAATTGTCTTATATTAGCTGAACATTAAAGGCAAAGCGCTAGAAGTTCATCTCTTGTGATTCCCGACACATATCTCTATCAACCCACAACCTTTAATAGTTTAGCCTTAACTCTCCAGGCGATAACTCAATTATTTAGT
Organism: Bactrocera minax; assembly: GCA_021498325.1. NCBI lineage: Eukaryota > Metazoa > Arthropoda > Insecta > Diptera > Tephritidae > Bactrocera > Bactrocera minax. Next base: position 94,555 of record JAKEEE010000091.1, read on the forward strand.
TCCATTCAATTATCAATTAACATTCTTAATACCAGCTTTAGCTTTAATGTGCTTTAGTCAACTCTAACCTTAGTTTCAGTTCGTCATTTTCAGGGGTTTTTTTTTGTAACATTTTGTTATTTTGACACTGACAGCTCTGTAGCGTTTCAAATTTTGACAGAATGTTAGCTTGAAGACATGAACTTTCCCGTTATTTGGTTCCAGCGGATGGTGAACCATGCTACATGCAATCTGTTACGCGTCAAGTTCGGTAAATGTGTCTGCTTTAACACAGTTAGAACCGACGTTATACGAAAAATGCATTGGAACTTCGGACATTAAAGGCGATTATCTGGTAACTTCATTAACTGGATTAACAACAAGAGTTACCAAGAAGCCTTAGTAATATTATTGTTATAAAGTTTATAAACTACAATTAATTTAAAAATTTACTTCTTTGTCCAAATTTTTTCCACAATGAAGTCCTTCGCTAATGGATGGTTAGACCATTAGTTAGACTATTTCGACGCTTCACGCTCTTCAACGATTATCGGACAAGAAAAATTACTTTTCGAAAGTAGGAAGTTTACAGTGAAAAAAATTAAGGATGGTGTTGCCAGATCTCTAAGGTCGAGATTTTATCAACATCAAATAAACGAACTCTCTGAAATTTCACTGAAAATGTGAGAACGATTTATATATATGCAGAAAAAAAATTAGTAGTGTTGCCACCTATATCAACAACGGATAAAGATCGATCAATATATCAATAGTCCTCTGGTATTTCTTTTTAAAATTAAAATATTTGCCAATTTGTATAGTGTCTGTTATTATCTTGTAGAAGTTACTATATTTTGGAAGGATTATTGATGCCCTAAACCTCTGAATCGAAATATGATTTCTGTGAAACATTTTCGTCACATTTGGACATATTTTGGAATGGAGTTGTCTTCCATTAAAAAAATTGGACTAAAAATATCACAAAATATGTTTGAAAAATTAACTTGAATTTGGACATATTTTGGAATAGAGTTGCCATCCATTAAAACTAGTTTAGCTGAAAATATCTTGAAATGTGTTGAAAACATTAATTTCTTAAATAGTTCTTACGGAAAGCATTCGGGAATCTCAAATTAAAATACATTTGGAATTAAGTTGCCACTTATTTAATAAATCAAAGTCGGGAAATATCGCAAACCTTATTATGTGCTTACCGCAGGCTTCTCTAATAAAAATTCGGCCTACAGTTGCAAGAAGGTTCATAAATATTACTAATATCCTAATTGTAATTCCCTGTTATATTTTCATTGGAAGCATGCGAATTTCCACAAAAGTCAACAATAAGCCGAAAATCCAAATTAAATCAAAACATTCAGGATTACATGGAAAAACAGTGCAGATACAGCAGGACAACCAACAACAATAAATGCCAGCTAAAATAACAAAGGTGAAATCGGCAGCCGAAAAGTAAGGAAAGGTGTTAAAGAAAAACATTGCACGAACCAGTTTGACAACACTTTTACCGAGCGCTGCCCTCCGAATGCAAATCAAAACTGATGAAAAGCTGAAAAACCCCGAAAATATGAGTCTGGCATTAGAAACAAGTACTTACAAGCCGGGGCAGAAGTATACACAAAGTATGAAATAGTTTAGAAAAAACGAAGCTACGGTTGAAAGTACACATGATGCATGCCACAACGGCAACTGGGCCCGCGCCCGACACAGCGTGTCGCATTAATGAGCAATCATCAACATCAACAACATCATCGACGCCATCGTGAGACGACAACTGGAGCGCACTTCATTAAAATGCAATTTTATTTGTGTGCTGTCAACAGTTGACTACAAGAATGGCAATACTAGAGGTACGCATTCGATATGCTTCCCATTCACGTGGCAAGTCGTTCAGCAAGCCAGCGGCAGACGGGCGGACAACATGCGCACCGTGACAATGCCGAGGGGCGCCGGCTGGTAGGCAACTCTCGTATGGAAGGCTTGTAGTGTTGTTGGTGGCGATAGAAAAACTGCAGCGCATGCGCAACGGCGCGCATCCCTCATGTCAAAACAATGAAACTCAACACGCCAGCCTCAAATTCAGCTAAGTAAGCAAAGCGCTCGCAAAACACCCCTGTGATGGTGCAGCAGAGCAGGGTGCGCGCTGATTGCCCTCAACTACCTCGGCACGGAGCGGTGTGCAAGCTATTCAAAAACGATTCTATAATAAAATTGTAGTCGAGTTTGAAAAGGTGTCGCCTGCTGTGTGTTGTTATTTCATTTGATTCGGTTTCATTATTTGCCGCTATGCAGATTTCCCCGACCATTTGAATGCCAACGAAAGTCAATAAGGGAAGACCCAGAGCAATGAAATGACGAAAGGGGCAAAGCTGTAGTATAGGGAATGCTAAAAGCGCGTACTGGAATTGCTATCAACAAATTCATGTATAAAAATTGGCTGATCAAATACACCTGGTTATATCAGTTCGTTGAGTGGTGTTACCTTTGTTAGATTGATTTGTTAAAATGTATGTGGAAAATGTTGAATTTGTTGTTCTCAGTCTTTTATTCGTATTTTCTTTGATCGCTGCATTTGAAGTCTTCTCTCTTGTCAAAAAACTGGCATGTAAAGCAACAACCAAGCCATCTTGTTGATTTCAATACAAGATAGTGTTTAGCCTCCTCAAACTCTTGTAACTGCTTTTCATTCGCTCTTTATTTAATTATATGCCAGTCTGCTATATTTATACCAGTTATTTGTTTGATTTGCCACCCTTTAAAGAATCGAAGTTAACTCTCTCTCTCTCTCTCTAGTTGATTATGCCACTTCATTTGATTTTAGCGAGTTGTTTGTTCGATTCGTCGCACTCCGAAGACTATTGTGGTGATATTCCTTTTTGATGCAGCATAATCTCTTTCTGGTCTGTCCCTATTTGATCATACTAGTCATTTGTTTAATGCTAGGTGTCTTTTATAAGTTGTAAGTAGTTAGTTCTTGTCGAAAAATAAGCTGAATTACTTGTAAGACTCAAATATATATCTATTTAGTCCCAGCTCCCTTTTAACCTTAAACTTTGATGTATTTTTGCAAGAAAATTCGATTAGTTCTCGAGCGACTAATATCAAACAATTTCGAAATTTCAGCGCCTTCTAAAATGCCATGTTTTCTTACCAAGATACCGGCAAAGAGATTGGTATGAAACAAACTATTTAAATTTGACGATATGTCCGGCACTTTAGAGCCACTCGGATCCTCTGAAATATTTTTTAATCTAAAAACAACACTTAAAGCTTTGTGACAGTCTTACAAGAAAGGTATATAAAGTAAAGATCCGCATTAAACACAGGAGTGTGAGCTATGTTTTTCAAGATGGTTGAATCAAACACCATAAACTCGACATTTAAATAACCATCTTAAGAGACATATCCCACACCTTATAAAAGCTTACGAGCTGTTGCCGACCATCGAAAATCCAAACTACTGGCAAAATTCTTCAGCTCCCAGCATCGGCGGCCATACATATGTTCACCACGCGTTTGTTGTGCCATTCCTCCGTCAAACAGCGTGATAATTTGAGCCCCCATTTGTGCTCGCTCCACCCGATTTCGCGCTCATCTATATATTGGGTTGTTCGGAAAGTCATTTCGTTTTTTCCCGCCAGAGGACTTAATTACGTTTTTTCGAAACTAACTTCACACTTAAGCCCCATAACCATTATATGTGATGAGAGCTGATATTGCAAGGCTTGTGTGTGAAAAAGTTCTATTAATTCTACCCAGTAGTTTTTGGTTGGTGCCTTTTTAAATATGGAGAGCAATAAGCAGCATTTTCGTCATATTTTACTTTTTAACTTCAGAAAAGGTAAAAATGCTGTCCAAGCGAGAAAAAAATTGACGGATGTGTATGGAGAAGGCGTGTTAACAGTACGCCAGTGCCAGAACTGGTTTGCAAAATTTCGATCCGGCAATTTTGATGTCGAAGATGCACCACGGTCTGGAAGGCCGGTCGAAGCTGACAAAGATGCGATAAAGGCATTATTTGATGCAAATCGGCGAATCACCACACGAGAGATCGGTGAGAGGTTAAATTTGTCGAATTCAACTGTTTATGGCCATTTGAAAGGCATGGACTTAACCTCGAAGCTCGATGTGTGGGTGCCCCATGTCCTTACCGAGCGAAATTTGTGTCGTCGTGTTGACGCGTGTGATTCGCTCCTCAAACGTCTAGAAAATGATCCATTTTTGAAGCGGATTATTACTGGGGACGAAAAATGGGTTGTATACAACAATGTTAAACGCAAGAGGTCATGGAGCAGAAAAGATGAACCGGCTCAAAGCGTGTCAAAAGCCAACATTCACCAAAAAAAGGTGATGCTCTCCGTTTGGTGGGATGTCAAAGGAATCGTTTTTTTTGAGCTTTTGCCGGACAATACAACGATTAATTCAGAAGTCTATTGTCATCAGCTGGACAAATTGAATGATTCACTTAAAGAGAAGAGGCCCGAATTAATCAACAGGAAGGGTGTAGTGTTCCACCAGGATAATGCGAGACCTCACACAAGTTTGGTCACTCGCCAAAAACTTTTACAGCTTGAATGGGACGTACTGCAACATCCACCATATTCTCCAGATCTGGCGCCTTCCGACTACTATTTGTTCCGGTCCCTGCAAAATTTTTTGGATGGCAAAACCTTTACCTCAAATGAAGATGTCAAAAACCACCTGGACGAGTTTTTTGCCAGCAAGGACCAAAACTTTTATGAGAGGGGAATTATGTTACTGCCAGAAAGATGGCAAAAGGTGTTGGACCAGAATGGCCAATATATAATTTAATAAAATATTTATTCATTATACGAAAACTGTCTTTCATGTTCCCAAAAAAAAACGAAATGACTTTCCGAACAACCCAATACATATGCTACATTAGAGTTTGGTCCCTTTATGGCCGTTAAGTTTTACTTTCATTGTTTCGACAGCGTTTGCACTTCGTGCACTTGTGTTTGTTGAACACTTGCAAAATTGAAGTTTATGACCGAATGTAACAGTTCAACAGCTCTAAGGACACCTGATCACGCGCCGTCCATTGTTGTTAGCTGTTGTTAGCTGGCAGACATTTACCGGCTGTCGCTATTTTAATGTCGTAATCATCATTCGCGTTTTATGTACATACATACATATGTATGTACAGATGTATTCGTGTGCGAATACAGTCCCAATGAGACTTTGTGTAGCGACGCAGCTCAAATGAGTCCACCGAGAGGCTAAACGGCTGTTATGAGGTTTTTGAAGTGGAACTTCTTTAGGCCCTGTAGTAATATCGAACGAATGCAACGAAGTTATGTAGAGAAACGAGAAACCGTTACGACCACAATTTACGGACGATAGATAAGATTATCTGAACTTCTCAAAAAATAAATCAACAATTTGTGTGTAAAAAATATCTATAGATGTATTTCTACATTATCGTACAATGTTCGAAGTAATTTTTCTAAAACTAAACCCCTCTTATATTGATTGATTGTCTAATTTGTATACAAATGCGAAAATCCATCGTCATCGTGTTTTATTGAGGCGATTACCACACTCGAGGTAGTCTTTGGCGCGAAATATATTATTATATATTTTTGAACTGTTACTCCCATAGTTATATTGAATATCCGAGTGTATTTCGGATAAGCAAAAGTTTACTAGTCGCTGTATCCTCCAGCCATTTCCGAACCCTTTTCCGAACGCGTCGGTTTATAGCACCAATCGACATATCAAGTCTTTCTTTGGTTAACTCCTTCGACTAAGAGCAATTCTAACAGAAGTCAAATCATGAAAACCATAATTATAGAAAGAATGGTGCGGCTGCATTTGGAGGGCTTACCTTGTCAGCGACTCTGATTTAGAGGCTTTAAGCTACATATCTACATTAATTTACTCAGAATAACTTCGCCAGCAACCTTTTTTCTATACCCTAAGGACCACTTTATTAGGTTCGTTTGATAAGAATTATACTTCTTAAGTTAGAACTCTTGGTGAGAATTTCGATAACGTTGCCGGTGTAGGAAATAATTAGCAAAATCGAAGATATTAGATTTATTGCCTAGAATGATCGAAGCGAAGTTAAGGACTATCTTTGCTTAAAGTCTTTAATTTGGTTTCAAATTGGATCGAGGATAGGGTTTTATGTAATATAATCTACAAGGCAGCACTTTCCGCGGCATGTACGAATAGATACTGTCTTCAATGATGATGGTAGCTCAAAAGAAACTCCAATCCAGGAGAATTTAATCAGCTCTCATTATCTTAAGCTGAATAAGCGCCAAAGCTATGCTTTTGAGACCTTTTTATCTTTTAGCACTTATTTAGCTGAAGGAAATGTTAGCTGAATAAGCTGCTGGATATAAAAACATCTACAAAGAAGTTGTAAAGCATAAGTTGAGCTATGAAGAAATCTCAGAATTAACTGTTTATCTTCCGCAAAGCTTGATCTATATTGTCTAAAATGTTCCTCCTAAGCTTCTCCTATCTAGTATAATTCCGCAAATACAAATTGTATGCCAGTAAAAACACCAGAGAAATTTTATAAGAATCTTCTCCTACCATTAACAGGCCGTTTAGTGGTTTCAAAGTCCTCCCTTATATTGTATAAGACAAACGTCATTCTTTCATACCGCCGATTAAAAATAGAATTTTACCCATCACAAGGAAACTTACGTATATGAAGAACTAATAATTTATGCTCCAGCATGTATGAGCCTAATGACGTTGACAATGCGACTTAAGAAACCTTTTAGTCCCGTAATTTGATATGTGGAACAGGCGATAGCATCTTTTTCTCTTGCTCTCTCTGAGTACATATGTTCTGATATATGTTTCAATGTCCACTTGGAACCTCAAAGCTTACACATGCAGACACTTTAAATCTCATATATGCAGGTCTCTTATGCCTTCGCTCTCCTGAACTTGAATCAATTATAGCCGCCCCCCGTATGCTAGTTTCATATACCAATTCCTGATGTCAAGAATCATTATCTGTTTCTATCACTTCAAATAGCCAACAAATTAACAATGAATTGGCAGTGAATTATCCCTTCAACTGGTGTAAAACTAAACCGAATTTCGTGCCATCTGCTTATCAACTCCATCTCTGCTGCACTCGTGTGTTTGTCGTTGGGTTGGTGTGTTTGGGATGATTGAAAAAAACACTCACATATTTTCAGTGTGAAACACCAACAATAGCATTCAAGTATTCGGGCGAGAGCGCGCCAACAAACTGTGAGCGAGCGAGCTATTTGCCGTATCAAAACAATTATCTCGATGACAATCGGTGGCAGTGTTGCTAAATCCAAATGCTGCCGAACACCCCTTTGACAAGTAGCCGTAGATCGTATTGCTAGCGGTGGTTTTCTTTTTATTGTTTTTGTTGTCATTGTTATTGTTGTTGTGATTGCAATTAAATTTTGTATGCGCGGCAAGGTGTTTGAATTCACAGAAAACGACAAAGCTGTTCGTGTCCCTGCAAAATGTTTGGTGTACTCAGGCGAGTTGTGTTGTTATTGTTGTCTCCGAGCTGTAGCTGCCGCAAATGTCCTTATTGTCGCAGTCGTTGTATTGCTATTGCTATTAATGCCACTGCCAATCTGTTTTGATTTTAATCCAGCTTATTCACTGACTATGCTCATAGCCCTTTCGTTTGCACGCCTATAAGTATGCTGCTTAAGCAAAAAAGCAAAAAATGCAATGAGCTTATACGAGTAAGCAGCACAGAATTTAGCGTATGCTCTTCTTTATACTTGGTGCTTGGCGCTGGCGCTGACAACCAATCTATCAATCAACCACCTGTAATGCATGCAAGATTGTAGGTCTTTACGTCTGTAGCCCGCGGCGAACCCTTCGAGGCTCTTGAGTCTACAAATATTGTTCTTGATGCAACGGTAATTGACAGTGTTTCGGTTTCGAAGCATAGATACGTGCAAGAACTACATTTAAAAGCACCAGTTTCGGACTAATTGAGCAAAGAGTTAAATGCTTCTTCATTTCTGCTTTATACTAATGTTCTATAGTTCCCAGCTAGTACGAAATATTTTAATTACATTTATTTTAAAATTTTAAATTGAAAGTTTATTAGTCTAGGATTAGCCGGGGTTTAACGTTACTTACATAATGTGATACAAAATGGCGGCTACTTTACTAATCTTCGGAATCACCTTCTACAAGAATGCCGCTGCTGGCGACAGTGATTCTGGGAACTCGTGCTACCTGAAACAAAATGAAAAACGTGATCTTAATATACATAAGTCTTGCTAGAAAATTGCAGACAATTTTAGCTTTAAAAAATTTAATAAGGGTTAATTTTTGACTGACAAAATGAGCAATAGACAATATTACTCCGAAGCTATAGCTAAAATTTCTTATGAATAGTCTCTGAGTACTAGTTCTCGAGTACTCGTTCGATTTAAAAAATATAGTTTCGAGAAAAGTGCGTTTAAAGTTTCATGTATGGAAGCTGACTGACTGGAGCGCTTCGAGACTAAAGCGAATTGGACAAGGCACATTTTTTTTCACTATTCTACCAATTGTATAATGTTTTTGGGACCCTTTACTTACTTAAGTATACTTTAAACTTACAATAAATAAACGATTTTTTTGAAATCCTAGACTGCCCAAACCCTTTAAGCAACCTCTGAGTGGACCAAGGTGTACTAGTTACAAACTAGTCACTTGTCTGTTGAGTTCGCGTTTCCCTACAAGGCATTAAAAACAATAGTAGCACAAGTTTACTGTCCCTCGTACTTAAAATCGAAATCCCTACAACAACAATAATAATAATAATAATAATAATCACCTTGTCTGTGTAACAGTCCCTTGCTTTTTGCTGCTCCCTCATGCCGCGTCTATTTATTTGCTGCAACTCGACAAATCTGCTGATGATTATGTCCTTAAGTGCCGAAATCAATGCACACAAATGAACGAATTACCATTGCAAACTAACGCACAAACAAATATCTGCTGCTACAGCTCACCTCTGCTCTCCAACACCAACACCAACAACAACACCAAGAGCTGCCTGCACTCATAGTCTTACCTATCAACACACACATATAAGCGCGTACATATAATTGTTGTATTTACTCAGTTGAGTCCTCATTGTCGTGTAAGCATTTTGCAATTGTTGTGAACGCTCTCGTTGTCCTTCAATTGAACTGCTTGTTATTGTTGTTGTTGTTGTTGTTGTTTTTGTTGGCCTGCCACATGTTTGCCATTCGGTCAAGGGATAACCGTCGAAATTTCACCTATTATGTAAATGCCACCGGAAAGCAACTATATGTGCATACAAATATACTTGCCAAATACATACATACATACATATATACATTCATACATATGCATTATCTGCTCAGATTTGCTCCGCTTGGTTGTTACTTTTGCATGGATGTTGCTTCCTAAGCATATCCTTCGGCGTTTCTGTGTGGCATGTGTCTCTGTGTGTGCTTTGAAAAGGATATGTTGGAATTCTGAACTTGTGGTAATGTTTGGTTTGTGGCATTTGCCGAGATAAACTTCGTTAAAATTACAATTGAAACTTTGGCAGTGAATTTTTTATGTGAGAGGAAATGTCAGCGTTTGAAAATCATGCAGATTATTTTACTTAAGAAATTGTTGTAAACATTTTTATTGAATTTAACATCATGATTGCTTTGTAGAATATGTGAATTTATATTAAAACTTATGTAATAATATTTGTAAAGTAAGCTTTCCACATAAAATGAAACCTTTTTATATTTTTCTGAACATGTTGGCAACTCTTTTTGTAAGTACGTGCTTCTAATATTTATAAATTTACGCCAATTAGCTCCGCAAATCAATTTTTATATCAGAGCAACAGTAATAAGGTGTTTTATATTTGTTTGTATATAAAATTTGCAGCAAAACAATTAAAAATATGCATTAATAAAAAAGCCTCAGACTCCATAAAGCCTTCCAATGAAAACCAGCAGCCTTTTGGAGCTTCCTTAAGCTAATAAAGCTTTCCATTTGTCGGATGATATACTAGAAAACACACATAGTAGGATAGAGATGTTGCAAGCATCCACAAAGTGTATATGTCCATAATATATAAGTGTTTTTCCCAACTTTCCTTATCCAACATTACTTTTCACCAGTCGCTGCAAGCTAGATCAGAACAAAAAGCTTGAGTGAGGGAGTTTTTCCTGCAGAGAAGGCCTCGAATATTGGCTTTGTAATTAACTAACTTTTTCCTTCGAATAACGTGGTCTCTTAGGCGTCATTCAGTGTCTGCCCGAGTATATTGCTGTTAGGAAAAATTTTATGGTAAGCCAACGACTTCATCACGCAAATAAAACTGTTCTAGCTGTGTAAAAAAAAACGTTGATCAATAAAGAGGGGAGAGTTATAGGGATATTTCACAATTCATAATTGTACATCTAATTTGTACTGTATTGTAATATTGTATTGTAATTCATTAATTCCAAAATTCGTTAGAATAATTTTAGAAAAACTTTCATCTGATACCAATTTTGTACCATAATCAATTTGTTTGAAACAAAAGTTTTAAACAGGTGGTAAACCATTTCGAAAATATTTATATGAACTATTTAAAATTTTTTACTGAAACCTGTTTAGTTTGATGTCCACGTTGTAATGCTTCATGCACTGTAAAATTTTAATTCATTAAAAAAAATATAATCGGTGGCAACACGTCGCAATAATATTTTTGGCTATAAGAATTCCCAAATCTGTTCAGTTTGATACCCATATTATACAATTCTTTTATTTTATCAATTATGTTGTATAAAGTTGAAATAAAAAAGTGGCAACCTTGTTCAAAAAATCGCTTCAACTGTAGCTTTTACTAAACTGCTTCAGTTTGCAGCACCTATTTACCATATCATATGCTTTTTAAATTCATATTTTAATTCTCGTTCACACTCTCGTTTTAAATCGTGTCAATATCATCGAACAAACCAAATATAAATAGACTAAACCTTTACTATGCTATGAGATCTAAATTTGTTTCTCAAAGATAAAAATACTTAGAACAGAACTCAAGCCTTTTAGTATATTTTTGCATATAGACAAATTTTATTACCTATTTTAAAAATGGTTCAATATTATTTGTCAAATCATTTGGATTAAAATATAATTGAAATAAATGCTGATATGTGATTTTTCCTTCAAAAAGGCCAGAAATTTCGAAAAATCATAATGTTCGAAAATGTTCGAAAGCGCCTCAATATCTTTTCGTTCAGATTCATAACTTAAAATAATATTTGTGTTTGATATTTGTTATGTAAACCAATATTAGCATGTGCATGTGTATGTGTGCTGTTTATAATTACTACAATCAATTCTTCTTACAGTATTTGGTAGAGTCTCTGATTAAGTGAGTACGCCAGTGTTATTTGTCTTAGATAAAAACTTACTTGACCTCTTTTTTTTACACAAGTTGGCATCTCTATGCAGCAAAATGTCACTAGTTGCTTAACTATCATTTCTTTTTTTATTAGAAAATTTATAAGCATAACTATTTCCAAAATAAAAGTGTCTAATATATAAATATTTAACGAATTTCTAGTTAAAGACATGTGGCAACGTCGATTTTTAATTATTTTTATGAGTCAAAACACATACGTGGATTTATCAGTAAACAAAACTCAGGGCTTTCCAATTTTAAACGTGAAACAATATTCGGAAGAAGACTTCTCTACACCGTATATAGTACTTATTTTCGATGCTGAAACGAATATAAATTACACTCGCACATTTCGCATTAATAAAGAAAAAAATTGTTCTCTGTCAGTTATGAGCCTGATTGCTGCATAAGTCAATGCGAATAAGTTTTCTTCATTAAAGATTCACAGCCACTTCGGTTGAGCTACTCTAGCTCAACTTCTTTTTTATGCACTTTCCAGTCGCCGGCGAAAAACTTCTGCTAGATATATAAGCACATCTAGTATTTATATAGAAAGCGTCATGCACAACTTTATTTGTATGAAAACTTTATTTATTTTTAGCATTCGTCTGCATTCTTTGCTGTAGTGCTAAATTTCTTTCAGTTGGACTCTTTTAATTTAAGCAAAATTTCCGCAGAGCAAAATTTAAAATACAGGCAAACACACATATATGTTAACTGCACACAAAAATATGCATGTAAGTAAAACTTACACAGTAGTGCGCCTAAATGTATGCTTAAATATTATTCTCTTGTATATATGTGAGTAGGTTATGTTTGTGTGTGCGTTTGCTAGCGCATATTCCTGCTGGTGTTGATCCTGTCGAAATTATTCTGTGTGTATGCAAATTACTGGCACGCTTCTCGCATTAAATCCTTATTATTTTCCTGCTTGCTTCAGCCGCTTCGTGTTATTCTTATTGCTTGGCAGATTCTTCGTAATGTTTTTCGCCACTGATTTCGAATTCGATTATGCTTGTGTTTGAGTTGCTGCAAGTACATGCATGAACTGAAAATTTTACATATATATGAACATATTTAAAAGTACACTTATGCATACATACACACATACAGACATGTGGATATGGTAGTAAGTACTTGCTTGTGAAAAACTGTGTGATTGCGCATTTATAACTTCGATTATGCTGTTATTTGTGTTTGTGTTTGTTTTCATCGCCGAAGACTTGCATTTCACAAACACCCAGCGGCTGGGGGTTTCTACTGAGCATGCAAGTCTTTCTGAAACTATAAAGTTTTTCTCATATATTTTTACTGCGCGCTTTTAAAACTTTTCTGTTAAAATAGAATGAAAGTCTTATTAGTTAATTTTGAAGCGCCAGCAAGGCCCACAAACAATTTTGCTATAATTTTTGAATAAAAAAAAAATCGCTTTTCTCTCCGTCTGTTTGTCTGTCTGTCTGTTTTCCTGTAGAGTCAGCCACAAATGCCTGTTGTTTTGTTGTTGCTTTAGCCTATAAATCGAAGTTGAGTAGATATGGCGACACAAAAAAAATTTTCTCATTTCGACGAGAGTAATCCAATTCAGTTTTAATAAAGAGCTACTATGTTATCACAAAGCTCAACTACTAAGGCCTTACGGTGACTATCCGTCTATTTAGTACATTCGTATAATTGAATAATTATCGACGCCACAATTCTAAAAGTCAACCATTTCGAAACTATGTCCGTCGAACTGCTTTTGAGCTCTCCATGACAACTAGTATGTATATTCTAAAATTGTTGGTAGTATTCTTCAAAGTCAGCAGCTAACTGCTGCTGAGAAGCTAAGAACAGCAACCGAGATCATCTTCGTCCATTCAAACCTTTATAAGAATAAGTAAATATTTCTATATACATATATTATTTTGTTCAAGAGTTTCCATTTTCCCTTGAGTGAGATGGATGGCTCCCCAGATGGTACCAGAATTATCATATTTTGTCCGTAAAAGTATATTTACGGTTCTGAGGTATATACATGTAGGTGATAATGATATTCTCAATTCCTCAGAACCTCAAAAAGACTCAAAAAATCTTTCCGAAATATTTTAAATAAAGCCGCTTTATAAAAAGGGCGTTAAACGAAAATTATTCTGGAAGTATCTAATTTAGTCTTCCCTTGGAGTACTATAAAGATAAAAGTAGTGCTATTAGGGGAGCATTTAATTTAGCTAAATTTTAGCAAAGCAACGTTACATATATTAGATGTCTTCATTTCGCTAAACCTTGGAGAGTGCCGAATGTAACGAACAACTAGTAATAGTAAAGTCAAATAGTAATAGAGCTTCCATTGAGGTAACTTAACTTAACTTGTCTTAACTTAACTCAACTTATATTAACCTACCTTATCTTAACTGTAGAGACTTATAGAACTACAAATAACAAAGTAATAATCTTTAGGAATATTACAGTATATAACAGAATAAGTTGTCGGCTGGAAATAATTGGTTTATATTTATATGAATCATATTCCTTCTTAACGTTACTTCGCTTGTCTTAAATTAACTTACTTACTTAACTTAACTTGACTTAGCTTAACTTATCTGAACTAAAATTATTTTAACTTAACTTATCTTAGTTTATATATATAATATATATATTTACTTATATTAAATTAACTTTTCTTGTCTTAACTTAACTTAATTTAACATAACTATATCTACATACTATATAATACATATCTGCCCTTGCCATAATTTATCTAGTTTTCTGACCAAATCTTATCTTATGCAAACAATCCTAAAATATCTTTATATGCGTACCATAAGCAGGTCCTTGCCATATATTTATCAATTTTACTAAGTGTCCTTAATTTATTTTATTTTTCTCTCTATTTGACAGTTTCTCTAATTTATCTCAATTATTTACGCAAAATTTTGCCGCTCACTCTGCATTTAATTCTGTTTGAAGTAAAGTATCTGAAATGAAATGTTGTCTCCCTTCTGTTTGCTTATTTACCAAATCTGCTCATTATGACTAACTGTATTATTAACCAGAATATGTAATACTATGTTCATGGTAAACAGATAAATGTGGCATTTCTATTAAAATTTGCGTAAATAAAATCATGGATAAATTCACCAATAACAACTTAACGCATATAAACAACAATAACAACAGAAATGAAATGAGCTTGTTTTTGTTTATATTATACTTTCAATTAGTAATGTTGATTTCTGCACTAAAACTATCAAATCAAACAATATGCATACGTGATTTATCGCAACGCAAATGAACGATCAAATGCGTGGGAGGGAGGAGTGAGGCGAGAGAAGTTCGCTGCGAGTACAATGACAAACGCTTCATCGTCATCATCATCAATTATCACCAAATCAGCAGTACAATTATTTATGTGGTTGTATATGTGTGTGTGTGTGTGTTGTTGTTGTTGTTGTTGTTGTTGTTGTTGTATGGGGCACTTGAGCTGCAGGCAGTGCTTACAATAATATTTTGCCCATACTCGATCACCCACTGCCATTTGGCAACCGCTGCGGCTTTGGTCCAGCACAGTTCAAGCATTTGCGTTTTTGTTTGCGATACCCGATAATTGTAGGTAAATAAGTGTGTGTGCGTGCGCCACCAACACAACACAACACAACACAATAAAATAAATACGATATAGAAAATTGCTGTGTGCAAATATTTTGACATGCTCAAACATTAACGGTACAACAATGCTGCGCATGCTGGGCTTTTGTATGCGCGCCCCGCTCCGCCCCCCCCCTTCCAGACGCCACCGCTGGTGCCACTGGCAGCGTTTAAATGCGCGCAACGCTTGAATAGAGCCTTTATGGTTGATGATTTCGAACTTGAAGCGTTGGAGTTCCCATTACTTTTTTTTTTTTTTGTTTTGCTTTCCTCGCTTTGCTTTGCTTTGCTTTGCTATTTCGCAATATCTAATATGACGGATTGCTGTGGCATAACAAACCGAAACAATAAATTGTGTGACTTTACTGGCCCGTTACTCATAGTTGATTTGCTGCGCAGATCTCACACACTTCAGCATCGTTAAACAAAATCCATTTTGACCCTTTTTGACACATAAAAGTGGCATAGAGTGCACGGAAAATAAAAGTGTCCATTACTCAATCCAATCCAAAGCATGCTGGCGCTATTGTGTGTACAGTGTGGGCAGGCAACAACAACAACACTGTTGGTGTGGCAACCAAACCATTGGGTGTCGTGGCAGCCTATTTATTTATGTACTCCTCGATGGCGTGTGTGTGTGTGTGTGTGTGTTGTTGTTGTACATGTCAACAAATGCCCATTCGTTCACGCAGATTTATTTTTTCTTATTTTATGTGTGCTCTATTATATTATGTGTTTTTATTTCTATTTAGTTTCACTTCCAACTGTTTTCTTCCAATCTTGCCTGCGATGCAAAGGCAAAGGCACATCCATCATTGCCTCATGCTACTCATGCGCCACCACTGTCAAATGTGCAGCGTACGTGTCCATTTTTCTGTTGACAGCTTTTTGAAGCGTTTACTTTCCCACATGCACACACACAAATACACATCCACACACCGAAATGCTGTGTAAATATGCGTACACCTAAAATGGCCACAAACCCAACACTTTCATTATAGCCTTAACCACATACTTCATAATCTAGACACCAAAGTGTCCAGCATCTATTTAATTCATATGTACACATACACACACATACATACATAGATATATACATACATACATACATTTGCAAATATCTATATATTTATAAATACGTGTTTTTGCGCCCTTTCGCCAGACCCTTTATACACTTGCAGGCTTAATCTGGGCATTTGACCTCACAAAAAAAAACTCAAGAAATAACGGAAAGCAAGTAACCCACAGCAAACTCATCAGCACCACAAAAATATCCTTAATAAATTTCCTAAATCAACAGCGCAGTCGTATGTTGCACGTTGGACAAATATATATTTACTTGAGCTTTTACCGAGCTCGTTGCTCAGCACTTCCTGGCCAGTTAAGACCTTCTGGTAAACAAGCAGTGTGCCTAAAATATTTTTCTGACTCGATTCCTTTATTCCTTGACGAAACAAAATCGTTTGAGCAATTCAGAGCAGATCGTACGGCTTCCAGAATAGATGCTGTTATTACAACAGGGTCCTGATAAAAGCTCCAGCTTGTGAAATATACCAGCAAAATGTATATTAAGATTGATTAGAGCAATGGAAATATTGTTCGCACCCAAATCAAGTACAAAATTACGGGTTTTTTTTTAAAAGCTTTACATTACCGGTAGTCAAATATGATGTGCATTCATCTGGGAGGCGAACATGTAGGGGTCTCACGTATAGAGGATGAACTTTTGTTAGTGTTGTAAGTTTATAAATAGAAGTATCACACCCCTAGTTCCGTTTACCCTATTCATGATCACTATTTTAAGCTATACTGGTCGTAGACTATGGCAAATTCGATGAAACCTTTTTTGGTATAGTCGTCAAAAAGTTTATACGAAAGCTTTATGAACCTTGTCATGTTGACTCCGAGGGCTTCCCAGCAAACACGAAATTTCGTTAACACCTAGAGAAGGATTAGATAACTAACTCTATTTCGCTAATCCCTTATGGTAGAGAACTACTCGACTATATACTAATGTAGTTCTCTAATGAGATTCTAATTTACAAATACTGTCCAGTTCAAGTAAACTTCGAAACTTGCTTGTTATTTTTAAATATATAATATATCTGAGCAGGATGGAGTACTGGTGTAGTTCTTTAACGTTGCTTTTGACTAAAGTATAATAGTAATCAGATATTCTCTAAACTTTTAGACTGTGCTGGGTTATGATATTTAGACACATGTATTGTAGTGCATATCCGGTCAACCCTGATAGCCGCTGGGGATACAGAATATTCTCCACTAAATTGCTCAAAAAGAGCTATGCTTCTAGAATAGAAGCGACGATTATAGTTATAGATTATACGATTATAGTTCGGGAAGAAGAAGATTTTGCTGATATTTACCTGTATAATAAGATTATTAACTCAGAGTTGCTATAGTTAGCTCCTTTCTAATCTCCTTTCTCACCTGATTATTCACCTGAACATATTGTTGATCACACATTTTAGCATATTGCCTCTAAAGTTGACGAACTGCCGCTCTGTGGGTTCCTGAGTTTGCTAACAAGGTAGTTATAAGAAGCACCTCGGTCAGTTTTGTGATCAGGGTCGCTTTCAGTACACGAACCACTTGCTGTTGCCTTAGCGGTTATTTAAAACCCAAGCGCGCTGAGATCTCGGTTGAGTCCATTTTAATGCATCGGCTATCGTGTTTAACGTGTCTGAGTTGGAGCCTGGGCCACTTTGAGCTTTTGTTCAGGATTTTTTATAACATCTTTCTTAAGTAGTCGAGTGATTTTTTTTAACTATTTATATAATATTGTTTTTTAAAAATTGAATTAAACGTAAAGTCAGATTTTATGAAGGTAGCAAAAGAACGCGCAACTCGGATAAAAAATTTTTATTGAAGATATTCCGCAATGTGGATTCAACTCAGCTGTTAAACTTAACTATGTTCCATTGTGTTTGTTGTTGGTGTTTTAAGAAATTTTCACTCTCGTTGTTTGAGATGCTTTAGTAATAGAAAATTTTTTTTCCGGCTTTCATTACGACATTTCACCTCGCTTTTTTTTTTAAACTAACCTCGCAGAACTCGTGCAAATTTGTATCCAAATTGTTGCTGTTGCTTTACAAGCATTTTGTTAGCTTAGCGAGTGTTCTTTTGCTGCTCGCTTAGTTACTAAATTGAAGTATAGCTTCTTTTCTTAACGCTGCGATATAGGAAGTATTCGGGAAAGGTTCAGTTCCTTCGTACTTTCCTCTTTCTGATTCGATTCCTTCCTTAGCCGATCTGTTAAAGTTCACATGCACTTGTTTGTGCTCGTTATTTGCCGAGAGTGGCAGCATAGCTGAAGTGCAGTGCCAACAAAAATAAACAAGTTGTACAAAGATTTGTATATATTTTATATATCGAAAGCAAGTGGTTGGCTTAGCAGCTAGAAAGCATGCGAGTTGTATTAGCAAAAGGGGCGAAAACTATTGTTTGTAGTAGTGAAGTAAACAAAATAGAATTAACATCCTTGTTAGTTGAGAAAACACGTACGTTAAATAATCTTGCCAAAGCGGCAGGACTAAGGATAATGCTGCCCTCGCCAGATTTTTCGGCGCTTGTGCGCTCAAGAACGCTGTCATTGACGTGTCGATGTCGTGTTGATGAGTCGCTCTTGTCTCGTTACCACCAACATTTTCGGTGTTGGTGTTGTTGTTGTTGTTGTTGTTATTGTATGGGTGTGTGCATTTGTAGTGGCATCGAAAAACGAACGGCTTTTTTTTTTTTTTGTTTGCTGTTTGTTTGCTCAATTCTTTTTTCTATTTATCCAAATGTCTGCTGCAGCCTGCTGTATCTTTGCCGCGTACACTGTTTGTGTATGTGTATGTGTGTGTTTGTGCGCCTGTGTGAATTGTAACAGTTTGTTTGCGCGATTCGGTTGGATTTTTCCGGTGCTTTCTCTCATTTCATTCCGTTACGTTACTTTATTTCACATCAAGCAAGTACGTATTTTATTTTCTATAATGTTTCCACAAACGCACACACACACACACACACACTTGTATATACATGCACATAATTCTTGTTTGCCATCTCGCTGCTGTTTTTGTCACCCACTCGAGCAGTAAAAGGCAATCCACACACACATACACACACACACACACACATACATACACACAGAAGCGCAGTAAAAGGATAACGACCACACGTCTTTAGTTGTCGTGCACGATTATGACATTGAATATGGCATAGAGGCGGGCTACCGAATTGACGAGTGTACGTACACTCAAACATACATACAAACAAGCAACTGTAGCTCAGCGTATTGGCTAGAGGACAAATATTTTAACAAGTGTCAAATACACACGCTACTTAAAAACACGTACGCGTCATTTCATTTGGTTTTTAGCAGAGGGCGGACGAACCAGGGCGTGTGCTACAGTTCGTGGTATAACGGCAGTCCGAAAGTGTTGCCAGTGTGCGCATATTTGCACACTAGTACGAGTGTTGCGTGCTTCAGAGCTGTTGTGTTGCAAGTTTTCAATTTTTTTTTCATTTGTTCTTCTTCTTCTTTTTTTACTTTTTTTTCTTGCGCAGATTTTCCTTTTCACACTCCATGGGCTGCCGTTGATGGCAGCCTTTTTGGCAGTTGTTGACATTTTTATCGCTTTTAATTTACAGTTTGATGTGTTCTTCTTCTGCACTTTTTCGAATTTAGGTCCATTATTTAAGTTCATTTTTGTTTGTTGTGCTGCTTTTAATTTGGGTATTTGTCGAAATTGCACCTTTTAAGTGTATTTTATGCTTGTGAAATATTTGCTATGCTTAATTTGGTAAAGGTCCGAGTTACCCTGCCCAACAAGAGCTAATTTTTTTTTTTTTTTAGTTTTGGCTGATGCTGAAAATTGCGTTAATTTATTTATTCTCAATGTGAGGAAATGGAGTATACAATTTTTCAATATTTTAGGTATATTATATAATTATGGTTATTTAAAAAATTTACGTAATTTTACCAAATTTTCGAAAAATTCAGACGTTTACCGTATTGGGTGGATTCGATCCGTGTTCCGACTAACATAAGAATATACCTTCTTCGGTCAACCCTTGGCAGGCATATTTCTTTTCAAGAATTTCATTAGTATTTCGGAATCTATATAAAAATGTTTATAAGTGGCCGAACAAGCTTGGCAAAACATCTACCAAATTATATGTAATATGAGCTGTGGCTCAGTAGTTGCCTTACTCACTTATGATCTACATATATGTATATCTAGATTCAGTGATATCATCCCTCTTATAACGTACACAATTCTGCTTGCCAGTTTGAGTTTTCTATATTCTCTCATTTAATTGCTTCACATATCGATCAAAACTCCCTCACTAGCACGGAGTTGGGCTATAAATGTCCGACAAAGAAAATTTCGTCCGTATTTGCCTTGAATTTTTTGTCTAATGGAACTCTAACCCCAAAAAATACAAAGTTTTATCGATAATCTAATTACCTAGGCTAATAAACACATCCATGGTTTTTGAAATATTTTGGCTTCCATATGAAATAATTAGTCTAAGCCAAGTGGTAAACTCAAAACCCAGTCCAAAATTTTAACATACCTCATACCTATCGTTAAGTTATTGCTGATTTCGAAACCCGAAATCTAGCGTTTAACCTTCGGCAAAAAATGTCAATACTTTTATTATCTAACTTATGAAAAGTTCGATTATTCATACCAATGACCACTAAGTACAGTTCCAAATTATCACATGAGGTTAAAGCTATGTCTTCAGTCAAAATGAAATCATATGAAAGGAACTTTTGAATGATTGTTTTTAAAAAATCTGTGACTGGGACGCTTGACCGTTTCTATAGAAAAATTATTGGTTGTTTCAACCGTATAACTATAATGCCGATAACAGTGCCGATGCAGTGACACAATAACGAAGTCGATAGGGTTTTAATCGACACTTTCGTGTCGATGTTTTACATATAAAGTTCTAGATCATATGCATCAAAATTAAAAGTGAACTGTGTCTCGATTTTCTGTCAAATATCTGACCTTGAGATGATTTCACCAACGCTAAAGTTGAGTCTGATCGTAAGCTCATTTTTATCCATGGCGACCATTATGTCCATGTTCCAAATTGGTTTAAACATTCGATTCACTCGAAAGTGGATCTCGATTCATTGACTCAAAGTCATGAAAATTCTTGCTTAATTATAAACTGGACGAGTATCTCGAATATTTATAGAAGCTTTTGGCGACAGAATTTAAAAACGTCGAATTTTCACTCTTTGTTAGTCTTGCTAATCACTTTACCTCACTGTTCAACTGCTCTATACCTAATTCAGCTTTCAAATGTGGTAATTGGAGCTTTCCACTTTAATAAAATATTAGACTAAATCGCCGAATATTGCATATATTTTTATTATATTGCATATATTTTACTAATATACATTTTCAATTTGATTAAAACAGGTTTATGTATACAAAGTTTGTTATCATATTCCAGCGCCACCTGGCGGGTTTTTAATTTCCCATAATAGCATAAGATATGCAGTAATATGTTCAAACTAAATTTAAAGCTATATTTAAATAGTTCAGTTCGAGCAATAAAGACAGCCAAATAAAGTTAAATAATTTGGAATTTTTTTTTTTCAGCTATGCCGTTATCATTGGTCTCATTGAAATCCTTTCGCGGCGTTGCATGAAGATACGCGAGTGCATCGAGAGTCATCAAAGTGTGGTGCTCTCATTGTTGGCCACACTTGGCTTCCTCACACGCTTCATTGACGTTTGTCCACCAGGTGAGTCACAAGCGAGGGCGGCCAAACGGCCACTATATAAATAAGATATGTGAATGTAAGTGCTCTTAAAGCCGGTAACTAAAATGTGGATGCGGTCATTGAGAAATATAAAAACCACGTTTATTGCAGTTAGAAACGTGATTGGAGCGCTAACCGAGTCTTTATGACGGCTGTTAGTGCTTGTTAACATCTACGAGCTAATTTGTTAGACAATTTTACTTTTTAGGGTTTTTAATGCTGCACTTTTATCAACCCACGTTTAATTGTGTTTTCTTTTTTACTTATTTTCTTTTACTCTTTTTCTCTTTTTAAGGACCCACAGATGCGACGCGTTTCCTGGGCGCAGCGAAATCCACGGAACTTTTCGGTTCGGTATCGATGCTCTACGCGTGCGTGGTGCCAATCGGTGAGTAATCGCTGCAATAAAAGCAAATCAATTACAAAAACAAAACACAAATTCCAACAAAAAAAAAATAAAAGAAATTCAAAAATTAATTGTTATTGCCACATTTTAGTTGAGTTCTTTTTAGTTTTATGTTCATTTCTCACTTGTCTGTGATTCATTGTTCCGCTTTCCTCTAGCATTCTGTGATTTATTGCATTCTCCTTAGTGCGTGCATCTTTCGCGCACTCATTCCTCTAAGTACATTCTAATCGAGTGCAAAGTGCATTTAACAGTTGATTGGCTCTCAGTCGAATATTTCTGTGTTTGTGTTTGTGTATGTGCACGCGACGTGAGTTGTGCGCGTAGGCGGAAATTAGTGATTTTAGCCTTTTATGTTTTTTATTAGCGTCATATCCGGCTAGTGCAAATGCATCTTATCTGCCATATATGAGTTAAGTTTCTTCAAAGAGTGGTCTTCACTTGCTTTTTGTTTACATATTTTCGATTTGTATGCTTTCCTCTTTTATCTTAATTCTTTTATTTTGCAGGTGAATGCATTCCGCCGCGTACGGTTTCATTGGCGGCAGCCACCTTCAATCTATTGGTCTCCATGGCAGTGCTGGACTTACCCACGTTCCAAGTAAGTAGATGACTTTGTCAAATAAAACCTTATAATTTAATACAACGGATCCATATAATTTAACAACAATGAATATAATATAATATAGTAGTAGTGCGAATGGTTCAAGTTCGGTCGCAGCCGAACGGAAAATTTCTTCACAGATCGCAATATTGTAGCACTTATGAAATATATCGAAATATCTGCAAATATTTGTTATATAAAATTTAGATTCATAAAGCAGACAACCCATTAAGATTAAGAGTAACATTATGGCCTAATTTCTTTCATATATTTTATCCATTACCGAGCTATTTTGATTTATTCCATTTTCCATTTCTTGATTTATATTTTAATCGATATATTTGGTACTAAAAGAATGTATTAACCGATTTCGCCAGATAATGTCATGTTTAACATTTTCTCCTAATTCTATTAAATATCTCTCACATTGACCCATTTATATTGTACAAAGTCAAGCAGAGGGACTTGAAACGTTATATGCGGTTTATAAAGCCTAGAACATGATGTCAACCGATTTTACCGAACTATGATACCAAAGCATAGTATATTTAATGCAACTTAGCCAATTTTATTGAGATATCTTACATATCATCGGTTCGTCTGTCTGTCCATCTTCCTGTCGGTTCATTATTTTCTCTATTCGTTCTTTTTCTTCTTCTTCTGACCGTCTGTCCTCGCGTTCGACTGTTTTTCTGTCCATCCGTCGGTCTACGTGCATGTCCGTAGGATTCGTATCTATCTATACGTATCTATACGTCTGCCAGTCCGCCGGCCTATCTTGTCTGTCCGTCCGTGCGACCTAATCTGATGCAATGCGATTTTCCTATCTATCTATTCGTCTCTCCGTCCGTCAGTCTGTTTATATATCCTCGCTTGCTTCAATCTGTCAGTCTGTCCATTTGCCTCCTTGCTAGTGATAACCTTGGATAACTTGAAACCTTCAAGCTAAGTGGTAATTTGAAATTCTTATAATACAGTTTAAAAATAGGCTAAGTTGGGTTTAGCTAAGCTAGGCCACGTCTATCAGATTATTTCAGTTAACAATAGATAAATCAAAATAGCCCAATGAAACTTAGCGCAAATAGTGCCTCTAAAACGTGGTAAGTCTCCGATTTACGGAATATGAAAGACTCGATGCCTTCAGGCGACTTTTTATCAAAAACAGCGGGCTCTCCACAATTTTCGACAAAGCTTGATGAAATTAAGCTAAATTCTTGTTCTAACAATAATATAATAATCTACTTAAAATAGATAAAATCGTCCCCGACATTCTCGTATACCTATTATGCCCGATATATTATTTTTAACTTTTTGGTTGAATTTATACCGTATATATCGGTTAATTTGTAAGATATTTAAATGACGTAAAGTAGGCATCTTATGTGGTTCGTTGCTAAAATTTGATGGCATCGGCCGATAGGCGCCCCTTACCCCCATATACCCAATATAATGGAGGATTCCGTCTCTCTGGTTGATTGTGTTCGATTCACAGTTTGATTCATTATTCATTTTGATATACCTACTCGTACATCTATCTCGATCAGTTACTCTTTTCTTGTGTTTCCCGTTCCCGGCCAATATTTTTATCCGATAAAAGATGAAATGACACTATTTAATTTAGCAGTAGCAAATGGTGAGCTCAGCAAATTAATGGTGCAAATCTTCTATGGCAGAGGGCATAGCCCTTTCTGCGAGGAGATATTTACAATGTCACAAATGTTGAATAAGCGAATTGATAAAAGGAGTAATAAGCTTGCCAGGGAAAGATGGTTCTGTAATATTTCGAAAATAGATCCCCGTAATGGTGTACGTGTAAGGAGTAAAGCTTTGCTTTTAGAAATACCGGCAGCCAAAAGCTGCTTCTACCACATTGGCTGACAGAAATGTATGTCCTGAGATTATATTGGCCTTTTAGACTGTATTAAGCTAAGGTTTACAAAATAAAATGCGAACCTCTTACCTCTTACAAAATATAAAAACGTTAAAGATAATTTTTGCATAACTACAAAGTTCGAAATCTTCAAGAATTTTGACGCCGCAGAAATGAGCAGTTCGAATCGCGGGATTTGAGCAGCTGGCTATTAGAGTATATATATAAGGAAGAGAGTAGAGTAATAGTAGTAAGTAGAGTAGAGTAAGTAGAGTATAAGCCTCGGGCTCGGGAATGCACAATGTGAAAGTTCACTGGTTATTGCCGACCGAGACTCCGACTAAAGCGTGCCATTTTGGTAAGCTTTTCGAGAGGCAAAAACTCCGAATGTCATCAATGGGTTAAAATGCTTGGAATAACTCTCCCACACTCCCATATTTGTTTCCCTTTTTAAGCTTTAACAATTAAATCAATACCGATTTCTAGAAGCATATCAATTCAGTAGGACTTCCCCTTCCCTCTCAGAGAAATCAAGCGCAAGCAAATGAACTAACCGAGCCAACCAACCAACCAACCAACCAATCAACCAACCAACCATCCGAAGTATTGACAAAGTCACACAAACAAACAAACAGATAAATAGTCTATTGAGCGCAGAAAAAATTTTTGCAAAAGCATTCACTCGCTTCTTTGCTTTGCACTCGGAAAGTTCTTCAAACGTAAAATCGCTACAAAATTAAAATACCGTTGACGATGGGGCGGAAGAAATAAAAGCAAATATTAAATTCAAAATAAAAACACATATGAAAAGCACGAAAGTGAATGCAAAGTCGAACTGTTACAGACACACACAAAAGTATGTCACCCACGCACCATCAACAACATCACCAACATCGCCATCAGTTCTTCCACACTGGAACTCAAACAGTAGCTGCAAACGTCCGTCGAGGCAGCAACTTAAACGAATTGAATAAAAATTTACGAAAAAGTTTCAAGAGCCGCTGTGTGTCTGTGGCCAATTGAATGCCACAGGTCCACTGTTTTGTTTCGAACACCAACGCCAACGCCAACTTCGCCGCCGACGACAACCGAATTGGAGTTGCAATTTCCGGAAAATGCAAAACTTTGCCAAACACATTTAATGCTTAAAACAAATAAAGAAACACCGATAACTTTCAATAATGTTGTTGTGAAGCCACCAACACCCATGTAAATGTTTGGTCGCTAACGAGAAGAGCAAAGCAAGCAATCGAACTGTCATTGGAGCGTGCCATGGGAGTATTATATTTTACTCTCTTGATTGGGGACTGGTTGGAATTTATTGAAAGACACTTTAAAAATTTCCTTATTTTCCAGGAATGTTGAATGTGGGCTAGTTTGTATTAGGTAGTGATTTCGCTTATAAATCGCTTTCTCCACCAACAACTATGAGTCTCTTATAACGCTCGGATTAGTGCGTTCAAAATTTATGGACTTTTGACGACATGAATTTATTGTACGAAAAATGTAGGTTCGCAAAATACCGAGCAAGATTTCGAGTTGGCTGTGCTACGAAGCTTTTCGTTAACCCTTTTATATTTCTCTCTCTTTTTAATGTGACCTCTATTACTACCACTTGACACTGGCAGGGCTCCTCCCACCAAAAAAAAAAAGTTTCTTCTACGAGGGCAGTCCGACAAGCACTTGGTGCTGTTTAAGCGCAATCCGAAGTAATTTCTGCATTCTCTCGTAACCCGTCGACGAAATATGGATCCAATGAAACACACCAGATAATAAGAAATAGTGGAAACAGTAGATCTCACGCGTCGAAGCTGCTCCATAGAAGGCGAAGACTGTCCTATGGACCAGAAAGATGATTACCACCGTTTTTTTGGATTCACAATGTGAACTACTTCGAGTACCTGAAGAAGGTCAAAACTGTCTCAGGATTCTACTATGTCGATTCGATGGGAAAATTTAGCTAATTTAGCTGTTCTTACACCAAAACAGCGCACCGAGAAATAAATGGCCATTTGCCCCAAATGTTCATTGATATTTTGTAGTTTAAGTACTTCTAGCGAATGGGAAACGCGATTGGGTCTCGATCCGATATGATATATTTTTGACTTTTACTTACCGATGCTATACGCCATGTTTTTGCCAGGGCATTTTCACAAATATTAACTCCCAAATAGTAATACCTTTTGCAGTGAAGTCAAGTGTTTTTAAGCATTTAGAGATACGGAAATGCCTACGCCATTACCCAGATCGCTTCTTTCCAGGCATAAAGATTTATCAAATAGAACATTTATCTCAAATAAAATACAAAAATATTGTAGTTGCTAATGTTGTGGCTTTATTAGCTCGCAAACTTTTTAAGACTTTGGTCACAGCAACTGCGTCTTATGACTTTTTTCTGCCCAAGACTAAAACTATAGTTGATACACAGTATACGACAATAGAATCATCCATCAATCTTCTATGACTTTTTGATGAGCTTTGATCGATCTTCTCTGCCCCCTCCTCCAGCGGTTTCTTAACGCAGGTGTGAATCCAGTGTCTACCAGGTTACCAGTCTACCAGGGTTAAGCGTGAGGACGTAGCGGACCAAACAATCCGTAATAAAGTCAAAGCGTGTTGGAATTTCGGGGAGTACAGACACAAAGACATCTAGATACCCAGCTTATCTGGTTCTGATAGCAACTTCCGCAGCCATTTACCTATCTATGTCAATTGGCGCTACTTATATGAAGAATAGAATTAAGTGCCATAGTTGGTGTTGTTGCATAACGCACTAAAAATGCTGACTAATATAATGCTATAAAACCCATGAGATTTGAAGGGTTTGAACGATTTGATCGTCCATATCAGACGGCGTTCTTTCAGAAGTTCAGAAAACGGTGCAATCCGACTAAAGCACTCCAAGGGGAGTTTCCTCTTTAGAGGATGGACGCTCCATCTAAACTAAAACCAATCTACTTATAGTCGTAAATGCAGTGATCATGGAGAACAATCCAATCTAAAGTCAGAGACAAAATCGCACTCGAGGCCAGGGTGAGATAACGGACTTCCTGGCTGAAGTCAAAAAAAAAAGTGACATATATAAAAATTCTCATTTACAATAACCCCAAAGTATGACTTATCTCTATAATTTACATCCGGGTTTCTTCAGATTGAATGCTGTGAGTGAGAGTATAGGTTTAGATGACATTCTTTCGCTTCTGCTTAGTCTTCGCCATTTTTCATCATTCTTTTTTAGCAATAAAGGGGCTGTTTTACCACGTTCTTAAGCGGCTCCTTGTCGTTCCAGATATCTATCGGCGTAAGCCACTTATGCGTAATGGCGCTCCAGAAGCGATTGGTCGGTCCAACTCGGTACTCTCGAATAGTGAAGACAGTTCCGTCGTTTGATGATCCGCCTCCAACATTTGCTGCGTAAGATAGGACGTCCCTGTAGTCAACGTGGTAGTTAACATCCCTGACAATTTTGTCCTCACCTTCTTTCTTCTCTGCCACACTTAGAAGCTGAAGGCTACCCACTTTGACGTTCGTTCTTAGATGCATTAAAAACACCTTCTTAGCCATAGCTTATAGCTCTCTTAACATCGGTAAGAGGACCAATGGACTTCGTTTTAAGCAGTATTAGCGCTTGCTGATAAGATTCCTCGGTTCTCTCCAGCCATATTACCTTGAAATTGTGGAAAGGACATTTCATGAATCAAAAAGAAATTTTCGTCCCCAAAAGAAGCTATTATTGCACCAAAATTTGATTTCTATAACCTGAAAGTTTTTAAGTTAAAGCATCAATAAATTTTCGAACTTCGTGTTTGTTTCGTATCACCGCTATGTATTTCTTTGTTGTATGTACAATATATATAGTTTTATATCTCTGAAATATTTATAATAGAATTTCAAAGAATTTTTTTTCCAATTTCCATCACCAACACGCTCCTAAATATTCTATTTGAGGGCATACATTTCGCGAGTTGATTTACATTTTGCTGCCAAAATTCCTTATTTCGCGGCAAAATTAATAATTCAACCACTGGGGCACTACTTGTAGTTGTGTTCCACATCTTTGGGTGTGCAGAAACTGTTCGCTTATATCATAGCTCAAGTTTCGCTTTTGCTTAGGAAAAATTGTAGCTTGAATATTAGACGAGTTGAGTTGGTGGTGAATTGAAAAGCTAAACTTAACCGATTGCACTGTCACTCTATCGAATGCAACACGCAGTGAAGGACGGGCTGATGTTTTATAGATATTATTATATACCTAGAAGTTGGATGTATGTATTTGTTTGACTGCCTTACTTAGTGTTAAACACTCTCCTATGCACGTATTATATACACATTAGGTTGATCCTAACGACGTTACCCTTCAGTTCCTCAAATGCTTGGTTCTATATGATTACCATCCAAAATCCTGTCGGGCTGGGACAAAAGTTCAGACTACCTTAACTCTCCATTTGGAAGCAAAATGTATAAGTGATTCTCTTTTTAGTCTCCATAATTTGTACTTCGTGTACCTCACATCTTAATTTCCGAAGCTTCGAAAGAAGCTGAAGTCGAAATCTTCCTGCATTTGAGGACCTCCCTCATGTATTTACACACTTACAAGCGTTTATATTTTAGGCTTATCCTTCACCGCCGTTCATTGCAATCAAATGTCGAATGTCATCGAAAGCCAAATGCCAAAAACACTTGTTCGCGGCATATCAAAGTAGCGTGTCAAAATATTTACCTTGGTAAACGCGCAATCGAACCGCGAGCAATACATCACAAGCTCTCCACTCTCCGCTCACCACCTCTCGAGGCATATGGTTTCCCTAATATCTTGCCATTTTGACATTTGATATTCGTACGACTGATTTTAAATTTTTGTTGTTGTCTAAACACTTCGAATATTTCGCTTGTTTTCATTTTGAGCGCGCGATTGACACTCGAAATGCAAAATAGAACAAGTGACATATTTAAATTTTTAATTTAGCTATTTCGCATTTTCTACAAACATTTGCAATTCATAGTAGACGGATGTGTCTCTGTTTATGTATTTGAGTTTCCGTTTTCGCTTGTGAGTTTAAGGTTAAGTTGGATTTCAAAATTAGTTTTCTAGAGTACCTAAATTTTTTTATCTTATAGTGAAGGGGTGGATGAGCTAATAGCTCATGGAAGGAAGGGTTACCGAAAATTTGTTAAGTTGCGGGTGTGTAAAAGAAATATTTTTGCATATAAAAGGATCTCAAGATCTTTTTGAAATACTACACAAAAAGTTAATTGGTTGTTTATGTTCTTGGGGGGAGGTTTGGATAGACGACTCTTCTGGAAATCAAATTTCTTTTAATTCATCAATAAAGTACTTTAAGCTTTATGTCCTATTATTCTACAACCAAGTCAATTTCCAGCGAAATGAAGCAGTTACCACAAAACGGTATTATTGGAAAATACATAAAAACCGAATTCAGAATAACAGAATTGAAGAACATTTTCTGTTTTAAAACCTCACCTCAATAAAATCATTACAGTTTACCACCTTATCAAGAAAATTGGGTAATATCCATGTCCATCTTCAATATTATGATATTGTGTCAAGCAATTTTAAGTTCGACAGCTCTGTAAAGAATAACGCTAGCAATTGAAAATAATATGCTAGACCTTATTATGGATTAGTTGAAAAATTAGACTTTCGGCCATTCATTTTTTTTATCTGCAAGCCCTTAGGTTGACTCTATACCGTATATATCTCAAATTGGATATATATAGATATATTTAGATATATTACTTAATGAAATTCACTTCATATGCTTTTTTAAGCACATTGGGGATGAGTGTCAATTGGATCCAAACCTTTTCCTCGACCCCATATCTTCAACACAATGATTTCCGTCCCTCTCTCTAATTTTGTACCTTAAATATAGGTGTCGGAGAAATTTCATGATAAAATTAACTGATTATGTTACATACTGCATAACCTCGCCAAAAATTAATGAATTGACTTTAAACTCGATGTCTCATATAATCCATGAGCTAACGTAATGAAATTAATGTTGCACTTAGCATAAGGTAAACTTATACCCAAAATGGCGATAATAATTTTTTTTTAATTTACCTAAAAATTAACGCAATATTTTTGCAAACATCTCAATATATTTTAACCTTAATTTAACCATAATTGCTTATGGTTTGTGGACCTTGTTCCTTACTTCCCCACACTCTGAATTTTTTTTATTTCCTGCCGATGTATTATTTTATACTCAGACAAAAGATTTAAGTCATTTAGTGTGGTCCATAATATTTCTCGTTAACATTTCCTCTATTTATCTCACCACCCCCCACCTGTCTGCTCGCTTCTGTCCGTTAACTCGCTCCGTGTTCTCTTCAAATGTCAATATTTGCTTGGCATTGTTTATTTGCTTGTTATGCCAAATGTTTGTTTGCGCATCTTTTCGTTGAATGCGTCGCTGTGTTCTGCCAATCTGGTGGCCAATGTGTAAACTAATTTAGATGACACACAATGGGGCTGAACAAAGAGAGGCGGTTGAACAATCTGTCCACTCAGACAACCGGAGAGGCTGGAGTACGTTTTTGTTTGTTTCATTTAAACCACTTTTTGACCTATCCGAGCGCACAAATCAATTTCGTTTGTGGATGTAGTGAACAGGGTGAGGTATGAAGGGTGGTGGTTGTATACAAATTTAGATCTGCTGTGACGCAGTGAAAAGTTTTAAATTCAGTATAAGCGAATTGAATTTTCATAATTAGCACCACTATTATGTATCTATAATAGCGCGAGTATAGTTGCCGCTCGACAAGAGTGTACCAAAATTTACACCACGAGTGGATATCGACTACCTACCGTAGGCAATTGAGTCGACAGTCGCCATTTTATGTATATTATCGATTACTATAAGTCCTTGTTTTAGTATGAAGAATTGTTAAAATCAGGAAGCTGCTCATCGTCGGTTTCATCTATATTTGGAACCAAATTACGTTATATTAAGGATGAACGGCTAGCTACGTACCGCACATATACACGTGCATCACTTGATGCCTTTATCACCACTCCGTCATCATTTGAGCCCGTGATACATCTGAAACAAACGGTTGAGAACTAACAGTTTAGTGGATATTTGAGAAGTAGGCGTGGCTAAGCGCATTTTCTAACATTTTTCAAAAAATTATCGAAAGCAAAGTTTGCGAAAACTGAACCTTTTCTTGAAACCACTTGCCTTCTCTCATCGGAAGAGAGCTTTTTGTTGTCTTAAAGCCTTGCAACCACTTTCTCAACTACAAGCATCAACATTTATATATGGACATCTGTACCCAGAAGCATCACGCTGCCAAAATCGTGGCTTCAATTTGAAGTTTATGTGCAAAGCAAATAATTGCTGTATCTCTAAAAATTTCATTTGATTGTGTAAATATTTAATATTTGTGGCTGAAAATGAACTGAACTAAGTCGGCAAATACACAAACGGAAATTAAGTTCACACATACACACATATACCTATGCCATATACATATACCTCTTCCAGTGCTTGAACGCTTTGCTTTGCTCATGATTAAAACCTAATAAAGTTATTTGCCGAAGCGCAATAACAACAACAACAGCCATGAAAACAGAGCAAAGCATCAAGTAGAACAATGAGCTTATGTACATAAATCCAAATACATAAATATCACCTGTAGGAAATTCGTTGGGTGCCTTGTACTAGCTGCTCCGTGAGAAATCGGAAGGATTTCAGCTTGACTAAAGATGCTGAATGAGGAATAAATATCACAGCTAAGCTTTCATTTTGTTATACTTCAATCTAATTTCGTCATCTCTGATCGGATCAGCAGCTTTAAAGGTTATGTATTTCTAAGACCTGGTAACATGTGACATTTTTGACATCGAACCACATTATTATTTTCATTTATTTTTATTGAGCTATCTGACTCACTAATCCCTATTTACGTCAACCAGAAGGACGGAGATACCGATTTCCACCATTTATAGTACCAAGCCACATTAAGTGTATAAAACCAGGTTCGCTTTTATTTCATTATAATGTCGCAAGAATTCACTGCATATCCACCGAAAAGTCGACAATTACTGTCTTGAGTATATCAAGGTTAAACTGATATAATTTTCTTATATTAAGTCGCATTTTATTATTAGACGGCCCAATTGTTGACTACAGGTCCGAATTAAGAGTTTGGCCGTAGGGGAGCAGCTCGCAGTAGATGATTCCCTGCAATTCCCATCAAAAATAAAGCAAAATCTTCCTAACCGTCAATCCTGGCTGGTCTACCGTAAGAGCTCGCCGGCTCTCCGCTATCGACCACGACCGTTTTCCCTTGACGTTGCCGAAAGTGACGCACTTTTCATCAGATGGAAATTCGGTCCTCTTTTTCGGTACCAAACTTTAACATCTCAAAGAGAATATGTTCGTTTAATTTTGTTAAGATGTTACCGATACTTGGCTTAGTTATAGTACTTTATACTTTTTCGTTTAACGGCATTTTGGTGGCGTAACAATGACCCGATTGCGCCTACCGCCTCAGAGTGCCAAAGAACGCAAGAACCAAGTTTCATCAAGATATTTTTCTTACTCAAGTTATCCTTTGTTCGGACGGATGAACATATATCCGAAATTCAACTCGTCATCCTGATCATTTTCATGCATGATGTAACTCTGTATCCATCTCGATTAATTTGAGGTATTGCAAACAACCGTTAGGTGAACGAAACTATTATACTGAGTGCAATAAGTTGCGATAGTATAAAAGTTTAAATGAAATTCTCAGCATTTCGCTTAGCTCACAGCCACTGAGTAAATACAAAAGAAATTTTCGCTAGCTTAAATTTTCCTACCGGGTATACTTAGAAACTGAAAATGAGAAAGCGTTGAAATTATAACTGACTGCTAAACAAATACCAGCAACCCAAAATGCAAAACCAACAAAAAACACAAATATCAATCTCAACGCATCGCAATTTATACACAGAGGACTATACGCAATAACTTTACGGTGAGGGGGGGGCAGGTTTGCTTTTTGGTGCGCACACAAGCTCTCACTCTCTCACTCTGCTCTCTGTCTATCCTCCTTTTGTTGCGCGTTTAAAATTTGGTTAGCGCGCTGCTTGAATGTGCACTTATCTATTTGCGGTAATTTAAAACAAATACCAAAGTTTATTTAATAAAATACGCACACACGCACACTCGCAAAAATTGCCAGAACAAGGGTTTGACGTTTGGGGCCAGGCAACGCTGGGCCACGGTGTGTGGTTTGCCGCTGTGAACATTTAATTGGCAAAAATAACCAGCTTCAAGTGAAGAGTACACAAATCGCTGACGAAGAAAAAACTGAGCCAAAACTGAAATTTGTGCGAGTCGGATTTTAATTAACTGAAACAGCAAAAAAGACAAGGCAAAGCAAGGCTAACCCACTCTCGTCATTGACCAACGAATAATATAAATATTTTTTGCCGATTTGCTGTAGATATCTTTCGACCTCACAAACTACCGTTCAATAAATAACCAATATTTGGGGAATATTCCTTATTATCTTATTATAACGGTTTTTGTAACACCTAAAACTGATAAAGATGGATTTAGAGCTATATGTTATGTCCGTCCGTCGGCACGTCCGTCCGTGGAAGCATAAACTTGAGTGAAAATTTAGATACGTTTTGGCACTCTTATGCTTTTGGTATTGCAGTTGGGCAAAACCGAACCATTGCCATGCCCACAAAATGCTACTAAGTGAATATAAAGTGTTTTAATTAAGCCAGAAATTAAGCTAGAAAGCTTGGATTAAGTACAGAGATAATCTTGAGTGTGGCTCCGCTACCGCCCTCTAGTATGTTCGAGGTATATACTTCGCAATCTGCTAAAACTATGTCGATATCCAAACTATCTAAACTTTAAGCTATGGATATTTCTTTATAAAAGCACTTTACAACATAGTCCCCATAGCCCTTACCCAGGAAACCTAAAAACCTCGTAAATATTAAGGTTAGCCCAAAAGATAGTACAGCTAACTTAACTTGAGTCGGTTTAAAAATCAGAATATGGATGGCACCGCCCACTTTTATGTGAAACCCTATACCATAATGACTAAGGAACCAATTTGAAACATCATTTCATCGACACCCTGGAGGAATAGCTGGAATTAGACTACAACCACACCCACTTTAGTATATCAAGTATCTCTAAAGATATCGAAATAAAACTTTACACAAAAAGTACCTTCAAGGCGTGACACCTCTCATCTAAAAATATTCGAACTCGCACTAAACCTTACCTAACACCCAACGCCATTTAGAGGAGGACTTACATGGCTACACTGACTTAATACCGAAAATTTCGATCAGTCTGTGAGATATCGACTAGAAATTCAGCGGTCATAATTTTCTGACAATAGAATTATTTGGACCTAAAATTGCACGAAATTTTTAGAGAACTTTGTCTAGCTATCCCCTCATATACCTAAATTAATGATTTCCACCCTTCTGGTTGACTTTATGCCGAATATAACGGTGAGTCTATAAGAGATTTTTATTCCAATTTTGCTCAATAACGAATCCTACAAATTTTCAAGGTATGTAAATCTTCGGCAGTACCCGAACTTAGTTCGTCATGAGTAACAGAACACATGAGCTGGTGTAAGAAAAATCGGTTGATATCTTAGCATAGAATTATTTACCAGTTTATAACAATAACTAACTAACTAACTAATAATAATAATATAATTAAGTCATATAAGTAAAAATTCATTCCCGGTTGTGTCAGTTTTCATTACTTCATGCCTTTTTCCCCTCATAGGATGTCATGTCAGGTGAAACGTTGTCACTTAAATTCCTCGATGTTGTCACCATTTTGCTCAAATATTGTGGCAGCAACTGTTCGGCGGCCAAAAATAGTGAAACACAAGCTGTGATCATCGATCTCATCGCGACAATCGGTTTTCTCTGTGCCAACAACACGAAGAATCAGGTCAGTATTCCAGTTCGTTTGTTTCCGTGCGCATTTTTTCGAAAATATTTTTATTAAACTTTTTTTGCCTTGTATTTGTGTATTTATTTTCGCCATTTTTTTCTACTCTACCCACACGCAATAGGATCTACTCACCTCTGAGCAATGTTCCATTATAATTAAGAGCTTAACCAAACTACCTGAGCATTTAAATGTGGTTGTTTATCCCTGCTTAGTCACCATAACGTTCCAAAATGAGAATGCTCGCAATGTGATAGCACGTGATTTTAATTTAGACGTAAGTCAAGTGAAAGTAATTTAAGTAAAAGTATTTAAATTTTCATTTCATTATTTATTGGGGAGATACATATATACATGCTTAGATTACATTTGCAATGCTTTTGAAGTAGTTTCAGTGGTTCTTAAACTGTATACGGGTGTGACCTAAAATGTACGCAACTTGAAGATACATGAGTTACTAAGTGAAAATTAACAACAAAAATAATTCAAATAAATTAGTTTCAATAAAAATTAAGAACTTAAAAAATTAACCTAATGGCTGACTCGAACAGTCCACGTGTAAAAAGTTAATAAAAATATTACCATCTGTTCAAAATTTGTGTAAAATAAAATTATAGGAAGGCAATCACTTTGTTTCTAAAGAAATTTTGGAAAATTAAAATTTTTAAATATTTTTTAAGAAGTGTTGCCACCCGTTTAGAAAATAAAACGGATTAAACAAAGGAATTTGCGCAATATGGATATCACACTGAAGAAGAAACTTAGAAAACTTACATCTGAAAATATTTTGAAAAGGGCTGCCAACTAGTTTAAAATTCCAAAAACTTTATAGAATGAATGAAATGTTTTAATATGGGGAGAAAGGAAAAAAATTGTAATTTTTCAAAAAGAAATAATTTTAAAAAAAATGAATTTAAAAATTTTTTAAAATAGTTTCAAAACATTTGCAAAAATTATATCAAAAAGTTTTCGAGTAATGTTGATGTTCTACATAAACATATTTTCATTTGGCTCAAAAATGTAAATTTTAGATATTCCAAACATTTACGCATAACATGTTTGTTGGTTGGATTTTAATATGGTTGCCATATTTCGTAAATTATAAATTAGTTATAATTTAGACTTAAAAAGTTAATTAAACGAAATGAATAATATAATTTAGAAAAACGTAGTGTAATAGGGTTGCCATATCTTCTGCATTTTTTTTATAATTTATCTATATTAATTTCAATTTAGAAACTGAACCAAATTAAATTAAAAATAAATTTTTGAAAATAGAGATAATAACGTTTTTTTTAAATCATTTTATAATTAAGTAACTCATTACTGCCTCATTTAATTAACTGTAATGAATTTTTTCAATTAATGGTAATAAAATTTGTGATAATGAATAGAAAATATAATATATAGTAAATTAAAAAAAGTTTGCAATTATAAAATAAGAAAAAATAAAAATAAAAACAAAAATAAAAAAACCATATAAACCAAGTGTATATACGTATCATACTTTACAATAATTATATATTGAAAAATTCCGTTTCTAAATTATTTTTCTCCTATTTAATCATTTTCGTTTTTTATATAGTTCCTGGATGAATATAGCAAATCAGAGAAGGCCAAGAAGAACCATCTAATCGCTTTGCTCAAAGAGAAAACCTAAGTCGATTTAGGAAAGCATTTCAAAGATAAGCACACCGCTTATGACTGGCTGAAAATATTTGAAATAAAACACGAGAGTGTGATTTGTGGCATATGTAACGATCAATTCGCTCAGTCGCCTTTGCGACTAAAAAATCATTGCACACGCTTACAGATTTATAACAGTAAATAACTGAAACTATCGACACTTCAAAGTATACTTATAAACACATAAAAAGAAATTAATTTAATATTTTTGCACTCATTTATACTTCAATGCTTAGCCTTAATATCAGTTTTAATAATAAAAACTGTATTGAAAAATTATTAGAAAGGCGATGGAATTATTGAAAAGCACGAAAAAGTAGTTTGAAAAAGGCAAATATAAACAAAACACTAAATATTAAGTGCTACACGTATTTTTTATATTTTATAATACAATTTAACCAAAACATACCCGAATTATCGTGATAATAAAGCTTTTATGTAAGGGTTTTTTGAGATGCCGCTGAAGATTCCAGTGACGAGTAAGAAAGCAATAAGTACTTGAACTATGTAACATTTGATTCCTGTGTTGTTTTTTTTACTTTTTTGTGACTAAAAATTATATGCATGCAATGTTTAAAATATATGTATATGCTTATATATAATCTATACTTATTTTATTTTAAATTAGTTTAAATTATTATTTATTAAGTATTTTTTATAACACATTACTGTACTACTGTCTATGCTTTAAAAATTTTTTTTTTGTTTTCAACATTATTTTAATTAAATAAATTTTGCTGAAAATGCAACCTTGCATACATCTACATATATATTTGCTCATTTCTAAGTACATTTTTTACAATTCAT
This sequence comes from Bactrocera minax, assembly GCA_021498325.1. Taxonomy (NCBI): domain Eukaryota; kingdom Metazoa; phylum Arthropoda; class Insecta; order Diptera; family Tephritidae; genus Bactrocera; species Bactrocera minax. Next base: position 132,695 of record JAKEEE010000091.1, read on the forward strand.
TAACTTTTGCTTGTGTTAAATGAAAATATGAAATCTTATTGCTTGTAATTTTGAGTATTATTGTCATAATTAAATTTTAGTATTAATCTTACTGTCATAATTAATTTTTTATTTTTCATTATTATTATTATTCCAGTTAGTTTATTCTCTCTTAATAGATTTGCCAATATTCCTTTGTTGTTTGCTAAAATAATGTTAAGGTTAGTTTTGCTCAAAAGCATTTACAAATCAACTCACTTACACTCATGCATACATACATACACATTCTTTTTAATGAATTTGTGAAATTCAAACAAAAACAAAATATGCGATAATCGACACTCGATACTAATTAATTGATGATCTAATACTTTTTTTTAACATTGTACTAAGAAAATACGCATTAATATTTTTTTATATTTTTCGGTAAATCGAATAAAAAAAAAAAATAATAAAAAATATGAAATTATTCAAAAAAAAAACTCAAATGTTTGTTATTTGGTTAAATTTTTTATATATTTATAACGGTAAGTTTTTGAAGTATAATACGTTTGCAGTTAGATCAAATAACAACTACCTGAATAAAAGATGCGACGTGGCAACTATGAAAGTGGAAAATCCTCAGAGCGTTAGATTTATCGCCATTTGGTAATTCAGTATCCCAACATTTTTTTACAGTGTACAAAAGCTTTCCGAAATTGCTTCCAAACTGTGCTCAAACATTTGAAAAATCTTGAAAATTATATCGTTATTGTAAAATGTTCGCTGAAAATCCACTTACCTTGACATCTTACGGAGGTTTTTCAGATAATTGATCTTAATCACCAAAAAATATTTTAACTTTTAAGAGCAAAATGGTGTGTGGACCAAGTCATGGAGGTATTTAGAATTGTATGTTTTTATTGATATAGCTTAATATATATATTGATTTTGGCCCTACGCTCCAACCGGAGTTAATATTGAATATATTAATAATCCGGATATTGCACAGAGCTAACGCAGAACTATGCATAGCTAGGCATGCTAGACAAGGCGAGGCATCCCGATCAGTCAATTCCGGGCTGAAGATGTGCTCCAGATATAGATAGTTCAGACGTGACTTTAATAACGAAATGTTCTAACATAAATCAGCATGATACAATAATAGTCCTATTACTAAAAACTTGCAAACTTCCCAAGCAAGGGGAACTATATCGACCAATATCTGCTTTTCCCTAGCCACGTTCCTTCCTTGAGCGGTCTACAAACTATCCTTGATATCGGTAATAATCTGTCGTCTTTTGAGGTTCAATAAAATTAAGAATAATTCTCACTATTGAATCACATATCGTAAGACCCACACAACTCTAGCACGGTTACTTCTCTATATGAGGATAAATTCAAGTTTAAACAGGTTTGACCTTGACATAGTCATTAGCTACTTCTTGACATGCTCCATGAAAGAAACTCATACATTCTTAACCTTTGAAAATGTTCACTGCAGTGATAATTGCTTACATGATTGGTTTCGGGAACTAGTATTGATGTCGAGAAAATTATTTAAGAGGTTCAGTCATCAAGAAGGATATAGATCTATATTTACAACTGCTGATATTTGAAAAGTGAAAGTGAACCCTTCATACATAAATTTATATATGAAAGATTTACCAGTCTATAACCTTCAATTCCACTGTTTTTATTAACTCAAGATAATATACTGGGGGTTGCGCTACCTCGATCTTTATCAAACAATTAATAAACTATCTTAATACTGGATTATAATAAATTTTAGGAACTCGATCAATCTAAAATATATATGCATATAGCATGAAACTTATACCTCTGTTGTGTTTGAGGTGATTAACGAACAAGGAGCTTATAGGTCATGGTCCTTCATATCTCTAAGAGTATATATGTGTTCATATAAATTATAGTTAAAGAAAGGTTACGTACAGTCGAAACTAAACATCAGTTACTCTCGAAACTTTTGGAAATATGCAAAACTTTAAAAAATATCGAGCAAGATTAGCAGTTATGCAGTAGATGTTAGCAGTAGAATTAAAGCTTAATTTTTCGAAGTAGATGTATTACCAAGTGAAATATTACTAAAATCAGACGTGCAAATGAAAATGGAGTGAGGGAACTAAACTTATGGAATCTCGCATCAATATATCAACTTAGAGCTTGCCAAATGGACGTAAAGATGTTTTCTAGGATGACTTGATGTCCTGGTTGTAATGGATGTTTAAGAGGATTTAAAAAATGCGGTTAACAGGTACCGACCACTTTTGTCGTGTGTTTCGACTGCATAATTTCTAATTAATGATTCCTGGGCGCGATTTACGTCGTATGTGAAGGATTTTTGCCGATAATATCCCTCTTACTGACCTTTATATTATCAATCTCCTCTATTTGGCTAAGAAAATCGTCAATGCGGCAAGCGGAGAACCCGTTTCTTCTAGATGAGTTAGCTCATCTTTATTGCTAGCATTTTATGTCCTGAGTCCCCTAATCATCGACTGTTCAAGCATATAATGAGGCATTCCGCACGTGTGTTGCATCTCCGCAAAAAAGTGAGCGTAACCATAAGAAATGATGATGGCGTATTTAACACACTTTACAATTAATTAAGCAGCAGTCGGCCGGGGGTCCGGCTGTCGTCAGCGCAATGAATGTCTTCATACCCACGCTTAATGCTCATGTCTTCCTGTCGGCGTTTTTTTGTTTTGCTACCTTCACAATATTTCAATCCTGCCATATGGACTTTAATTCAAAGAAATCCTCTCAAGGGTAGAAGCAAGCACACTACATTAGAATGTCCAAAATAATCCAAATTCATGTGACAGATTGAAATCATTCAACTCGAACGGAAAGTGACATTTGAGGCGTTCGTGTGCGTGTGCGAGAGTGTGTGTGTGGCAGAATTGTCTCGCACAAGTTGTAATTGTGTAGAAAGAGGCGAGTATTTGCTTGAGGCAGGACAATAAAACCGAGCACTCACATTCAATAGAATCGGATGGACTAAATAACGGTGAATGGAAGTTGACGTTCGTAATAATAATAAAGTATGAGTGAATAATGAAGAAGCCAAGTGTAAGGCAAGTGCGTTTGGGCAAGAGCAACAAATATTTACACATAGCCATATATATATATTATATAATATATGGAGTCAAAGAGATTAGGTAATAGTTACAGTGGTACGTTTTGGATAAAAAGTAAAAAAATATTTATATATGAGTATATGAGTATATATATGAGTAAGAATAAAATAAAAAAAAATTAGCAATCTTGGAATTAAAATAACTTAATTAATTCAGTATATTGAAACTAACTAAAATATAAAAAAAATGTCATAACCTAAAATTTTAATTATCATAAAACATAAAAATGTACAATTTAGTGAAAATATCTGAAATTATCTGAAATAAAATTTATAAAATAAAAACGATTATTAAAATATATAAATAAGAATTGGCTAAGATCGGGTGGAGCCCAAATAAAAAATACTCTCTCGAATTGTACAATTTTAGAAGAATGAAATATTTCTACTTGTCTTAAAAAACGTATGGGTTCCGAAACCAGTGCTAGATACTAGACACATTTATGTACTGGCTTAGACCGTTTTTGGAGTCAACCTACCTTAAATCGAGCGCAACATATATTGGAACATACTTGGTCCCATTAAGCCAATTTATAGACAGTTATTCATGCCAAAGCCCAAGATTATCTTAACTTACTTAACGTAATCTAATAAAATTATCCCTAATTGACACTTAATGTGGTCGATCTTATGAAGATATGAATCGAACGTGTTAAACGTGGCTTGTCTTGCTTTAAAGTATCTTAAGGCTGCTGCTTAAGGCATCACACGAGCTGTCTGATATCTAGTTGCTGAGAGATCTCTTGTATTATATTATATACAATAATTATAACCAATTAAGTATAATGGAGCTAATCCTAGGAGTCTAGTATGAAGTATAAACAGTGTTAGGGGGATAGGGTAAAAAAATAAACCCATTTCAACCAGTTTGCATGAGATTTCGGATGAAGTGGACATTATATACTACATATTTGCTCTTTTGTTAATGTTCCTGCAAAAGTCAGAAAAAGTCGTAGCGTTTAAAAATAGCGTTATTTCTATTTTCAGATCTATGAAATATAACCTAAAAGTTGGCCCATAATCCATTTCAGTTTGAACTGATCTAAACAGACATCTACTAAAAACAGATATAGACTCTCCCTACCATATCATTGTTCTTTGGAAAGTTATCGCACTTGCAGACGTTTTTAATTACTCTTTTTTATTGGCGGAGGGCGTGGTTATTACAATATCTTTCTGATTCTCGAGGAAAATGCAATATTTCAATCAAAAATAATAGAAATAGAGGCTATAGCAGATTTGCTTCGTTATTTTAGTTATGTTTGATAGATAAATGTATATAGCTGGTCATAGGGGAAAAAGTGAGAATGCTTTGCCTTACAGTTACTAAGAAAGTTGGACAGCTTTTCTAAGATTTTACTACGCATTTTTACATACATGACGTAGGGTATTAGAAATTTTGAATATTATAATTAGTGGTTTTGATGGAATAAAAAGGTGAGTGCTAATTATTTAAATGATAAGTTTGTACTCTACAGTGAAAAATTGGGGACTTGGCCGACTTATACAGGTATTACCTGACATTTGCCAATGGATAGAAGGAGAGGCATCAAGAAACCAATTCTATCTTACATAACAAGTTTTAATAAAGAAAATGTAAGGAAAAAGGTCTAAAGTGAAATAGATCAATAATGCGCATATACAACGACGGCCAGATAAATAGGGACGATTTTTGTTTTGCAACTTTCGACCATTTATTAATATTTGTTGGCTTTAATTAATGCTACAAATTATATAATTTTGAAATTTGTATAATAATTTTGAGCTGATTTAGCAACAGACTATAAAATTTCTTGTTAAAATTTTTTTACAAAAATAACGAGCAAAATTGTATGTAGAAACAAGTATTTGCCCCACTGTACTAATTAATTTGTATGTGAGCATAATAAACATAATATATAGCTTACAAGCATAATGTAGCATGATTGCAATGTGCTAAACCGTTAAACAGCCACAATGTGCATGAAATTACGAAATTAATTCGTGAATGCGAACGCGAAGGGTTGCTGCCGCCGCATGGATGACATTTATGAAACAAGACTCACTCACTTTCAATTTCTGATGACATGCAGCGAAGCGGTAGTAAACAAACAACCAGCCAACAAAACGAGCATAAACAATGCCCAAACGATGGCTAGATGTGTGTGAGTGTGTGTGTGTGTGTGTGTGTGTGTGTGTGTGTGTGTGTGTCACGTGCAGAGGTGAGCTGCACTTGCCGCGTTGCGCACGACAGGACACGCATTATTGTCCTTTACCGTTTTTCTTTCTTTGTGCGCTAAACATTTTTGCACTTGTATTTTAAAAACTAAGGATATTTTTTTTGTTTGTTTTTTATTTTTTGCATTTATTTTATTCAGCCTCCTTTCTTATATATTTTTGTTCGGAATTGTATGGTGAGCGTGTCGCGCCGCCACGATTCCATTGTTCGGTTTAATATTGACTTCGCTTTAATGAAGACAAACAATCAGTGGTAATTGAAGGACTCACTTTCTTATTATTATGATTATATATTACTCACACAATATGTATGACAATTAAGCAAGGATATTTTTCGTTTGCTATGGTAAAGGAAGAAAAAATAATTATGATCGCACTTTAATCAATGTTGTGTGCCATTGTTAGGTTATTATGTGGAACCAGGTATTTATTATGCGACACGAATTTTATTTCTGACAAATATTATATATGCTCTCCATAGGTAAGTAAAGGTAAGTCCATAAAAACAAACCATTTGCATGGCAAACTATTGGAAAAAATAATACTGCCTCTAGCAAGTGAAAATGCATAGAAATTGAAAATAATGCAAGTATGATATATTTTAAGGTTAGGTCGCGGAACCAATTGTTGAACTTCAGCTAGCTTCATGCATGATGAAAATAGAGGTTATAGCCGTTTCGTTTCGTTGCTTCTTTGTAGTGCGTTTCACAGAAGAACATTATATATATTGGCCGTGACGTCATCAACGAAAGTAAACGAAGTCTTTGTTTTCAGCAAGAGCTATGAGAAAGCTTTGCGGGAGTAGAATAGTAGGCTAGGCGAAATTGTTGAACTAGAAGCTTGAAAAAGGTGATATGTGTACTGACGGCTGTTTGAGTTATGGAAAGAACACTTCTTTATTTGCTGAATAGCGGCTATAAAGAAGCATACAGAAAAGAACAGAAGAAAAGAGAAGATGAACGTGAAAGAACACTTTTGTATGGAGCTTATGGGAACGCTGGCCTAACTACAAAAAGATCTAACCCACAAGCTACTCTAGCTAAGGTGGAATCAGCTGTCAAAATAAAGTTGAGAAGGAATGTTCTACCAACTGTGTTGAGTATCAAGCTCCAAAGAAACAGATCGACACCAAGCGACCTCTTTCTGGAATTGAATGCCGTCTTTGACAGAGCAAAAGCTAGAACAGAATACCACGGAATTTTACTGAACACATTTTACTGGCGTTAAACTAAGCGAACATTGGACCCACGCACTTGTACCGTATAGGTTAAGTTTACGAGGTCCCTCTGCTTAATCTGCTAGCTAGATCTGCTGAATAGATCGAATTAGCTCAAATTTCGCTTGGCAACAAGCACACCACTCAACATTTAGTGCGACATGTATAGAGAGTCTTATAAGACTTGCATAGGGATTCGGTCTCCAACACACTCAATAATGAACGCCCAGCTCAACTGAAACAGTCAGATCGGCGATGAGGAGGAGATCAGTTTATTATAATTGCCTTAGCTAGTTGACTTGTTTGAACATAGAATAAGATAAAGCACTATGCCCGAATCGAAAGACGTGATTAATGAATTTGCTGAAATCCGTACCGGATTTGATATCTGGTCGCAGCCCAGATTCTTTTGTCTGATTCTCTCTATATGTGTTTGCATAAAATCAGCCTCCTGCCAACATTTGTTTCATAAGTGACTTAGTTTGGCATAATGCTCACCATTTCAATAGGTCTCATGTTATTATTATTATCAGTCCATATATGTATACTAAATTCTTCTGACCTATTTTGTAGGTACACAGTTTTGATTTTGTCATATTTTGTGCTAATCTGCAGATTTCTTTATAACACTGTACCATAAAGTGTAGTGGAAAGAAACCCACTATTTTTACAATAGATGGCTTTAGTAAACTGTATCTCGGGTTGTATTGTCATCTGTCAATCCAAAAACCTAGATAATTCTAAAATTTATCGAAAAAAAATAAATAAAGGCAGACATTATTGGGCAATTGTTGACTTTCGCGTGTCTATTGGTGACCATGCCCGAATAATAATATTTTATTTCCACACTTTTGTCGTCTTTGCTCTAGGCGAATACTGCGGTAAAGGGTAGAGGTGCTAATATTAGGTGCTTCATAGTACAATTATGCGCTCACAACTCAATTTATTTTGAACTTGGGAATATGAATTGTGGTTCAAAGGTGCATGGTCTCACCGCCACTCCATTCTAGTCAAAAATCTTAACAAAAAACTTTCATTGAAGCCTAATATTAGGAGCATGAAAACTGACTTTAGTTCCCGCATACATTTAAGACCTTCTCGTATAAATTCCATATAAAACATATGGAATTAGTTTCTAAAAATAGTAAAGCTCTCAACAACAACAAAAGTGCTACAAAAGCATAAAGGAGAGAAAACGTTGAAATTGTTTATGTGTAGGTGCATATTAACTTCCGAAGCAAATGAACTTGTACGCTAATGGTACAAAAATTATCAATATATTTATTCACTTGTAATTGCAATCACATATTCATACCGATAATGTGCAGTGTTACAATGACTAAGTGAAGTCACTAGTCAGAGTGCCCAAATAGTAATTAATCACAAGTGTCGAATTTTGCTTTGTGCACATATATTTAGATGAGTGTATGTGTGTGCGTATGTGTGTGGATATTTGTTTTTATTTATTTTGCTACTCAATCAAAATTATGTCAACAGAACAAAACGGGGTTAGTGAAAAAATTGGAAAAACTAATAATAATGTACAATAATAACAGTAAAAATAATACATTATGACTAGTAACGCCACAAAAGTATGGCGCATATTTTAAGATAGTAATGCATTACTTAGTGAAGAGCGACTATGAAGCGCAGAGTTCATACTAATGATTTTGTTTTTGTTTTTGTTTTTGTTTCTGCTGAAGCTAAGCTAATGCGCCGTCACACCAATAATACAACAACACAGTTACTATATGGCTAAATATAAACATATAGAAATGCAAATATGTATATATATTTATATATATATTGTGTGTGTGTGTATTGTTGTTGTATTCTATTAATGTCTTGCGTGCTCTAACCTCGTTTAGAAGCCACAATTCGCCTATAATAATTTTACCCTTTTTAATAACCAGCTTGTACACGTTGACCACGCGCTTTACTGCTATTTATATTTATAGATATATATATATGTGTGTGTATGTACGGATGTGTGTATGTGTGTGACTGTTAGATGTTGCCGTTTGCGACAGATTGCTTTCACACCAAACACTGCGCTAGTAAAACTTTTTACTACACAGTTACTACATACACACCCTGCAGGAAATGTTAACGCTACAACTCCCAACTAGTCTTTCATGCATTGACATTAAGTATTTTATTATTTAGCTATTAAGCTCAAGCTGAATGAGCACTAAGAGCTAAAAAACCTGCAAAGCCGAGTGTAAAATTGCACTGTTTGACGTTAAGAATACCTCGGTAATTTCCATGGTACCCTTTCTGTTGACCCTTTCTATAGCTTTCTGAGATTGATAGCATATTTATAACCAGAATAAAATAGCGAAGTTATGCACAGAGTAGCACAAACTCGAACTACCGTACGCTTAAACAGGATCCTAAAAATGGAATAATGCGTACCAAGAAGCTTGGCGAATTAGTGAAAATGGTGTTAAAGACCTTGGAAACTGGCGCACAAAACTGTCAGCAAAAGGTTCAAGCACCACTGCCCACTTGTCCAAACTTCCATTAACAAGTCTTAAGAGCTCCATTCTCCGCACAGAAAATATTATAGAGAATTAAAGAATACAACACCTCTGAATCAGCTGGTATTCGAATTTCGCTTTCGAAGTCGCGGCACTTGCAAAGTTGAAAACTGTAGAAATAATGTAGAGCCTTATTCTCAACGAATCCTCATCGTTAAAAAAAATTCAGTGTTTGCTACTGCTGCTTAAGTCAAGGAAAAAAGCCAACTCAAATGGAGAGGTCTTCGAAATTATCATCTACAGAGTTATTTAGAAGTTCCGATTGACTTGTCTGATAACGAATTCGGTTTCAGATGGGCAATGTCTACAATTGCTAGCATGATAAGAACGGTGAACTGGATATATTCGGTAGTATTCCATGAGGATTACTTCTGTGTTCGACCCTGTGGAACGACATTTACGATAAATATGCTGGCGATTCTTTTAGAAGATAAGGTTAACGACTACGCAGCAAAGACATAATGAAAAGTCACGTATTCTCTTATTGGCTGAAGGTTACGCCATGGTGTTTACAATTTCTATAAAGAATGGAGATGAAATATGCCAGATTCAGGAAATATATCACTAGATTTACATAAAAGAAAAACCGTATTAAGTTGAAAACTCGTATTACCATGAAATTCGTAAAGAACTGAAAAGGCAAGAGAACCCAGTGCGCTCTTGAGCCGCCACCTACCACTTCAATAGAAGCATTGAGCTCGAATAAAACCACATGGTATACAGTAAGACCCATTTTGGTACGAGAACTGAAGCGCACATCATTAGAGTGCAGCTGTATTGAATATCGGAAGTAACACAATAGAAAGCTGTAGTTGTATAACTAACATACAGTATACATAAAGTATAACTCCACCAGCAATAAACCGACAAAGCTCTAATGAGTTTGAGATTAACGCTCTGGATACCCACTCAACGAGTCGAAATACCAACTCGTAGCTCTCGAAGGAGTTAGCCGATTGTTAGCCGATTTTGATTAAGTTCAAGTTTCAAATAGGTTCAAATTGGTTAGCCTAACCAGTTCTCGTTGTCCTGCAAGGTAAATATTCAACTTTTAAACATACATATATGCATACATACTAATGCATAAAAATTACAGTTACATTGACGTCTGGTTTGGCTTACTAATCATCGCCCAGCAGAAGTTAATGAGTATCATCAACGTGCCGCCGAAGTCGTCCCAAAACGCGGCTGATATAATTTGTCATGCGCAAGCCTTGCCTTGCCAACTGCTGACTGGACTTTGACTGACCCCGCGTTGTTGTTGATTTGTTTGTCCATAAAATAATCCCCCTACTCTTATACTGTTGTGTCTTTTTTGGGTTTATGTGTGTGTGTGTGTGTGTTTGCTTTTGACTTGCTGTTTACCTACGTTTTGTTTTGAATTTGGTCTGTTTTCTATTAACCAACATGACGTTAAACGGCACTTTGAGGTGCGTCCGATACAACTGACTTCGCACCTTTTCCGGTTGCCGTTTTCTACTTTGTCTCGTTAGAAAACAGTAAAGTTGGAAAGTCAAAAGGGGATGATGTGCATATGTAACGTAGAAGTTTATATTTACTACCATAGTGAAGGTAAATGCTAAGCGTACCTCATTTAAGGTGTTCATTGTTTTGTAAATTTTTTGTTTTTGTAAGATTTTATTGAATACTTTCAATCAGAAAACGAATATATACTTTTAAACTAAATACAAGTTACCTTTGCAAAAGAATGAAGTATTTGTCGCATAAGCATACATTTAGGAGCGAAATATTAACCTAAGAAACTGGTTAAGACTCGGAAAATTTTGTACCTTGGAAATATACTCACTCTAAAGTTCAAGGTAACTTAAGATAGCAACTTTAAGGCCTAATTCATATTACCGCTTCTTTACCCCGGTTCTTAAGGGCTTATTTAGTTAAGAAAAAAGTATTGTCTGGGCTCCCGATGGCAGATGCGATCGGTCGAATCGAACGACAATCAGAATTATACAGATTATGTATGACGCCGAAGCAGAGTATATACGAATGGAGTCAGAGTTCATTAGGTCAAAGAATTTACAGTAAAATTCCATTTAAAAAGAGAGACAAAGAAGCGAGAGATGAGAGCGTGGAAAATTGTGGGTGTGTTCATTAAAAAGGCGCATTTGGAGAAATAAAGGTTCTTTCTACACAATGACTAACCGAAATTTAGATTCTTTGCTACTTTCCCAAAAATTTCTAAAAAAAAAAGAAACTCGAGTTTACAAAACTATTATATTCCCTCAAAAGTGGATAAAAATGTGCTGTTGCTAAAAAATATGCGGTCTCGATGGCCTGGTACCCAACGCAGTACTGTATTATCACTGTTATATAAGAGCTAATGACTGTCAAATACAGCTACAAAAATTTTGAACTATATTATCTGTTGGTGGAAGACACTAATGGCCTTTAGACTCTCTAAAGTTAAAAGTCAGTTAAAATGCCACATAATATACGCTCGGCGCCTAAAACTATACTAACTTATCAGGAATTAGCTTTTGATTGATATAACTTCTTCGGATTCCAATTGGATCCAACCACCTACGCCTAGAAAACATTTCACTGACAACGCAGGCATGTCTCGGCAATAGCTGGTCAACCCGTCCAATATTGATGGCTGAAAACACAATTTTTACTACCTAGGCAAAATTTAGTTTCACTTCTGCATGCGTTTGCGCCATTTACGCGTTCGTGTTGTAAACACATTAACTACCGCCATGCGGGAAGTCAAAAAGAAGCACGGCACTGGAAGCGTCAGATTGCGCGGAAACAGTCACGATAGCGTTGCAGTCACGAAATTCTCCTCCAATACGCTATACCGTTACATCAACGAATATGTGTGCAGATGAGAGAATTGCGATAAGCAGATGGTCACACGGTGCGGCAATTGACTCGGTACGTTGGGACGCCTGCGTTTATGCAACGATTTGTATTGCGGCGCTTGTGTACTGCGCTTCTATGAGCAATTCATGTGCTTTGTTGTTGTTGTTTTTTTTTTTTTTGAGAAAAAATTAACTTTGTTATTGCGGTTTAGTCAACGATGGGGGTGGCTGTCAGTTGTTGTACATTTCCCGTTAGTTAGTCAGTTGACTTGTGCGTGTGTGCACTTTGTTTTAGCTTTTGCCAGTCATTGCGTGTCAGGATGACCTTACGATGACACCGTATGATAAATAAATTTCTAATACATATATACATGTATACTCGTGTTTACAATTTACCGTTGCATGCTTTACATGGCGGCGCAATAAAGTGTATATTTGCCTATATATCTCACATAGTGGGAGTGTAGCGATTGTTCATACAAAGCCGCGTTGTGCTTTTCAAGTATTATATTTAATTTACATTGCATGCGAAATTATGTAATTTCCATACAGAAGGCGATTACATCAAATAGTTTATGGCTTTACGAAAATCATTGTCAAAATGTAAAAAATGTGAAATGCGGCATATTTGTCTTTATAACTGTTTATGCGTCCAATTTAGTTGATTTAGGCTAATTAGAAACTCTCTCTCTCTCTCTCTCCTAACATTCTCTTAAGTTTTTTATATAAATTACTGTTATATATATCGGTTTAGGAACATACTGCATATCTAAGATTTTCCAGCGTACTTAGTCTATACTTCCGTACGGAATTTAGCGCTTTTGTCTGAGTGAAACAAAAACATCTTCCATGAAATGTGCTTTTGTAGCAACATAAGATCTCAATCTTAATATATAATATTTCAAATATAGCGATTAAGCATGTACGCCTATCAATTTGCCGATAGCGCCAACCACGCAAAAATAAGAAGGATATACTTGGGCTACCTTTCTAGATAAATGTTAGATAGAGATAAGGTAAAGTAGATCTTTTAAATATTCTAAAAGTTATGCCACTATACCGGAAAGAGGGGAATTCAAGAAATCAGCGATTACCAAAATCGGTTCAGTCGTTATTCAGTCAAAAATCATGTAATTAACTCAATTTGTTTAATTTATATAGACTATATGAAGTTCAAATGAAAAAGGCGTATGAAAAGAGGTGAGAAGAAGAACTTAAAACAAGGCCAAATATGAGCAACAATGAGAATTGAAGACAAGAAATGAAAGCATTAATCGAGAAAGATATCAATATAGGAGACAATTTATGCTCTAAAATTAAGTTTCATCCACGATTATCAACTTCCTTTCAACAACGAAGCTGTTCTGAAAATATTACGATTATAGCACGTCGCCATTTTTCCAGGTACAAGGGTTTAAGCAATATTATAAGTAAAATTGTTATGTGCGACAGTGTCACGTGCGTTTTGCCGGCTAGCCTTTTTCCTCATCGGTTACTATAAAAATTCTTTAACCTACAAATTTTTCTTTACTGATCGTTGTTTTTGACTAGATCACTCCGTAAGACCAAACCTTTATAAGCAATGTTTGATTTTAAAACTACAGATCTTAGACTAGAATCAGCGCTTGAAGTGACTATAAAATTGTTACTAAGTAGGAGCCCTGGAAAGGTGAAAGCTTAAAGGTAAAAAATTTGCCACAGGTAACTCAAAATCGTAGTGTTCGCTCATAACCGGCTAATTCATGAAAAGATTGGAAGGGGTGCTTAACAAAGGCAACTTACAGAATTATAAAGCTGTTGGGTTTAAAAGAAAAGAACTTTGGAGTCAATATAAGGGAATAAGCCAGAGCTCTGTTGTTTTCGTTTGGTTTACAATTGGATGAGAATGTGTTGAGCCGGCCGACCCGAAATAATTCGGAACATATACAGTGAGCTCCTCGTTCTCTGTAGGGTTTGCCTTCCCTTAAAGGATGTCAGTTGACGAAGTTATTTGAAAAATGACGTGATGGAATCAATTACCGCTTTCTACTTGACTGTCTTGCCTTTGCGTGATCAAGATTGCAGCATTTTGGATCACTCTCAGCCATCAGCTGAAGTAGATGATAAGCAGATTTTTGATAGGTTCAAAGCCCTTAGTCTATACATGAGTTCCTACTACATGAGTCCTCTGGCGTCCCGAATGAATTTTCTTTGGCTGTCCAAGCGTGATTTACAACCCGGGCATCAGCCACAGAACCTAATCTTAACCTAGCCAGGTGTGGTGGCAAAGCAGTTTAGGGCATCTGATAAATGTCATTTGAAGTCTGGCAGGCAGATGCTTAACTAAGAATGTTCAGAATTTAGATAGCTGGACTTCGTAAACTTCTGTTAGTAACAGTTTTCAAGATTTGCCGGCGATTTCGTTACCAGAGAGTGATCTAGACTTTAAAGATCTAATAGATTCTAAATTACTACACGTAGATACATTCATTTGGAACATAACTCTATCGCAAATTCTTCATATGAAATGTACCCAACATACCCAGCTAGACCTCCTATTGAGGAAAATGGCCCTCATACTAGTTTTGTTAACCAAAGAGTTCAAATGAAGTCTCTCAATGGCTTCCTCATTGACCGCTTCGAAGATCAGCGGCACTTCATAGACTTTTAAAGATTTTTATTGATATTTTATGGACTTATTAGGTTATTTATTATTTAACAAAGCTCTACTGGAAAATCTACTCTAAGTGTGTATGTATGTAGTAGCATATATAACAGATATTTGTGCACATATGAATGTTTGTATGTATGAAAATATAACACATCATTCGTCAATCCATTTAAATCGATGGCATTTTAACGTGTGACAATACCAATAAATCTGTTTGGCCCACAACACAGGCGATAAGAACCGCGAAAATGAAAATAATATACTTAAAATGCGCGTGTGTATGTGTGCTTGTGTGGTTAGATGTGTGTGCATGTGTGTGTGCTTATCACTGTTGACTGAGCACTTGAGCATTTGGGCGCTTGGGCGACTGGTGTTATGAGCGCCCCGCAGCGTGTCACTGATAACCGAATTATAACAGCAAACAAGCAGGCAACTAACAGTTACAAACAACTTTTGCCACTTTTTTTTATTGTTTTTGTTGCAATTAAAGTCACAAAGAGAATAGTGCGCATTTTTTTGGCTTTGGCTTGTACGACTTTTTTTCGGCATAAAACCGATTGTCGGATTACAACAGCTACTAAATTAAAAAATTATTGCCAACTTTAGATGCGGAGCGCAGGCGGTTGATATGTGTGTGTGCGTGCGTGCTGAATGATTGCTCGAAATTAAATCAGTCACATGAACATTTGACAGGCAACACGATAAGTTATTGACAGTCAGGCGATTTAATTGCAAGCAAAAGGGGGCTGCAATTCAGCTACAATTCGACCAAAAATATATATTTGGGCTGATATGGTTAATTTTTTTTTTTTTCGTGGAAATCACAGATAATAGATAAAAGTTTTGCCGGCAGCAAAGCGGAAATATATTTACGGACAGAAATGAAATTATGCAAATGTAAACTGAATGTATATCTGTAATTTCGATTAAAACTCATTTTCGAAAAAAAAATTGCATGAGATAAAAAAAATATAAATATTACAAAAAAAATTATACAAACATAAACGGAATAAAGTATAACGGAAATTTCGATTAAGACTTATTTTCATAAAAAAAAAAAATTGCATGGGATAAAAAAAATTGCAAAAAATTCTTCAAACGCAAACGGAGTAAAATGTAACGGAAATTTCGATTAAAACTCATTTTTATAAAAAACCAAAAAAATTGCATTAGATAAAAAAATATTGCAAAAAAAAATCATATAAAATTGTATTAAGCAAAGTCAAGATTGATGAAATTAAACGAATTCATGCCATGGAGCATATATGTGTAGTTTTTGTTTAAGTAAAATATATGCTTGCTCAACAAAAACACACACACACACACAAACAAGCGCTGGTAAGAAAAAAGCGCATAAAAAATTAATCAAACAAAAAAGGAAAATAATAAAAAAAAAACGAACTGCACAGCATAAATATGAAAGTTTTATGAAGTAAAGGTAAATACTATGAAATGTTCTTTCGTTTCATGATTAAATATACACATACGCTTAAGCAGAAACAATCACACACACATATGTAGACTTGTGCGAAATTCCGTTGAACATTGGCTATTTGCATACGTTCAGGCGCAGTGTGTGTACATTTGAAAAAAAATTAAATGAACATATGAAAATGCAATGAATATTTAATGAAATATTTTTCTTACATGAATTCTCTATTGACACTAACACACACATACACATATGCAAACACATTGGAGTGCTCCTACATTTATATGCATAAATTGCGGTCGCCAATTGCCGCAGCCGCAGCCGCAGCAACAGCAGCTATGAAGTAGCTCATGCGGGTAAGTAAAAGCCACGACGGAAACGGCATCGAAAGTACATAAAAATTTCATAGCGGATGAATAATTTTGTAATATATTTACATCTGCATATAGAAGTAAATGTAAATCACCAAATATATACATGCGTATACAGTTATGCTAGGGAGGAACAATTGGTTGCCCAAGTTGTAGCGTTAACCTATTTATACAAGTGCGGATGAGGCAACAACTTCAACTACTCTACTCCTTAGTAGAAAGAAGAAGAAGAACATATGCACCCAGAGTAGCAAAAATAACAGAGTAAGGACGCTTCTGGATCTTGTAAAAATTTTTCAGCAAACCCTACTATGGACTCAGTAGACAATCGAAAAGAAAAGTGAAATCGAAAAGAAAGCGAGTGGACCTCTACATTAAAAACTAAGGTCACTCATTATATTGAACCCGGTATATGGCGTAGAGAGATGTTTGAGTATAACATCGAAAATATTCCCTGAATGGCTTATGGGCCTCCACTTGTTGGCAACAATATCCACGAAAATAGAATCATGAACTGCGAGATCTTTATTAAGACCTTACAGTTCAGCTAGCTGTGACATTCGAACAACTAAACAGAGCGCCATCTGTTATGTCTCTGAGGACAAAGTCCTCAGTCTGAGTTAAAGTTGTCAGAGAAAATGTTGCAGAGAACCCATAAATATCGGAATCGTCGCTCCTCTCAAAAATTTGGCGACAGTGGACTCACTTTTTGGTGCATTTTGAAGGATGTTTTGAGTTCCACCTAGATCGCCAGATTTGCCTCGCTCTAACTTACTTTTGTGAAGAAAAGTTTAACCAGAAACTTGTACCCAAGCAATCCGCGAGCAATTGACGAGGTCAGGGCAAACATTCGTGCCGAAATCATCGCTATAATGACTGAGATGTTCGAAAATTTCGACAATCGGAAAATGTGCGATGCCACATAATGCACACTTCAGAGCCTCCATGGCATATAAATTGGTTTAGAAATTAAAAAAAATATAAAAATCAGTCTAAATTTTATTCGATCGTCGCAGGTACTCGTATAATAATAGTCATAACATGTATTATATTATGGTACACAAACAAGGAAGGGCCATCTCAAAGTAATGATTATATTAAATTTACTCAAAATTTTATTTCACTAAAGGATTAACCCCTCGATTTTATGAGAGAAATATTCTCTAGCTTCGAATTTAAATACTTACCTTTTATCAAACTAAAGAGACCGGGTGGGCTGGAGGAAAGCAGTATATTCGCAAAAACGGTTTCCCGAGTATGAGGACCGGAGTTTCGTGTTATGAAATAGAGCCAGATCCGGAAACAACACGGTGCGTGACATATTGCCACTTTTTTACTATTGGAAATTGAGATATTGAATATTGAGATATTCTAAAGAAATTTGAAGCTCGAAAGAAGCCTTAATATTTTGTTGACCACACTTTTACAAAATATTACTCAATTTATTATTGGGTATTGAGGTCTGACTTTTCATATGCTGGGAACCAAAACAATATTCTATTGAGATCACTTACTGCAGATATCATCTTTAATGTGACAGTTCATCAGCAATGCCACAAAAATTCGGTATGGAAGAACTCAGAAAGAATTGAGAAAGAATACGCAGGATTTTACCATCAATTTATTTAAAGTCATATTGGTATAGAACTTGTGCCAGAAGTTTATGGGCAATCGGGATATTGAGAAAAATCAAAAGTACTTAATCGTTTGGCATCGGCATTGGCATCTTACAAATTCAATAGACCGTTTTCAAAGCAGTTTATATTTTTGAAATTTTGTTTCTTCACAACAACACGAAAAAGAGATGCCTGCTTGACTCTTTCACTTCAATCTAAGCTCAGTGGCTAGTTCACTAAAGCTTTGTTTGTCGCTTTAAGCTTTTTGTTTGGAGTTGTTACTTGTAACTCCCAATAAAAACCTTCTTTGTTTAAGGAATATAGATAGTTTTTTGTGCGAGATCGCATATTGTTTGAGAAGAAATTAGAATATTTGTGCAATATGAATACTAAATAATTTTGTATTACTTCATCGAACTTTTTCCAATAATATAGCTGGTATTTGAACATATGCTAGGCTGTGCGCCTTAACATATGCTATGAATTACATACATAAATTTTTAGTTGAACTAACTAATGCTCATTGATCAATGCGAGGTATGTTGAGCTGATAAGAGCAAACCTGCTTACAACAATTCAGTTTGCTAACTTTATCGCTTCCAATTTGATACATATGCCTGTCTGTTTTTATGGGTGTGTGTGTGTGTGCGCTGATATGAGCAACAAGCTAACACTCGCTGTCGCTGTATGCGCGTAACGCGCATTTAATTACACGCTTACATGTTTCTAATTTATAGGAAAATACAGATGTACACAAACACTAAGCTGATATGCAGTTATGTCAGACCATATGCGTGTAAGTGCCTCCTACATGCGTGCACTCATGTGGGGCGCTCGACGATTGAGCCTCCTTTTATACCAACCATGAACTTACTACCTGACATATTCTAATCATCGCAGTATGGTTTTTGTTATCTCTTTTTGAGATTAGATCTTTTGAGAGTAGATTTGCGCCAGGAATGATAAATGTGTCGTTCAAGTTTGACAAACACTTGTTCTTGCATATATTTATTAATTCTCTCTGTACTTTGATAGAATATATGCCCGCCTTAGTTTTCAGCTCAGGTTTCTTGACGCATATAACATATCGACCGGAATTTTTAAAATTCTCATATTAGCTATATTGGGGGCTAGAGGAAATATTGGCCCGATTTCATAAATATTTGACGTCAGCACAAATTATTACTAAGAAAAGACATTGATTGAATTTCATTAAGATATCTCGCCGATTGACCGATATATACGGTATAAAGTCAACTAGAAGTTCGAAAACTTTATATTAGGTATATGGAAGCTAAGGGAAGTATTAACCCGGTTTTACCCATATTTGACACAGGTGTATATCATTGCCAGAGAAAGATGCTACCTGAATTTGATTAATATATCTCACAGATTGACCGATATTTTCCATAAAAATTCAGATATAGACACTGAAGTCCAAATATTCGGTATCTGTGCGCCTGAAAATGTATTTTCCGATTTTCACTGATTTTGGGCGGGTTGGTGGTATGATGACATCCTTGAGAGTGTTTATAAAAACATATGCAAAGTTCTCAGAAATTGAGTTTGTTGAGTGTTGAAACGCTTCCTTGAATCAAAATTACTCATAATTCATAATTTTCTGCTGTTTTTGAAGCAATATATAAACCAAGGTTTTGATATAGATAATATCATCAGTTCGGATCAATATGAGATCAATT
Organism: Bactrocera minax; assembly: GCA_021498325.1. Classification (NCBI taxonomy): domain Eukaryota; kingdom Metazoa; phylum Arthropoda; class Insecta; order Diptera; family Tephritidae; genus Bactrocera; species Bactrocera minax. The sequence continues at coordinate 152,374 of JAKEEE010000091.1, forward strand.
TGAGATCAATTCCTACTATAATTCAAGTAATGTGAATAATGAGGCTACACTTATGTAATTTGGAAGGGTGTTTTGACTTGCTTAAACACAAACACTCAGCGTTTGTGGAACTCGTTCGTTTTTCTTTACAACAATGCTGAGTACTCGTTTAATCAACAAAAAAGCACGAAATAAATATCTTGCATTCGTGAAACCACTCGCCAACGCTTCGCTGGTCGGCTTACATATTCGGAGACTTTTTATGCACCTCGCATAAGGCAAGATCGTGGCTTTAATTTTTGGGTTTGCATCCATAATTCATTTATGTTTACGAAAGGATCTAAAAAAGAATCTGAATAGCTGGTGAAAATAGTTCAACACTGCTTACAGTATATAGTATAAAAGGGTAGTATATAGGGTAAAAGAGTTCTCAAAAGAGTGTATATATTACAAAGTACATTGTCTATCACAAATTGTATAATATCACAAATGGCATATATTTATTACCCGAGCGCCATTATTAATATTTAGCAGCAAAACCTCTTCTTCTCCTCTTGTATAACCCGCCTTCTATAAGTTTTTAAGGAGGCTTAAAACGAAAATCGAAAATAAATGCCTATGTACGCGCTTAATTCTGGTTATGGAAAGTGTGCCTCCGAATAAAACTGTGTTGAAAACTGTCTAACGGCAAGAAAAGGTCACATTTTTCATAGGCAGACCCAGCAGCAATAAGGTTGCCCATGTTGAAGCTTCAGAGTCCTTAACGATTGAAATCTCAAGGAACTCAGGAGCACAGCAAAAAAATTTAAGAAAAAAGCTCGACGACATTTCACCTAATATCTGTTAGTCTTAATATTAGCGGTCATTTTCTGGAAAAATATTTTTATTAGATAAGCAATGAAGTAAGTCACTCTCACTTTTGATGAGAGATCAAGTTAAAACACACTTGTGAACGTACGAATAGTAAGTGTTGGTGATTCTATGCTTTTAATAACCGACGCCGATTTTGAAGCATTGGAATCCAAAGATACGCTTTGGTGATTGCAGTGATCAAGAAATTCGCGAGTCTCTAGTATAGCTTGTAAAGCTTTACAGATGCCTTTTGAAAACCTCATGGTTCACAATTAGTAACTGGCCTACTAACTTTTCTATCTCGACAGTTTGCGGCAATTATCAAAATAGACATGGATAGTCGAGCTTATTTCGCTATAACGCTTAGATGTTACCATTGAAATAAGATCTTATGCCTTATCAGTCTCCGAGCGGCAGCTCGATTTTATGAAAAATCTTGTTTATATTAAAAAAGCAGTAACAAGTTTGATATTGCTTGCTATAAGAAAGTAAAGACTTTTGGAATTGATTTCGGTTGGGAACTGACTCCACTTTTCACTAAGTACCATAAGTAATAAATAACATAAAAAGTCATGCTTGGATATATACCAGGCTTTTACCTAGCTGAAAAGTTATTAGCCCTAAATATGTTTCGCATTTAGACCTAAACTTCAAAAAAAAAAAGTCACAAAATAATTTCGGAGGAGAGTAAAATGGAGTTAATCGATATAGTTGATACTCTAAAATTTTTAACGGAACTTTTCGGAAATTGTTCGTATATATCGTCAATGAAAAATTTGGTATGTGAAAGCTCTGTGCTGCCGGAGCGCTTGAACGAGACAATGGACTGTGGCTCAAATAAATGATGCCGATAGAAAAATTTATTCCGATTGCTTCCGCACCCACCGCATTTTACTGATTAATCCTTAGTGACTTTTTGCTGCGCCCAGACCTCAAGTGAGTGGTCGCCGGTAAGAAATAACCGATATTGAGGCCTATTATAAATACGCGATTGGATTATCGATTGGAAGATCGCTATAATCGGTGTATTCACCCCGATGGCAGTAGTGTTGTATATTAAAAACGAAATTTTATAAACAATTATTTGTTTCTCTTTAAAACGCTAAGGAAATGTTCAGCCTTTCTATCATATAAATATTAAAATACTTATAGTAAAAAAGAATTCTACAAATACATTCGAGTTTTACAACAAAAAAAATTTCATAAAACACTTCAAACATTTTCAATTAAATTTATTACAACCACATATACAAACACACACGCAAATATTTGCTCTAAACTCTAAACATTACTAATTTCATTTTAAATTAACTCATGCATACATCATACACAAATAGACATTGAATAAATTTCAATTTTTGAAAAATGAAAATTTATTGAATTTCCTTGAACTTTTTCGAAAATTTCGCATTAAAATCACCAAAGTGCGCACGCAGAATACCAGTGGCCACCAAGTGATTCCGCTTTATTTCCTATCATTTATCATATGCTCTTATTTGTTTTATTATCAGCGCAAAACCAACACTAATGCACACACACACAACAGTCAGTTGTATCAGTTATTTATTGGCGTATTTGTGTAGGTGTGATTTAATTTATGAATATTTAATATTTTAATAACTAAAGTAAAATTTATTGGCATGCAATCAAACAATTTTCGTTAAATTTACACCCACAAATGCATGGCCGGAATGTATGAGCGCGTGTATGTTTGATTACTTGAACAAATAAGCGCATAACTATTACTCATAAATATTATGTTATGCCGAAAATAAGTGCGTAATTGGAATATGCCTTTAATTTACAGCCATTTATGACGTTATAAATTTTGCGCATAAACGTATAATGGCCGCAAATGACAAAAACTACAACAAACACTTTACTGTAGTATAGGAATATTTACTGTTCATAAATTGTAAGGTGCCTAATGATATTTAATACTCACAATAAAGTCGATTCAGTTGCCAAATACAGCATAATAAATATAGACAAACACATAACCTCACATAGCTATGGTATAGTGAGACCACGAACTGGCCAAAAAGTATAAGGTTAATTAGTTAAAACTAAAAAACCCTAACAGAAATCGTACTGTTCCGAAAACTACTAGTATGCAACTAGAATATCTGTGCGGAAAGTGGACTAGCACGAAATGGACTATGCTTGTAACAATTATAAAGCTATTCATGAATGAGTTATTTTCCTGATTTGATTAAATGAAGTACACGAAAATAATAATATCATCTATTGACACTAATAGAAATTTTTGAAAAATTCTCAAAAATTAACGTCGACTTAAATATTTTCTAAAGTAGCTTATTTTGATGCACTTGTGACAATATATAGTTAATTTAATATTTTTTATTGAAATATAATTTTTAAACAGTTGGCAACCCTCACACAACAAATTTTTGCTAACACGCTTTCTTAAATCTCTTCAGAGTGATACGCATATCATGGCAACGCTTTCAAAAAGGTCACAAACGAAGGCAGTTCTGTTAGTTCAATAACCAGCGCACCACAATTAGATTTTTTAACGAAAAAAAGAACTTATTTTAACAGTTGGCAACGCCGTTTAAAATAATTTTCAATTTAGAAAAGACCAATCGGTTTAATCAAATACTAAGCTTATAATAGTTTATTTAACTTAACAATTGTATTGCGTAAAAACTTGAAACAGGTGGCAAGATTCATCAAAAAAAGTTTGCAACTGTAAGCTTCCTTGAAGTTGATGGAATTCTTAATACTTTTCATTTAAAAATTTTCAACATGTGGTAAAGTACGAGTAGCTCAAAATTATGTTTGACAGATGTACTTCTTTTAGTTGGATATGATATCGTATTATTTCATACAGCCATGAACGTTACCCATAAGCATATATTTAATTTAATCACAATTTAATTCAAAAATCATTCTTAAATAGCTGGCAACCTTCTAAAAAATATTTGTAACTACTTATTTTCTTAATTTCTTTAGTTGAATGAGCGTATCAAAATACTTCGTTTATCTTACCAATTTTATTGAATAATAAAGATACATTTGGCAACCCTTTTATCAATAACTTCAACATTTAAGCTTAAGCTTTCTTAAATCTATTTAGTTTAATAGATATCAATTATAATAATTTTTAAATCTTAATTTTTATTGAATTATATGGTAACTCTGTAAAAATATTTTCTACTCTTTCCAATTTCTTGAACTTCATAAATTTTATATAATATTTTGGTTTAAATATTTTCAAAGAGGTGGCAACCTTCTAACACTGTAAGCTTTTCGAGAATTACACAAAAAAATAAGTACTGAAAACATGTCAATATTCACAATACTAGCGCTTTATTATATACTGCGGTTGTGATGAAATTTTGGTGCGCAACACAATTTCGTTGCAGTTGATCAATTTTACCACCGCATCTATACAAATTTCACTTGAGAAAGGTAGTTAGCTGACTAGTTAGGCTTGAGTTCTATACTGGGCGTTAGGAAGTTGACAATCAGTTTATTTCGCTACTGGCTATATATAGGTATGTACACACATAAATTTGTATTGTACTTTTGTTATGCTTGTGTTCGTGTGTCACATTAAAATTCAGTAGATAAACATTTACAGTTGCATGCAAGCAAACGGGCTTACTGCGCCGTTCAGGTACTTATGCACGTATTCATATACCAAATGTATATATGCATGTGTGTGTGTGAGTGCCGTTGTTGGCATTCACTGTAACGGCATTTCATCCTTGCTTAATACGGCTTAAATACGCTTGGATGGAGTAAATATCTTTGTGCATATTATTGTTGTTTACTATTATTTGCCGCTTCATATTGCGGCACACCACTTGCACGAGTCCTTTTTATGTGTATGTATGTGTGTGTGTGCGTGTGTGTGTGTGTGTGTATGTAGCATGTCCGTGTAATATAAGTACGACATATTCGTACATGTCATGAGACCATTTCACTTCATTCGCTCATGCGCTCAGTCATTCGTTCATTTGTCCGCCCATTAATTTCAATTGTACACTGGTATTGTTGTACTTAAGTTCAAGCATGTGCGTGTGAGTGTATTTATTAGTATCACAAGCTCACTGAGGCGTTTATTATCCTCACGTGGAAATGAGCAATTGCAATCGGATTAAATCCGGCCCAAAAGTTACGGAAAGGCGCTCGTAAGTACCTGAGTACATGCATCCAAAATATTTAGTACAATATAATTCGCAAGTATTATTCAGATAGATACAGTGGCGTGCCGAAATATTTGGTCGACTGGAGGAAAAATATTTTAAAAAATTTAGTTTAAAGTTTGAGTGCTCTCGTTTCAGAATTTTTTTGAGGAATTTAATTTTTACTACGCTAAAATTTCAGAACCTACCTATTATGATAGGTAAAATATTTCGAAAAGGTACTGAAGCTCTTCACCAGTTATTGCATGCGAAAGGTCGTGTTTTATCTAGAAATTTAAGTTCTAATATAATCTGATGACGTCTAATATAATTTGACGCTAATATGACGTCATCAAAGCAGCTGATATTGTCAGAATAACTAGTCTAGCATAACTGTCTAGAATAACGAACCTCACTAAATATAAGCAGCCGATAGAGTAGCTTAATAAAAGTGATATTATTCATGGCTAATACCATGACCTAAAATATTTTTACCATACCTGTAACGAAACTTCTTTGACTTTGAAACCACTCGAGAGTTGTTATACGCTGCCTTAAAGAAAAACTTTGTAAACGGGTGCCGAATTGTCAATAAATCAATTGAAGCTAAGCTGAATAATGAATAACTTTTTCCATTTAATATAGGCTGTTGTTTCCAATGTGTCTTCATGAGAAAAGTCGAAAAACCCCGTATATAAGGCGAATCAGCTAAATAATGAGCTAAGTGATAAACATCCTTTTGGAAGTGTTTATAACTTTTTAGATCATCCACTATTTAGGACACCTACGAATCTTATTCTTTCAACAAATTGAGGTGGTAATGGTAATGGTAATTGGTAATGGTGCTTTATATCACTGTGTTGAGGGATATCCTGATTCTAAACGAACGATCGGAAAACCTGTTGGACGTCGGGCAGTTGGTGTTTATTTAGCTTACATTGTGGAAAACTTAAAGTCCTTATATCTGGCGTTTCTAAATACTCCATTATAGAAGACTCAGTGCTGCCTACTGCCCTAATATAGATTTGCTCTTAAAACTGAGGTGAAATCTTTATATACTGAGGCTCAGCAAATATTTTTTAAAAGTCTATTACTCATTCTCTTGACTAACTAGAAAAGGATATGCCTCACTTATTAATCTCAATTTCAGCGCAAGTCCAGTTGGAACTAGAGAACGACATGCGTATATCCAGACTAGAGAGGTAAGCACAAGGGCACAGCTACAATACGAAGTTCAGAAGTAAGCCCAAGGGGACCTGAATATGAATAATGGACGCTAAATTTTTTAAGCCTCTTCTGAAGCTTTGTTTCGTATTAGTTTGAGTAGTGTCTTCAAAACAGAAACACATGAGATTTGATATTGCCTCTCAATATAACCGATATTGCGAGTAAGGTACCTCAGGTGCGTAAGTGACCCGGTTCCATGACATTTTATTATACTCTAATTCAGAATTCTCATTCAGTTCGTCTCATTTGCAAACCATTCGTTTGTCCGCATATTTATGACCACCACTGTGTGAGCGTGTTTGTGTTTGCTCAATTTCCATGAAATCGCCTTAGTATATAGCGAAAATCCTGTGCTTGAAATGCGCATTCAAAGCATAAATACATTTGGTTTGCCACAACATTGAGGGAAGGAGTCCAGGGCCTTACTTCCATAAAAAAAAAAAACGGTTTCTAGTTTTTCTGCCTCGCATTTATCGTGTTTTTTACACTACTTTATTTATTTTATTTTTGTGTTTTCCTCACTGTGGCTTAGGTTTTATTACAGCTAAAACCAACAGAATGGCATTTTTACGTGTTGCAACTGTCGGTGCTTCGTTATCTTTAAAATTTATGCATGTTTTGTATTTGAAATTCAGTTTGACGATAATATTCCTTAAGTCGTTTCGGTTCAGTTCACTAATATGACTTTTGACATGTCGAGCAACTTTACGAACTTTATGCTAAGCGTGAAAGTTAGATCGAAATTTCGGCAAACCATTGCAGCCCTTAGCGAAGAGCTTCTTCGAAAGCGCGTCTCAGTGAATTTAGAGAATGAGAGCGCTAATATTTGGAGTGCGGGTTCAAGTACTAGGGTAATTAAATGTTTTTTTTCGAAAGCTTTAGTTATTATACGGTACTCGAATTTTGTAATAACACCGTTAAGTGAAAACTGAACAGGATTACTCTTATACTTCGAATTCAAATTTAATTTTAAGACCTGCATACTGTTGATTTCCAATTAACTGGTCCAAGAAGTGAATATGTTTCTAGCCGTTTCTGGATATTTCGGCTGAGACTGAATTGGAGACTGAATTTCGAGATCTTGAGACCAAAAATATAATGCAAATATAAATATAGTCAAAGAACTCGTAGAGTGGATCTCTGGTCCTGCTTTATCTTCAAGGCACGGGCACAAGTTAATGTGTTGTTCAATCACCTCTTTCTTAATCGGTTCGCGATAATGCGTTCGTCCACTGGAGTGTTCCTACTAGAGTGTAGTTTCTACTCTCTAACCACGTCTCTCTGTCAAAGCAAATTTAGCAAAAAATTCCTGCCTTCCCTCATGTGTGTACATGGAATCTCTAGCAGACTTCGCAGTATCGATTTGCCTAATAGTCTACCTCAATCTAGATAAGACTTTGACAAGAGCGTCTCTTATAAGTCTCTTATAAGATCGGTCATTTTGAATAGCCATTGAAAAGTTGAAAACGGTTATGGTCCAAAGGGAGGCGGTATTGATTTTATTGAGATATCTCTCTTTTTTATAAGCTCAATTATATAGTCTCCCGCAAGAATGTACGTTTAGACACTGAAGAGACTCAGCATGTTCTCTTTCATTGAGAAAAAAGTTGTTGTTTGTTATGGTTAGTAAGTCGAAGCTATTATTGGTCCATCCTCCTTTACGGAATGGAAAATGAAACCAACTTAGCCAACAAAGAAGTGCTCTATAGGCGAACGATTTGCGAGCTTTAGGTTCTTCATTTCTATATCAATCGTCTAAGTTCTAAATAATAGAACACAAACTTTTGGTGACCGAATAATAAATTAGTCCTCATTTTGCTATCTAAGTCATCTTATTTGACAGCGTTACTTTTTTTAGAGGTACTTTAATTCAAAGGTCTGTGCTGATAAACCAGAAATGATCGATCCGTTGGAAACCAACCTGCGGCTCGTTATTGGCTGGCTAGGCAAAAAAAAAATGTGAAAAGTGGACTTATGGAAAGGTCTTAATAAAACGCAAGCGCCTTCCTGTTCAAGGATTGAAATTTACGGCTGAAGGAATTATTAGTAATCTGATATTCTACAACACTCTTCTGACTACCCAGTTTCCTTATAACAACATTCAGAATTATCAAAAGCTCGAACTTTCAAACATGAAATACAGACTTTTGCATTATCAAAATTAAAAATTAAACTCAGATAAAGCATGTGCCAAAGAACAAAGATGAAAGCTTTGTTGAATTTTTAATCCTTGCATTATCCTTGCCAAGCAGACACACTCGTAATCAAAGCCATAGTTAAATATGTATTTATATATATATATTTTTTTTTTTGAAACTATGTAGAGTTGTTGACGCGGACAATGTTTGACCAACGTCCGAAGTAACATTGAAGGTGCAAATCCCATTAAGCGCCCGACACACGAAGCCCAGTACTCATGTGATTTCACATGAAAGGTGTGAAAATTAAACAGAGCACCAAAAGGATTACAAATTATCACACGCGAACAAGGCGATTGGACAAGCGACGGACTAATAGGCGATCTGAAGACAAGATAAAGGACAACCAACTGAAGGGATGATGATGAGCACGACATATACAAAGGTGCCGAACAGTATGCAATGAGAAGGAGTAGGAATTGAAGAGAACGTGGTTGGATGCCTTCGATTGCACAAATGCCGAATTGAATGGAGCAAAAGTGTCAAATGGGATTAAGTATTGAAGGATGACCATAAAGTAGCCGATCAAAGTGAAGGGGTGGCAGAAGAGAGCAGCGAAAAGGTGAAGAGTAGTTGAAGAGTATGAGTTTAGTTGCTTGTATGTGTGTGAGAGTATGGCATTCGCGCGATTAATGTCACTCTGGCGGCTGTCAACACCGTCAGCAAGTCGTACTTGCTTCAAAACAGCAGCGACTATAACAACAACAACAACAACAATGTGTTTAACACCAAGTGACATTCAGCGTAGCAGTGTCAATTACACACATACATATGCACATTGAAAGTGGCAACAGCGTGTGCCATACTAATCGCATGCAAAGTGGCAACACAACCCGCCAAAGCCAATTCGTTAATAATTTAAGAGACGGCAGGTGGCAATGCCAACACGAATGTATGCTACACTTGTAGCATTTGCTAGAACACAAATACACGCACACACACACACACACACTTCCATATTATGGTTGTTGCTGCGCAGTTGTTGTAGTTGAGTAAGGCGCGAGTTGGTCGAGTGCTCAGCAGGATAGCGTAGTTTGTAGTTTAATGCGCACATACAAGCATACCTTCAGGCGCTGAGACTGAGACAATTTAAAAGCTTATCTTGAAGTGTGAAGAGAAACGGAAAAATAGACATAGACTTTAGAAACATATTTGCATTAAATACGAGGTATTTTTTCCAGCAAATTTCGCGCTTAACCCCATTGAGGTTATACAGATTTATTTTAAGCTTAACAATTTCCGCAATAGTATAATTGTTTTGTTCACCTAACGGTTATTTAAATCATCTTAAAATAATCAGTACAGTTATAGGATGGAATAACTCAAAATGATCAGAATAAAAAGACAAATAGCCTTAGCGCCATCTGCCTAATAGTTCGTGCAAAAAGTCAATAAAATTTAGGTAGTTTCATAAGGCTTGGTACACACACATATTCACATGTTCTCAGGCACCTTTGGGTAGTACAAGTGGGTGAGTTCTTTTGCCATCATTGATATGTCCACAAAACGCTATTGTCGAAGAAATTTACATTTCTAGCGATTGTATTAAAAAATATTTAAAGAACGAGGACTATTTTGGTGATGACGTCAGAATTTCAATAAATTTGACTAACAGAATGATACAGCAGGTCTGCAATAAATTATAATAAATACTATAAAATTGTGGACGGTCGACGATGGTGCTTGAAAATACTGGAAAAATTTTAACCACATTCAGCAGGTAGTATTCGAAGAATACCCATTAGCACAATTCTAACAAAGCGACATTTAATTCCCATTAACTTATCTAGGGTCTTTGATTTTATTATAGTTAACTAAAGTATCAGTGAAGAAATCGAACAAAAACTTAGCATAAATTAATTGTGTTTGTAATGGGTGGCAATTCTGATATAAAACAAATTCTTATCGCCATATATCGAATAAGGTACCGGTCGCTATGTTTGATTTTACTCCATACAGGGTCGCTAAATGATATATTAAAGAAATCGAGGTTTAAAAATAAATTTAAAAAGTTTACAAAATTTCCTATGATTTCCTGTGATTACATCTAGAGTATTACTAGAGATATATATATATATGTAGTAATAAAGGTAATCGAAATATGTTAGATATCAAAAAAATATTGATATGGGCCCCGAGCATTAATAAGTTGAACTTATAAATTTCTGCTAATCGTGATAATTTTATAACGGGTATTCCGAAACGATGCTGTCAAAACTTATAGTGAGCGGATCACAGTTTCGTCTGATAACGCATGTTGAAATCATGAAAAAAATTGTATTTAATAAATTTTCTAGGCGCTTTGAACTATATTGTATACATTTCATTCTTAGTGTTCCTGATAATATATAATATTCGGTATTGAAAAGGGAAAAGGAGTCAGGTATGTCATAGTAATGTGTCAAATATCTAGTGCCATTTCAAAAGTGAGTATATACTCAAAAGCATTGATTCTTAAATTAGATACTTTCGACTATCATTGCTTTCTTGCGGGAAAGCTTATATGAAAATCTGAAAGATTTCTGGATTTGTGCAAACCAGTGAGGACCACGGTAGAAGATAGGAGTTGAAATACGGCACAGTTATGTGGATTTTATTTATATGATTCAAATGTTATTAGATGTTATTAGAAGTTAGCTGGTAGTATCGGAGGAAATCTGAAGTTCATTTAACCTCTGGAAAACTCATTTGGGAAGGCTTGGGGGATTTTATACTTGTTAATGTAAGAAGAAAACAGCATGCTTACTTCAACTCTATTACGTTTTACGCGGTTGTAAAGTTAATAAGGATATACGAGGAAGTTAATGCTGTTCGGTGGTGTTAGCGCTCTCTTCCTCGAGATAATTCTCTGCTAGATGCTCATGCTACCAGTCCCTTTTGTGTTACCTAATTTTTTTTTTTTATATTGTAAGGGTTTGTTTATAAGAGTCTTACTCTAGTATTTATATATTTACTTACAAATTCATTTCTGTGTTATTATTTTTGCATTGTTTGCCAAATAAAAGAAGGAGTTACTTTTGGTTTGACTTTATCCCTTTGTAATGGTGACGGAAGTGGCAAGGATATACCAATGGTGTATTATTTAAATTCATATGAAAGTATATCTGATGCATGTGTGTGTGTGTGGCTTTAGTTGGGGCTGTGTGGAGTTTTTGTCACTGTTGGTTGGACAGTTGCGGTGTTTGTGGTTATGGCCGGTGTGTAAACTTGTGTAAACATATTTACATATGCATATAACTTTTGTATTGCAGAATGACTAAGCATGCAGATACATATGTGTGCATTTATACGGATAATACCAGTTTCATTGTAGTAATTTGCCGTTCTGTATATTTCAGTTTTTTGCGTTCATTATTTGAGGTTTTTATTGTTGACATTATTGTTATTATTTTTTATTAATAAATACCTTTATGCAGACATATGCATACATGCATTTGTTTGTATTGTCATTAGGGCCGTCCTTAAAAGTAGCAAATTTGTAATAATTTAATTAATTACTTCTAATCGGTGTCAAGAATTTATGGGATATCTCCGACTACAGTGGTAGCCATTTTTTTTTTAATGAATAAAATGAATTTACGATTTTATTAATTTTCCATAGAGAAATCTGAACTTTGAACCCTACACCACAGGTCTTTGCTTGAACTATTAAGTCAAAAAATTAGATGCAATAATTAAAAAAAATTTCTTGGAAAATTTTCTTTCCACATTTAAACACCACCCTAATGTGCATGTTAATTCTTATTATTTTTACGCTTTGTTTATATATTAGTATTGTATACAATCACTCAAAGTGATTTCCACCTGCCTCAGTCGCCCGCAACAGTTTTAATAACTCTCTCACCCCATTCCGTTCTTTTGGTTAATACTTTAAGCAGCGCTTTGTTTTTGTAGCTATAAGCGTATAATATGTACATACGTGTGACTGTCTGTCAGTTTGTTTGTTTTTTGTATTGAAGTGAAGAGTTGCGGTTTATTATACAAAATATATAAAAGAGCAGTGCTGCCGTATGTGTGCATAATTCATTGTATGTATATACCTTTGTATATATATGTATTCATCATAATGCATTTCAAGAAGAATAAATATTGAATTAAAAAGAAAAACAATACATAAACAAATAAAAAAGGCACATGTTATGCGTTGATTAAAAGCAATAATGGCGAGAAGGGAAAACAATCAGAGGAGCCATACATCAAGATAAATATTATTGAATAAAAATAAATAGTATTTAAGTGTAAAAAAATAAATGGATTAACGCGATTTTTGTGCATTATTTTCAAAATTAATTATTAATTTAAAATTAATGACATAACGTTAATTTTTTCGTATGCATGTTAGGGTGTGTAATTTTTAGGCAACTTTTTTTTTCAACCATTCAAAGATTCAGAATCATTCTGAAGATATTCAAACTTAAAGTTCCAAATGTATGAAATTATGAATTTTATTTTATTAAACTTTTTTTGCTTTTTTTTTTGTGTTGTAGACCCTAATGTATGTATATGAGTTATTATATGAGTATGTCATCATAAAGAATATTGCCTAAATTTTTGAAACAATTTATTGCATGATTGGTGAGCTTGGTTGGGTATTCTCCTTAGTTATCTAGCGGAAAAGGCCTTTTCTGGACGGTCTTTTTGCCAGGAAAGTTTTTTGCCAGATAATTAACGCGCTTAATATTGAACTGGATAAATTTAAAAGGCCTGTTCATAAAGCCTGTTTTGAGAATGCGCTCTATCTCGATCTCTAGATATATATGCTTGATGATGCTTAATTGACAATTATGTCAGGAAGTTAAAAAGGACAACTGCTAAGAACAAATACGAAAATATGTTTGTTTTTTTCTTGACCACGGTGAACTTTTGTTAGTCCCATTGTGACTGCACAGTTATGATATCAGGCGCACTGGAGTCGTGGAAAGGTATTCAAAAGAAAACAGCTACTTTTGTGAGCTTTCTCTCTTCTTTCATGAAATGAGTCTTATTCTCCTCTACCGAAATCTGTTGTGAGACTCTTTACTAAGTTGGTGAAGAGAATTCGAGTGATTGAGAATGGATGATTGAAAACTTCGCCTGAGAAAAGCTCGACTTGGGCAGTCTATATTCCTTCATTCAAAATATTATCCACTCGTTAATGATGATCAAGCAGAGACCGAAACAAAATCCTTGAATCGTTACCCAATGGCATTTTGATTATAAAAGCAATTTAGCAGCCGACTTTTCTAGATTACATTGACGACGTCTGTCATCTTACTCACTACACAACGGATGTATTAAACTATAAACCTACATTCGATATCATTCACAGAGCGGTTACTAACTTTTTCATCATCATACCCGTGAATATCGTTCTGGAAGCCAAAATTTTGCCTAGCACAATCGAACAAATTGAGGGAGAAGAGTAACCAGAGAGAAGTGGCACCTTCACGTTCAGAATATTAACGTAAGTTAAGCTCCTGCTTATCCAGTTACGACCCTGATATTACCAATGTATATCAGAGATGAAAGAACTATATGGTCGTCTAGCCCCTCTCTTACTATGAGACCGTCTCTTCGAGCATATCTTAAATGACACCGATGACGAAATTTCTGACAGTAAACAGAGATTGAGTAGTTACCACAACAACAATCACCAACAATATTGAGTTTGAAAGATTTAAGGATATCACTTGCATTAGGGAAGTTAATGGAATGCTTTCTTTGGTCGAATGACTTGTCGTTACTTTTCCATGGTTGGTCTAATATACTCTTAAGGCCCAGTGTTGCTTGCCATGTCGGTGCTATGCTAAGAAATATGCCTTTTGTAAAAGCTGCGCCCGATTTGGAAAATTTTGAAAGTAGCGCATCGAACAAACATTTGATATAAATCAAGCAGACTGGCATAATCATACAGTTTTGAAATAAGAGGAGTTTATTACACTTTAATAATCAATTGGTTAACATAATTGTTAGCTTCCCAATGAAATTGTTTTACCAAGTGGCGAATCGAAGTCGACTGACATACATTTTATATCAGCTAAGCATACAATCTGCTGAGTGATTATCACGCAAGAAAAACTATTGTATTATCTCTAGTTATAATCAAATTTTCCGGCAATTGTAGCTGCGTACATATTATAGTAATGTACTTTCAAACGATTTTTGTTTCCTAAACGGTCCAACGACTTATCAAAGCAATTAATTTATGCACTTAATTATTTGTTTAAATATTTATATTTGTTGTTCTGATGCATTAAACCATTCTTTGCTTTGCTTTGAGCAACCGCCTCTCCCCCCATCAACTGCAAGGCGCACAGCTTTATTCAACTTGAGAACTGAAGATTTTCTTTGAATTAATAAGAAAAATGCACTTAAATAATAATAAAGAGATAGGCAACAGCGGAAATAAAGTAGCAGATTGAGACATCAAATGGAAAATGGGAAAATATGTAAAAATATTTGTGAGAAAAGTTGCATATTAAATACTTCCTTTTTGCCTTGAGATGAAGCTAACTGCCATGAGGCAGAGGCAAGAAGGCAATTGGCTGAGAGACAGCCGGGAAGACAGACACTCAAACAGGCATAAAAGCCGCGTCACAACAGCAGCGACGGATTTCACGGAGATAACCAATAATAAAGTGAATAAATGGAAATGAAAATGAAAATAGGAAATAGGAAATATACATATAATTGTTTTGTAGTTGCATTTTTAAGAGGCATGCCAGCAACAATTTAAAAGACAAACAAGCAACAGACTTCCCTAACGGCTTCTCAAGCTGCCTCGCTTTAGAGCGAGGGAAGAAGAACTGCCTGCCTCTGCCTAACTCTAGAAGCGCCTTTCAGCCAAGGCATGTAAGTTACTTAAGTGCGACGTGAAGTGCTCTACTCAAGTGCTTAATTTATTAGAACACACATTTAATGAGGGAAGCGGAATTCTTTTAGCAGACAAGAGCAAAGAAATTAAAAACAAAAAAAAAAGATAAAATTAAATGTTGCTGACTACAAGATTTTTATATAGTTTTTATTGTTGCAATGTCAAGTATTAATATACGCACGCTTATATTTACATACATGTGTTTTTTGTATATTTACCAGCGTACTTGTAATACTCACATCCAGATATTGCTTTCAAGGTTGCCGCCAAAGCAAAGATTCTTCGTTTATTGGAATACTGCAATTTGACATCTGTTTGCCGTGCATCGTACCGCCAATTTGAGCGATGAGCCATTTTGTGTGGGAATTTTTCGAAAACAAAAAACTTATTGAAGCATTATTAGGCTTTCTATAGTAGGCTTTTCGACTAGAAAGAAACTATATATAGTTTCAAAGTAGACTTGACAACGACTTAGCACTATGGATATGTCTGTACATACCAATAATGTCTGGCCCGTAACCTCAACACGCCACGGGGCGAAAATGAGAAATATCCGTGCTGAGCTAGACCTCAAAAGCAGTGGTTGCACTTCGAAAAGAGCGAAGACTCTCCAACATGCTATCCAAAAAACTTTGAACTGGAAGAAAGATTATATTTCTAAGCTATAGAGGCTATACACGGCGTTCTCTTAACATCTCTCCCTCAAACACATCGAACTATATAATCGAAATAGAAAACTCTTATGTTTTTTATGATTCCTGGGCTATATATTTTGAAAATTGGGGAACTCTGACGCTTACTTTGCTATTAAGACATTCCTGATCCCATCTGATTACATAATTTTTCAATGGAGAGCTCAATAATTAGAAAATTTTTATCCACACATACTGTTAGCCCAAATATATTGAATATATTAATTCTTAACCTTTCATTGACCTTAAGTCATACAGATCGGGAGATATATAAGATATCTGAAAAAAAGTAAGGCGAGAATGAGTAGCCTAGTATAACAATATTTGGTACCGAAAACGCATGAAAGCGGTCAATATATTCAGTTATATATTCTCATTATGTTTATTATGTATACAGGTCAATATTTTAGACATCTTAGATAAATTATGCTAGAACTACCTAATATTGTCATTTGGTTTCAAAACTAGATGAAATCGGTCCGTAATTGTAATGACTATGCTAATTGCCATCGAGGCAAAGACGGAAAATATGCCTCTCGGTGGAAGGAATCAAAACGGTTGAAATATACAATACCCGAAAAATTTTTTGTGGTTCCACTGTACGTTACGGTTGGGCAGTTCCTGGTATATTTGGTGAATTTAGCTGAGTGGATATAGGTGGCTAGTATAAAGCAACTATTTCCAAATATTTAAATTTGGATCAAACTAAATTGGTACGTTTTCCGATATCTCGCATTCATAAGAGATAGTAAGAGAGAACAACGGAAGATTTTCCACAGATTAAAGAAAAGAGGAAGAAAAATGCATACTGAAAAGATTGCATCAGAAATTCTGGTAAATGAGAATTAAAAGTCTTTATTAAAGAAAAATCAAACATTGCGCAACGGTTAAGGCGATCACATTATCCGCTGGGATTTCTTGAGGATCGGTAGGTAGAGTGTAAGCAAAAGACTTAAACATCTTAAAAGTTTTGGTGACAACACACAGAAGATGAACAAGTCTATACTGAAATAATTAAGTGGCAATACCAGTTGGACCACGACGTCTGAATTAATTTCAGGGCTACAGCAGTGAAGACCTCATATTGGTTGATACTAATAATGTTGCTTCAGAAGACCGTCGATTCTTAAAACTCGAGAGAAACGATTGGCACGCTATTATATACCGGCTTGAGATACTATAGCTTCAAACTAGAGAACTAAGCTGATATTGTAAGTAGTCTGTTAGCTCCTAGGCAAATAATCTTTTTTAGTAGCGAATACAATTGTCGTTCTTTTTCTTTCCCTTTGTCTGCTTAAAAGTTATACTTGTCCGGGAACGAACTATTTGGGTCCATAATACAATAGCAGCAGGGGCGTTTTAGAACTTGCCGCTTATTTTGATGCAACAACAAATGCATGCGGTTTCCCATTAAGCGCTGCTTTAGAACTCGATACGCTAAAAATTGAGCCAATCATTCATAATCAAGGCGCCTACCTCACATTCCCACCTACAACTCCCTGATCGATGTCTAACCCCCGACGACCGATTATGCTTTTTTAACTGCGGTCTTCCCAACTTTTGAAGTTTTAATTATGCGATTCATGTGTCACATGTTGCCAGTGGCGTCACCGCAGCATGCAATCGGCCACAGCATACGATATAGCCAGCATAACGGCTAAATGGCGCATATGGCACGCGTCCCTAAAACAAATCGACATTTAGCGCTTAATGAAAGACGCAACGAGTGTTGGTATTGTGGTGAAATGGAGTGGGAATTGTTTGGTTGTCGACTGTCGCTTCGTTTGTTAGCGCTGCTTTTCGCACTTAAGCTCGGTCGGCGCTTTGTGACGTTTTAATTGTCCACGCGTCTCATAAACCAGTCAGTTAATAGGCGACAAAATGCAATTTGTATGGCGCTACATTTCCATTAAAGAGCCCCAACAAAGTTCGTATAAAGTTACTAGGACGATTATAAAGTTCTCCAGCTGCATTGCGGCATATTTCTTCTCCAAGTATATGTATGTATGACATGCAAGTGTCTAAAGTTTTGTTGTTTCGCTGGAGTATGACAGTATGAAGACGCTGAACAAGTTTTGATGATCTTAAATTGCAAATATTTTTCCAATCTTCGTCAACAAGTCTAAATATTGAGGTAAAAAAAATAGTTTAAGAGATTAGGCCAAAGCCAGTCTAGAGCTCTAAAAAAGAGGCTAAATTTGACAAATTGTTGTGGCAGTAACGAAGAAGGAACTAAACATGTATTCGGATTAAGAAAGAAAGTAAAAAATGCGAAAAGTTTTTACTATTTGAAAATCCAAGACCGACCTAACTATTCCCTTAAGAAAATCGAAGGATAGTATATTTGAAACGGTTTAATTTATATATGTCTATTTATAGTCTGAAGAGATCGACTTAAAGCAATAACTATCTCGAAATTCCACATAGTTTTCGTAAATCAAATAAATGAGCGAGATTTGTTCTCATCCGTACTGAAAAGGCTTCTATTTCAAATCGTACTCTTATAACCTTACTATATTAAAGTACTCTGTTAACAATTTCCCCAATTTACTCATAGTTCAACTGTTCAGCAATCATAAACGTAGAAACGTAAAGTGTATATTGCTCCGTGGACACTTACCGAGCGTACACGTCTCAGTAACAGTCGTTCTACATATCTGGATAACCTATTTGTTCGAATACTCACTTCACAATAGGTATTGATTAGAGTAGATAGGTCTACTTACTGATTCTTTAATGGCTCCAACCTCGGCTGGAAACATACTACAACGACCTCAATAAGGATAAATGAACTTAGTTGGAGGTTATCCCCTGTATTTTATTTTTCAACTATAGCACGATAAAAATTATTTGGCTTTCTCGAAGTTTAATTTAATCTTCTTGGGTGATTTCAGTTTCGGTCATAACCTATTCTATTTTGGCTATTAATAGTAATGTAAAATATGAAAACCGAACGGATTAAAAATTTTTATTTATATTGTTCCATGGAAAACTCAGATGTTTTGGAAAAAATATAAGGTTCCCATCTATTTGAAATTAAATTTGAACTTTTAGTCACAAAAACGATAAACGCAACGCAACACTAGAATATTCATATCACTAACTGATACGTTTATCGAAAGTTTACAAATAAAAAATTTTATCACGGAGGGTTGCCATCTTTTTGAAATTATTGAAATATTTGACACCTTATTTACTTTTTTCCATCAATTAAGTGATCAAAACAATTGGAAATAAGAAGGGATCCAATGTTGTTTTAAATATTTTAGTCACAAAACTTAAATACAAATTCAGAGTTGAAAATATTTTTAAGGAGTGTCGTCATCTGTTTAAAAAACAACTAAACAAAATGAACAAAAAAAATATTACAGCATTGACATCAAACTAAAGGGCTTAAAAGGGCTAACAGCTAAAAATATTTTTGTTATGAGTTGCCACCTATTCACATACTTTTCATACAATTTAAGCCACAAAAAGACTTACAACGGAAATGGAAAATGTTAGAATGTTGTATTTTGTTTGCGTAATATTTATTTACATAATTTGATAAATGAAAAAGAGAGGTGGCAATATTTTTTATGGGAGTTGTCGCAATTACTATAATATGGGTATCAAACCGTAAGTAATTAAGAAATATTTAAGCCTAAATTGTTTTTTACTATTATTTTATTATTAATTATGCTCAAATATGTTGATAAAGTGAATTCAATATAAATTGATCAGAAATCTAAAATCTTTGTTGCACATAGACATATTTTCAAAGGATCTGCAGCGTAACACACTTCAGTTAACATAAATCACGTATTTGATTTGAAATATTTGAAATATAAAAAACGAAGAATTACCAAAAACCCGATTTTAATGTCTCAAAAATAGGGTTTTGAATTATTCCTCTGCTCATTGATTGCCATGTTTTTCATGCCTCAATGGAAGTTTCACTACTTTCACCACAATTAAGTAGTGTTTTCAGTGGATCTAACCCCAATTTTAACCGAAGCTTTCAAAGTTTCAAACTCAATGACAAATCGAAAAAATAACTCTCGTGGGCTCTTGGGTCGTCGAAATAAAATTTGGAATGACTTTTGTATTTGAACTGGATAGCTACCAACCTCAAACAATAGTAACAAAATAATATTATATGTATATTATAATAGAAAGTGCCTTCATGTAGAGTTGTATATATAAATAAGTCCATACATTTCACTTATTTTAAAACACTTTCAACGCTACAAACACACCCAAACACTCTCACCTCAAACCAATCGCACTAAAACAATACTTTAAACGTTTCGAGGGTGCCACGTTTCCACAAATGATGTCAGCTAAAATATGGTTGGACAATGGTAAGAAAACACAAAGGCACAATATGCGGAGCCATTATAATGTTGGCACCCATTTTGTGCACCAAAGAAATGCTACACACACACATATGTTGAAATAAGGAGTTGCAAGTATGAACATAAAAGTTGGATACTTGAAGCAGAAAAGGCAAAATTGTGCACAAACCAACACACACATACAATGCAATAGCAGCAACTACAATAGGAAACCCGGCCAAAACAAACCGTTCGCCAGGAAGCCATGCAATCATGCAACCAAACAACCAAAGCAGTAAGCAAAATAAACGCCACACAACAATCGGACCGGCGCAAGGAGGAAGCCAGCGCTAGACTGGAGCAACAGTGGCGCCACAGTTGGCAAGATGGCTACGACACACACACACACACACACACACACGCACGCACATGCATGCATGCTCAAAATGAAAATACACACGTTGTACTCAACAAACCTGTAACAATCATAAATACTTGGTTATAAAGCCAGCAGCGGGGTGTTGCAAGTGCGTGGAGTGAGTGCACAGAAAGAACGAAATCCAGAAACAGCAAAACCAAGTGTCCTTTGGGACAATACCCGAGAGCAGCTGGAGTGCAACGGCAAGTGGTTTGAGGGCTGGCATGGTGGGGTTTAGAGCTGACCGTGTTGGAAGCTGCAAGGGGCCACCCACTTTTTGGGGAGTGTACGTCTATCTGAATCTGAGCTGGCGCAGACAGCTTTTTTGCCACTTTTACTACAATCCTGTTAGGTGTGCATGCACATACATATGTATATTTATAGCTTATGGTGTGAGTTGAAGTGCGGTGTTGGGCACAAAATGGTGTGTGTTGGCAAAAGCCACAGTTGAAATCAGCAACAGCCAAGTTTGAAGTGTCTACTAACTCTAACAGCAATACAGATGTATACATGCATACATACATATATATATATATGTATAAATGTATATGTTACCTTGCATGAGTTTGAAGACGCGTTTAATGCTCGACAACTTGGACGCTGCTGTGATAAATTTTCTACATTTCTTGTTGTTGTTGGTCCACAAGGGAACGATGCTTGTAGCTATAAGTATGTATTCATGTAAGTATGTATTATTATTTTTGTTGTCGTAGCTGCAAGCGGAAGCATTGGGATTTATGAGGTTGTATATTCGGTTTTTATAACAAAGAAAGAAAAAGAATAGCTTAAGATCCTTAAGCTCTTTGAGCTGGGTGGCGAGAAATATTGAATCAAAAATCGGGATGCACAAAAGGAATCGAATTGAGATATACCATATATGTATATACATATTTATGAGTTGGTGGACTCTTTATACTTACGCATATACATAATATATATATATATATATATATACAATACAAGCGAAATTATAGCTATAATATCGGTCGGAAACAAGAATCGATTCATAATTAGTGGCAATAAGTACTGAATGAAAGATATATTCTAATACCACCCATTTGAGGAACCGAATCGCATAACCGACGGGCTGAAAAGCTTTATATGAGGGCTAGCCCAAGTTATCGGCTAAGACATAGGTCAGCTGCTTGTAGCGCATTCTGCGTCACGAAAAATGAGCTGTGGACTTCACACTTCATACTTAGTAAATTCTTGAACGGAACACGTACCCTGGTTGGGGTATTCTTTTATCTGAATACGCTGGGGTCACAGGGCGTACATATAAATGGTTGGTGGGCTAATGTTCCGGATCTCCTTTAAAATCTTGAAATTAAAAGTTGGTCGAACATATTGTCCCAAAAGTCGTTGTTCCATAAATCTCTGATTTAAACTCGGAACCATTCGCAGATGATCTTTTGAGAGATGGATGGAACCTTCTTAATAATTAATCGCAGCAAGAACAGTTAAAGCAAATATAAGATTCGTCCATTCTCGTAATCGATTTGTCACATATCAGAAGTACTACAGTTATAAATAGCTTGAGCTATCTGTTTCAAGGTCCACCAGAATGACG
Source organism: Bactrocera minax (assembly GCA_021498325.1). NCBI lineage: Eukaryota > Metazoa > Arthropoda > Insecta > Diptera > Tephritidae > Bactrocera > Bactrocera minax. Next base: position 174,633 of record JAKEEE010000091.1, read on the forward strand.
AGATTCAGAATTGCGTAATATGGGTAGTAAGCGTCAAAGGCTCTAATGCTTTGATGTGACTGGGAATGTTTGAGATAGCCGAAACTGGACAGCACATTAGAAGTACTCTCTTTCATACTCTGACTATATAAGCCAAATTTTGTGACATCTGAATTTCTACTCAAATTATCGCTTTCATAGACGATTGGACGGGTAGTCGGACATAGAGAAATCGAATCTTCTTGCTAATCTGATACATATAGTCGTATATATACCCCAACTAAGAACTAACCTTCGTGACGAAATAAATTAAAATATGTCTTATGATAAAGTTTTTACTCTAACAAACACATATCACTGGTACAAGAAACCTGAACATTGGTGTGTTTGTATGTGTTCATTGATATGATGTGAATGTGAATTGTTTTTTATCCATATAGTATATTGAGAATGTGGTTCAAATATGTCTAAAGCAATCTAATCTTCTTGTAGATGGATTCAATAACCGCCTCAGCAATTTGGATGGGTCCATTATGGCTCTAAATTTCAAAAGCGGATGTGTGTTCTCTTACCTTGTTAACACCAGCTTTTATAGCTAGAGAATCTTCTCTCGGACTCCGTCTTCTTGTCTGTTTATCACTTTTTGTTTGCAAAAAAAAAATAGTGAACTTCTAAGTTTTTGATGTTATTTTGGTGGTATTATTTATCTCTTGTTTCGAAATAGGCATATATCTCTGTGACTGCCTATTCATTGTCACTATATTACTGTACAATGAACATTCTCTTAAGATCTAAGGACAAGAAAAGTTCACTCGGAGCCAGATCCGCAGAATGCAGTGAATGCGGAAGAGATTCGAAGCATCGTTTGTCATCATTTCCATTGATCTACGACAAGGTGCATTGTCTTGTTGAAACAACCCGTTCTTCTTCTTCAAACGGAGTCGATTTTCAGCAATTTCCAATAGCGCTATGGAATAAACGCATTCCAAATATAGGTTTCATAACTTCGGATTCGGTCCACCGCTTACAATCCACAAATTTTTTGTGGATTATGAGTTCACGGCACGCAGCGAATTCAATCAACTTCATTCTACCGTCACCTCAAATAAATTTGTGGATTTTCTTGACGTTTTCATTCATTATCGCCTCTTTCGGACGGCTTCACGGAATTTTGCAAACCACTAACGAAGAGTTACTTCGACTGGTAAAGAGCCCGCTCATGGAGCCACTTTTTGCAATCTGTAACTATTCTTATAGCGCTCTCTCATGGAAACGATACTTCTCAGCCTGCCTGTTAGTTCATAGAACAGCATATATTGAGGTTTTACAACAGCTCGTGCCTCTGATCGACCAAGTTTTAATATTCCCAGTGCATGAAGGACCCTCAATCTTATGAGAAATATTTTTCTACAGTAACTCGAGTGCCTCTTCGTTGGATTTAGTCATTCTCAATGCTTCTGCACCGTATATCAGAATGAAAAATATGAGAGATCCCAAATTTTTATTTAAAATAATACACATTTTCGTTAATTGTATATAATATATCTAGATGTCTTCAATTTGTCTAACTCTAAACACAAGTTTTTCGACCTTACGAGCTTACGTATTACGCCAAACCTTGGTGACGTACCATCATATTTCACAAATATAAAAATATTTAAAAAAAATTAATTTTAATTCGACTTCAAATTACATAAATAAAATGTTCAAATTAAAAATAGAATTAACCTTTGCAATATATAGATTGAATATGACTGCATAAATTGCGTCTAATTTGTGTTCTAATACGCTTTGTGGTATCTTTGATGTACATAATTTTGACACAATTGGATTTTATAAAAATAAAATTTCAAATTTATTGGCACATCAGCTGTCCACGGGCCACTCTATGGCCATAAGCGAAAACCCTCGGTCGCAACGCTTGAACCCGCAGAACGCAGTAGTTGGCCGATTGATGGGGCTTTCCGCCAAAGCCTCGATTAACATACGCTCTTCGGCTTCGGCTTCTGCTTTTGTTTTTTGCTTTTGTTTTCGTATTTGTTTCAGTTCCCAAGTGGTGGCTCGTTGTTCATATTGTTGCCGTAGTTGGTTATTAGTTCAATGCTGTTAGGCTACCGTCCTTCGCAACGCGTCGCCGCGCTCCGTCAACGTGCGATAAGCAAATGTATGGTTTCACTTTCTTATCGTTCCAATGATTTGAATTTGCCTCGTAATTTGTCATAAATTCGGAAATTTATTTCTTCATGTCATCGGTGCAACCAGTTTGCATTTTTTGCTTTTATTCACGCTTCCACCATTAACCATCCACCATCCACCGTTCACCGTTCACCGTTTACCGTGTTTACCAACAATACAACAGTTACGTGGATTTCGTACGCTTGTTGTTGCCACCGCCAGAGTTGTTGTTGCTGCTGCTGTTTGCAGACTTTCAATTATGCTTATCAACCGCTTGAGCAGCTCATAAAGTATCTGAGTTATTAACGACTAGATTATTTGGTTCACGATAGCGAATTTGCAACTTATCAACCGTTGGTGATTTTGTTCGCTCCTTTGGTATTGCTTCTCATTCTTGTATGCTGTTATTGTTGTTGCTGCTATTTAATTTAATGCGGCAAAATCAGAGCAACTTGCTGCTGTTAGCTATTATAAGCGCTGAATTTGTTGAAAAACAAATGGGTACAGAGTGGTTTCAAGCATAACTCAATGATTGCGAATACCTTAACCCGTCAATGGCGAGATATTCGAAAATTTTATACTTTATTATACGTATATGAGACCCGGGGTTTCAACAATTATGCTGGAGAAGTTGCGAAGTTCCATCGGAAAATAGTCCATCTGTACACTTATACTTCAGATCCCTTTTTGGAGTTCTTCGAGTGGAAATATTATAATTATGTACAAAGTATAATATTTTTGATACATATATAAATTTTGATATAATATAACTTGGTTCTAAGTTTGTTGATAATTTAAGAAACAGCTACCAAAAAAGAACTTATGTCGAGTTTCGAAACATTAAGCTAGGATAGCCGATCACCACTGTCGCTTTTGTTAAGCCCTGACAACGATTGTTTGGAAATTTAGTCGTAAATCTGCTCGAAACATATCGAAAATTATAGAGATAGCTTCACTCTTATCCGTCCTCTCTAATAAATTCATTCTTCTAACCGTTCTAAGAGTCTGAAGAAGCAGGTAGAAAACTGAAATAATATGCCTAATATGTTTCAGAAGGCTCTACAAACAAAATTTGTTGCTGTTAAACTGAGAAAATACTAATATTTGAAGCTCACTATGAACGCTTATTAATGATGACATGGAATGTGGCTATTCTCATCGATGAGGTTGGTATAAACACAGAAATATGATTAGATTAACTTAAACTCCCAACATAAACCTAGGGTAAAGAGGTGATTTTTGGGAAAGATCCACCCAATTAATATCGAGTATTTTTTAGGGGTATATAACTTTTATTTCAAATTAGGTGAAAGGATCATTTCTCAATATAATTCGATCACGAAAAGTGCTTCCCAAAAAAATGGTTTGAATGGTGTGAACCATTTAGCACTTGAAGAGTGAGGTTAACGTAGCGAACCGTAAAATCGCGGCTTATTTCACTGTTTGCTTGTAGCGCTCAACATTGACTTTGAAGTATGTACAGATAATGTCTTCGGCATGCAAACCGCATCGCCCTTAAATTGTCGCAAATAAACCTGGAGCGTCCCTTCAAATTGCTCACACCCAAAATAGAGCAATTTTACTTATCTATGTGCCCGATAAACTAGAATTGTGGTAAGTAATTTCACCACAAAACGCGAGTTTTAGGAATAAATCACCACAACCGTCAAAATTTAGAAAAATTATTTTTCGAACTTCCAGACAAAGCCTATCTCAATATCTCACTCTCTTGAAGAAAAATAAGATAACCAGAGATATCGAAATTCGAGACGCCCGCATGTCACCAGCACTGTAAGGTACGACAGCCAGTAGTTGATTTTGATATTTTACCTATACGACATTGCGATTATTGTAACCAAATAGAAATTTTCTTAAACGATTTGAGGTATGCTGCTGAGCTGCTGGTCCTTTGTGGGACTGTAAAACTATACTATTACTAAGGCCAACTTCGATCCAATAGTCTTCGAAGTGCATGATCTAGCATACTGTATATATATTAATTTGTCTGATAGCATCAAAAGACTCTTGGTAGAGTTGCTCATGTGGTTAAAATTGGTCCATCGACAAATAAATCGCGCCTTATAGGCCAGTCAGAGGAAATAAAAGAACTCACTTACATTCAAACGTTAGAATTTTTTCAAATATCTGATATTGAAAGAAGATTCTAGTATTTGAGAAGAAGTCGATGAGCATTTCCTAACATTTGCTGAGTTGTCGTTGAACTTTGATTAAGGAATCTTAATTTTCGCTAAGTATCGTAGTGAAACGGTGGTAAAGCGATGGTAGTGTTCACTTTATCTTCCGTTATTTTCATATACATACGTAATATATAGGCCTTCGTTAGGCTAGTTGCTTGACCGCGCTTCTTTTCGTACTTTTAGTATGCTTTTGGATGTTGTGGGTTGATTATTGTACAATTTTAAAGACGCCTACCACAGAAGAGGTTTTTACGTTTTTTTCGAGAGCAAAAATTCGGAAAATGTTTATTTTTAGAGATAAGTTGGGAGTTAACCCAGATCGTGACCTCTAATCACTAGCAAACAGTTTATTTCCTTTGGATGGAAATAGACCAAAAATAGAATGAATATGAGGATTGGAGAAAAAGATATATACATAAGTATTATGTAACTAAAAATTGAAAGTTTCTGCAATTTAAATATCGCTTTGGAACGTGTGATGAATAACAAGTGGACTCTGTCCTAATATATTATATATGCAATGGCAGGTCTATATTTGGAGTGTCGATCGTTAGAGTGAAATATTTTTGTAAATATATATAGATATATAGTTTGTATAATAATCACGATTTAAGACATCCAAATAACAAAAGCCATAACATTATTAATATAATATTATATAGCAACAAATGTGAGTGGTTCTGCAACAACAAAGGCAAACAGTCATTAAAATGAATTTACATTGCTTGCAACACATTTACGAAAATCTTAACACTTTGCATTTGTAAAGCAAAATATTCTATTTATATATATGTTAAGTAACATTGCTTTCCGGGCCATCAGGCCTCTACTTTATGTGTGTAAACTTAACGTAAACACAACAACAACATAACCAAAGACATTTAGTTATTGTACTTATGCGCTTTATTGTAAGCCTTTGCAGCAGTTTTGCTAGCGGTGCACTTACTAGAGCATTACTAGTGCCGTAACGGCACATCCGTCAGACACACACACACACAGACATGCGCGTATGTGGCTGTGCATTGAGGGAAAACAAACAAGCTCGTAATTCTTACGAAAAACATGATTAATGCAAATGCTTACAGGTTGCCACAATATTTAGCCATTCCGGCGAATGTATATGTCGGTGCAACGGTGCTTTTGTTTGTGCGAAAGACGCGTGTAAGGCGTGTGTTGCAAGCACAATTTCCACACTTCATCTGCATTTGCGCCTGTGATAAGAGACACTTAGGCGTTTTGTGTGTTTTCTTCACTCAATTTACAATTAAAACCCGAAGCAAGGCAAGAATGCCTCAAATGAAATGAGATAAAACGAGTTGTAATGCTTGTTATCTTTGCTAAGCGCTAAGTGTTGACAATTTTAGTTTCCCTGCGCTTGCAAATGTGTGAAAAGTGAAATTTTAATTGTTGCATATATATCTAAGGAAATGTTAATTAACATTTGTTTACTAAGATAGTTTTCTTCAAATAAATTTTAATTCGTTGTTATTATAAAATATATAATATAAATCGGAATCGCCGTAAACTTAAAAGGCGAAGAACCCCAATTTCATCGGATTGGAAACGAGTCGGTACTCCGTTGTCCTCTTGCGCTTCAGCGTTGGATCTATGGGCCTCCGGCGTGAGCTCGGCAAGCTCTTATCAAAAACCAGTACATGTGTGCCTAGGATATTCTACTAGGCCAGAGTGGAGTGAAAGAGGTGACATGCCGTAAGACTACATATCTTGTCGAATACAAATTGCCAAAGCTGTTTGGAAGAAGGCGAGGTGGAATCATCTAGGCACTTTCTTTTCTGCTGTCCGACTTTTGCTCGACTGAGTTTTAAACATCTCGATAGATACGCCTTCAGCGTGTAATATAATCCCCAGTTGGGATAGATATTATCCCAGCCTCGTGAAGTGACTGGGAGAGATATTATTAGCTGCTTTAGCATACATATCTCGGAGTTTGTGGTATCACAAAAGACCAGCTCTCACAGTTGTTCAAGTGGGATTCTGCGTTACTTACCTAACCTAACCTAACCTAACCTAACCTAACCAGAGACTAGCTTTATTCGCATTTCAATAGAAGCCGTTCAGATTTCAAAACAAAACTTATCATACCTTATGTGTGGTGTATTTCTTCCGTATCCATAACCATATATAACTCCCCTTACTCTCAATACACATATCAAAGATGTATATCTCGGACAATAAAAATTATTTGAGGATACTTTGATTAACATAGTGGGGATTTTAACCGGGTTCATGGTAGCTCAGCTTCAAACCAATAAGCTGTGCCTTTATAAGATCATGTCCTTCGTACATAAAGTTAATTCTAATAATTCTTCTTTACTCTGCCACCACCTGCCGATAGAACGTGGAATACAATCAGAACAGTAGTCAGAATAAATTAAGGCAATTAGTTCTAACTAAGCCGTTTAATTTTAATTCTATCATGATGATGTTATCATAAAACTCATAAATCTCATCATTCCGACAGAGGTCGAGAGGTAATTTTACTTGGGATTTGCCTTCGAAGTACCCAAAATAGTTCGGAATGCCCATAAGTTCGAAGTTATGACCGAGATATGAGTGTATCAAGTGATTACATGATGACGGAAAAGATTTCGTCTAGTTCTCGTTCCTAGTGAGGAACGTCTTGATTTAAATGGGATCAGTTCATTATTCAAATTATAGAGACCACTCTAAAGCCATAGGATTTCGATTGCTTGCTGAGAAATAACTCAACAATATGTTTCATTTGTGCGGGAAAACGCTAATGGTATGAGCAGAGTTTTAGCCGATGGCACTGGTCTTTCCTTTTTGAAAGTGTTCCTTTCAGATGGCTTGGACCAAATAAAACAATATAGACATAAAGACGAGGTAGTCTCAGTAGAACATTATTGTGGCGTGAATTTGATGTAAAGTTATTGAGATCACTTAAATTCAGTCGAGTCTACTACCAAAAATAAATCTACCAAAAATAAATTGACTAAAACCACTGCAACTTTAAAACTTGTTGGTGTTCTGTAATTATTCGAAAGGCAAGCTACATGAAAGCCAAATTGAAATCAATTACGCCGGAGGCTGTTCCTCGCTTAGCTTAATTTCAATAGAGGTTATATGAGTTGAGAAGGGGTGACAAAACGAGGTAACTAAACTAACATTATTAGATATTGATCTGCAAAAAAGTTCTACGCTAGATGGATGTCGGTAATTCGGCTTTGCAAGGAAGCTACCATTAAAATGTCTAAAATTTTTTACTAGTACTGATTTTAATATTCAAACATCTGGAGGGCTGCCGTAGCAATTTCAAGAGAATATGCCATGGTCTATATTAAATTTTATGTAATAGTAACTTGATAAGGGGTGTCAATACTTTTTCTTTAGGCTAAATTAAATCAGATGGTAGGTCATGGGCTTGGAACTTAGCGCGAACAAACTCTGGTAGTCTTCTCCTCGCCTCTTATTGCAAATCCTGATATAAGAAAGGTACTCACAAAGTTTCAACAACCATTCGGAGTATTTTTGAACTTGTGGAACACCAATTCGATACAAATGGTCGGATTTGTGGGTTGATTTTGTTACGCTTTATAAAGCTCATAATTTAGAAGAAGAAATTATTCACAAGTAGGTTGGAGTGCTTACACCGCTGTGAACTGCTAACGAAGTTTTCCTATCATTTGTTACTACTTAATAGTTAACTAACTTAACAGTTAGTACTTAATATTATACGACAACTCTTTACCTATAAGTTCTAATCTAATTCTGAATGCATAATGAATTTATGAGAACTTTTATGACAGAGCATATGTTCGGAACTCCTTAAAGGGTTTTCAGGTGATTGGGCTTATAGTGTTTTATTCAGCTTTCTTTGGCTTAAGTTGACTCAGTGTTGAAATCATAAAATTTTGGAAAGCATGCTTTTTAATTCCAAATATAGCTATTGTTTACCGGGTGGCTGGTGCTATTAGGAAAACAACAGTCTGATGTTACTCGGAAGCGATGTTGGCTCGAATCTAGGACTTATTACTTCTCTATCGCAAACGGCAAGGCCTTAAACATGACGACTCTGTATATATATATACATATATTCAGAGCACCGCTACACTTTCGTCACCCTAAAAGGTTTTGGAAGAATACTGAGACAAAAATTTCAGATCCAACAACAAATAGGCGATTCTTATTTCGGTTTGTTTATGCATGTACATATGTATGTATATATTTATGTCAGTAAATCAGTGCGCCAGTCTCCAGTCTTATGATATTTTCACAACGAGCGGATATCCATTAAGGTTAGATTTTTATTTTTGCACTACACCATTTGCAAAGAGATCCGGTGTGCCGCGAATTTTATGCATTCAATAAGCCATAGGCGCTGCACAATACAACACACACACACACACACATACATACACGCTGAAGTCAGTAGCAGTAAAATTGATACCAGGCGCTAACGATGCGCTGAGGCGACATTCATAGATATATATGTACGCAAACATACACTTACATAACGGCATGTATGCATTGAGGCTTAACAGCCCTTTGCGTCGAGTAGCCAGCGCGATTTACATTGTTTTTTCACTTGTTCGGATATGAGCATACATACATGTGTGTGCATGTGGGTGTGTGTGTGGACAATGCGATTTCGCCATTTCTACACATTTTTCATTGTGCATTGCATGTATGCGTGTGTGTGTGTGGGTGGGTGTGTTTGTGTATGGCTGTGTGTGGCGATTTTCCAATATCGCGTGGCATTATCGTAGTGTTGTTGTTGCAACTTTAATGGCAACATGCAGCACCTTTGTTATTGTAATGGCGCTTGGCTTGTTTTGGTGCCATTATTCGTTGTATATGGTAGCTTCGGCAGCGTTAGCCGCCTGCCCAGTGGTGGCCAAAGGCTTATGAATATTTTAATGCATTCTCATATTTTTAACAACGCCAACACACTGCGCATACATACATACATGCATGTTGGTGAGTAAATATTTGATATACAAATATGTATGTGTGTGCGCCAACTGCTGTACTTTTTCCGCCACTGCATTGTGAAACAACGCCACCGCCCCCACTCACCCACCCGCCCGCGCCTGCACCGCAAAAAGCCAGCAAAGCGACAGGAAAATCGACCGACAAAGCGCGCTTAAAAGCTAGAAATTCTCAACAAGCGCCATTGCACTTTTATCCAGCACACACACTCACACACACACACACATATATATATATACAAACGTGCTTATAAATATTTGACTGCATACAATGCATTGGCATACTTTGGAGGCAAGGCAGTGAAACCCCTCGCGTCCATATTTATGCATGTTCAAATACAAATGTAACCAGCCGCATCGAATTCTCACTGAATCCCGTATTCCTGTGGCGCTGGCAGTCAATCCCCGTCGCCGCCGCCGACTGCAGCGTTGAGTCCATGGATATTCGATTGCAGTTAACCTACTTGTATAAAGGGGTCGGCGCATAGTCTTCTGACTTTTGCCCATATCTGAAAGTTAAGAAAGCCGATTGGCAGCTTACACACATTTTTACTTGTTCGCTGGATGAATGGCTTGCAAACAATGCCCACATGCATAATACAGTGCTCGTGTATAACTACAATTGAATTGCATGTGTGATTTTCGAACAGGCTTTTGGTACAATCTTGCATGATTGAGAGGCAAAAAGAAGGGAATTGCGGAAAATCGAGCAAATTTCTAATATTTATTAAGGAACTTTCGGAGCAGCCTTGTCTAGTTGACATATCAAGGACTACAGAAAGGTTTGAGCTTATTTAGAAGTCATTTATTAAGAAGCCATTAGGTTGCTCTATAATTATAAACCATGCAGTTAATCTAACAGAGCCGAACCTAGCGTGGAACTACTTAGCCGGAGGCGGTACTGGTTGTCGACACCTCATATTGCACTGCTTTCAACAGGCTCTTTTAACATGACGATGTCGAAGTAGCTTCCTCTGCAGCACTTAAAATTTGTTCACTTTAGATCTAGTTCTGTGATGCAGACCTAGTCTCTTGTCTGACCATCAATTTTTCAGTGAAAACCACTGTAGAATCACTTTCGCAAATAAAACGAAGTTTAAATCTTCTCCTAAGGAACGAAAATCATACGAGATAGTGGTAAAAACGTAAAACGGAGACTTCAAATGCATTGGTAATATTAATTGGAGCAGGTTTAGGTATTACATGGTGTAAAATATTAATGACAACTTGAAAATCTCAGGAATGACTTACGAGAAATAGTGGACTCTAATGCCGCCACACTTAAAAATATTGAATTTGTGTGTAAAAATATTGGGGTATATTTTGGACCCAACAATGTAGAAATTATTATTTCTAACTGAAAGTAGGCTTAATGTTATATATATATATATACGCTCAGTGCAATTTTACTTACTTATTACTTATTACACTAAACTTAGTTTTCCTGTGAGGAAATCATAATAGTTCCAAATCAGCACTATAAGGCGAATACCTAATTAGCTCGAAGTTTTGGTCGAATAAAACTACTTTTTTCGTTCTTCTTTTGAATTTCACCGAATTGCGGCAGTGTTGTGGTTGCATACCTTACTGTTTTAAACATGTAACATTGATTTAATGCTATTGTTGCTGTAGTATCTATAATACCGAAATCAAACAGTCGAATATTTGCCTCGACATGCTTGGACGGCCAACATCTTTCACTGAATTGGGCTCTTCTTTGCTTAACCAAAGTGTTTTTAGTTTATTATTTAGTGTCATACCCGGATACAAAAATGTCAAAAAAAGTGTCAAAATATATATATGTATATATATATATTTACATAGCTTTTGCAACAACGCGATCGTTTGTTTACCATTTTCATTTTAATTTTCAACGATCGGAGGTTAATTCTTCGACCAAGCACTAATCTAGCGCTAGAAAATCCTTATTCTACTACTAATTATTCATTCCATTCCATTCATAGCATTCCTGTTCTGCTAAACAGTCTCATAAGCAACTTCAATATTTTCATAAGGATATGCAAGGTTAAATTGTTCTAGTTGAAATTTCAACGCGACAGTATATTTCATATTTCAATATTAGCATAGCACATGAAACACATTAGATGTTGTCTGGCAATACCGGAAGTGTTCAGAGCCTTATCGAAAGAGATTGTAAGTTTTTGGTACTCTCTTACCGACTGAGGCTTTGAAACTAATATTTTTCAAGTCATAATTTTAAACATTATCACAAAAACAATTTCCCCAATGGATTTAAATTGCCTGTTTAGCCTTGGTTCGAACTCTAGCCCATTCGAATTGATTTTTTTTATTAAATAATATCCAAATACCCGCACGAAATGATGAATTGACGTGATTCAACTTCGAAGTAATTGCACTCATAACTCGCTTAATGAACCTGGCTACAAAGTGTAAACTTTAATTACTCTCTGGTAAATTCACCGAACGTGTAAAATAAATATTTACTTTCTTTTGTAACAACAAACAGTTAAAACAAAGAACCTGCAGCTTCTGTTCTGTTCAAGTAAACGAAAATAATTCCGCGAACTTTAGCACTCCCCCTAAAATGCACATAAAAACGTGATTACACACGCACGCACACACACACACATACATATATACTTACTTGTGTACTTATGACGGTGTCATATCAAGTGCATCGACCACTGGAAGAAGCGATTAGCATGAAAAATTGCGTCCGGTATTTAACACACATTTTGTTGAAATTTTAACAACTACAACAACAACAACAACAACAACAACAAACAACAAAGTCAACAGCTTTGTTTCATATGCATAAAAAATGAAAAAAAGTTGAAATCCGTGAAACAAAAAAAAAAATTAAACAAAAGCTACTAAAAATTACAACAACAACAACAACAACAACAACCATGTGACAATAAGAAATGCCCAGCGCCGCTGGCGACGGCGACACGCTTACAAAATCGCCCTTACACTTTCGTCTCATTTCGCTGATACGCTGTAGTTGTTTTTGCTTTTTGTATTTTGTATTTTTCTTTTCTTCTTTTTTTGCTGTTGTTATTGTTACATGCTTTTGTCTTTGTTTTTATAATTTGCATACGCACTCATCACGTAAGTGTAAAATAACAATTAGGTAACCGTAAAATTTTCTTAACAACTTTTAAAAATTGCTCACTTCAGCGCTTAGTGCTACGCAGGTCAAGCACACGAACTGCAACTGAAAAATAACAACAACAACAATATGCTGTTATTGATGTTATGACAAAAGAAATGCCAACATCGTGTGACAATTGAATAGGGGATAGCCAGCAGCTGTCAAACGATCATGTAAACATTGGCATTGCAACAACAACAAAAGCTTTAATAATTGCTAATAAATCTGCCAACATATATATGCAAATATTATTTGTTAGGCGCTTGCGCTTAACGAAAATTTGGATACATTTTTGATATTGATTTGTTTTTAGAGCTCACGCCCAAGTAATTAACCTTTCCAGAGTCTGAATTGGTAAATCGAAACTCGGTAAAGTTATCATAAAAAAGTTAAAAAATGGTGGATTTGTATCAAATCTGGAATTTTCCAAGTGTCTCCGAGTAATATCGATGCGAAAATAAACGTTCTAGTCACCAGGTTTGACCAGGAAGCAAGCTCTTGCACCAATGGCCCATTTTATGTGGATGTGTATTGACAGAAACCCTGATATCCGAATCGAGTTTGTGTGTTTCTGGTGTTTTAGGCCAAGTCCACTATAGGTTCACACAGTTCGGGATTGAATAATGCCCATGCCCTAGATAAGAAATGAAATCAGATTCTTTTCAGCCAGCTGGAAATGTTAACAAGTTAAAGATTTCACCTCAGGTCCACATGTAACGACACTACCCGGTTTCGTATTTCAACTTTTCGAAAACAAAGATCTATGAAATTCGGACAATCATCACATTTTCTGGAATCAAATTCATACTAAATTCGAAGAGGCCTCGTAGTACTAGCGAGTCGAAAATTCTTTCCCAGCTAAACATGTAAGTCCGGGTTCAGGTTCCGGGTTCCGGTCATTCAGGTTATGTAGATACTTCCGCAGGAATACACGTGATTCCTTTTTTCTACGCGCCTCAAGCAGACCTCTATTCTATAGAAAACCTGTCTTGAGAATCGTTAAAACAAACAAACACCCCATTTAAGATAAGGCTACGATGTGAGAACTATTTGCATAAAGAAGACTCTTCTACCTTGGCTTTTATTGGTAAGTTTAAGTAAAAATCAAATTGTTGAAAATAAAACTGAGTAAATTGCCATTGGTTTATTGAAGTAAAAGCTTTAGATATCGATGCAGAAAGAAGTCCTGTTGATTAATGTTAATGCCCGAATAACAAGGTAATATTTAAAATTCTTAAGCTCATCCTAGTAGCCCTTATCAAAGCCTTAAGAATGTATTTTATTCGAGAATTCCTGGATCTGTGCTGCAAGCTCGGGATATTCACACTCGTATATTCTGAAATAGAATTTTCCATAAATTCTTCCACAAAACTTACCGAAAAAATTATTTTCTCAATTTTCGGATTTCGAAACTTAAAAGCGACCTTGAAACCTTTCTTAGGCAGTCTCTGCTTGAAAAATTTTCGGCAGATATCTGGACTTATTGACTAAATTTTGAAGTCCGGTAAGAGTTTCTTCATGGGAGTGTTATTTTCAAGTGATGTCTGAATAGACTTAATGTTTCGTTAATGATATTTGTTACAGTTTTCGGGTGCTCGAAGTATTTTCGAATTTATTTGAAGATTTCAACCAACTCACAGTTAAAAATTCTTTCAGTTGGCGGCCATTTCGGCTACAATTAAGCACACAACGCTCCGCCTTAAGTGGACCGCGGCATGTGATCAAACCAAAAACCAAAAAACCCGAACCTTACAATTATGACGAAGATTAACTTATTACCAAATGAAATACATTTTTCTAATTGAGCCCAATAATAAAGCGCAAAATTAGTCACATTTATTGCATACACTTAATTTAAATATTTCATCTTTACCGATCTCGGTGCCTTGGCTTCGACCAGTCATCCATGAACACCCAGCGCACGGTGGAGAGGACGACGGCGGAAGATGGCTTAATTGAAATGCTGCAAAACACACAACAGACGAGACAAGATGACTGCAACTGATATTGTAAATTAACCAGGATTAGCAACACAAATTGACTTGTAGCCGCAGAGCCGAGATCAACAAGAATATTAAGTGTACAACAAAAAAAAAAGAAGAATATTAAAGCCAGTGACTTGCTTGCATTTGTCGAACGACCGAACGATAACCGACCAGGCCAACTTAATCGCCATCTACTACACCGCCTCGCCACCACCACCGTCATCGTCCGCACCGCCGACGCCAATACGAAGTGACGGCGTTAAATGTCGATCAACACAAGTGAGACAGTGAGTAGGCGCGCACGCGCTCAAAATATACAATAACAAACAGACAAAAAACATGGAGTGATATGAATCAAAATGCACTAAAATGAAGGTAATTTTCAAGACTTACGACGTGCGGAATATATCTCGAAACTGAAGGAAGGCAGAATTGTTCGGTGTGCTGAAGATATGGATCCCGCTTAAGTAGTTGGAAGAGAAAGGTGTTGGCGTACATCAAAGTAATGGCAGTGAAGGTGGTATGGCGATTTGTTCGCCATGACTATGCCGAACCTGATGGTGCTCGTAGAAGAACCGCTGAGTCATGAGCGCCGTAACTTCACCACTTTATTTTTCGTTCACTTGTTCAAAATACTCGTACAACGCGCTTATCGCGGGTGTTAATCTCTCCGAGACCGCAACGAAATGCACCGATCGCCCGTCAAGCCAACTCAAGTCAAACCAAGCTCGATCAAGTCAAGTTGAGTTCAGTTGAGTTGAGCGTCACCGCTTGACAGTCAGTCCGACAAACCCCAGTTGAATGGCATTCACTTTGATATTTAATGACTGGCAAATGATGGGGCGTGTGACTGACGTGCGGGCCAGTTGAGCTGTGGTCGCGCCGAGCAAATGCGGTAGCTGGCGGCCACAGCGTGACATAAACACTTTCAATGAAGAAACAACCAAATATAAGACCTGTATATAGAAGTGTTATGCTTTCAAATCGCATTTTGTCATATTAATATGAAGTTGATGGCCATTGTACTTGAGAGGAAATCAAATCATATTGGCAAATCAGCAACTTATACAAAAATTATAGTTTCAGAATAATAAGTGTTGCATGGCGAAATTCAAACAACTGCTTTGAGTAAGCAGATCTGTATATGGCCGGTTGGCTGACGAAGAAATAGCAATGATATTGTCATAGTATGAAACAAGTCTTGGTCTAACAATTATGAACCAGTTCCATATTGCGTTAAGAAAATAATATTTTTCAGTATTTACTGCATACCTATAAGTTTATCGCGTCAATATGTAACTCCCGTTTTGGGTCGACCCTTATTATGTAGACCTGACAGTTTTTGGAATGTTTTGAAACCTGTGATTGTAACAATTTTAAAATTCAATTCTATTCGCTATAGTTTCTTGCAAAAATTGCTTGATCGTAAGATTCTACGAAATTTGATTATGAAGAACCCGTTTGCACGACAGTCGGTTCTACATAAACGGAGCGAACACCGTTTTATATCCGCCTATGGAATGTCACCTCGGCTGGTTTCTTCAATATTATTTGGGGAACAACAACCTACCGTTTTAAAGACTCTACTAATATAAAAGTATTAATTTATCAGTTCGAAAAGGGGTTTTTCGGAGATTTAGCTTTTGGATGAATACCTAAAGTCATTTGAGCTGGTTCAAGGAGCCCCACTGTTTATTTACGCTATGGCTAGATGAATGGATTTGACTAAACTTAAAATAGGCACTCCACTGCTAAACCTTGGGCACCAAAACCGAAAATCAGTTTTTAAATACTTTCATTTTCAAAATAAATGTAGTAGTTCAAAAATTGTTATTTTAGTATTAAGTGTTTTAGCAGTCAAAAGCCATATTACTTTAAATATAGGGACTTAGTGATAGATTTCCAGAGGTGCCTTAATTAAAAGGACTCCATCTTCCATATATGAGATATTCATGAGGGAACTCTATGGTCGAATTGCGTACGAAAAAAATATTAATATAAAAGCTCTGATTTAAATTGTAATGAAGCGAAGAAACTCCTCCAAAGAAGAGCAGGAACTTATCATGGAAGTTCCTCAATTTACATCAACACCATATGTGGTCTTATTAATGACAATCTATGATTCAGTGAGCCCCATATGACGCTAACCACTTGTTTGCATACCCCAACTAAGCTTCTCATTCAACACATCTTTCTTATGACCCAATGAAGGCAAAGCAACTCATTTCCTAAAGCCACTCACCACAAATATAAAGTAGGTTAGAGTAAAGTAATCTGTGATCATAATACTAACTTTGAAATCCTAGGTGGAAACATCTTACTGCTTTGCTGCTTTTCGTCGAGCACTGTATATGAAATATAGTCTTTCCGTAGTTTCATATATAGTAATCCCGTTTTATACAAGATATGGCTCTTGATGTATTCTTTAACGAAAAGTATCTTTCAGCAGTAGTATTCTCTTTCAGCAAAGGCGAATATTACAGAAGATAGAAAGATGAGACTTATGAAGTGTTTATTTTCACTAGGACGAAAGAGTACAGACAATCAAGATCCAAAATATTAAAAAGTTAATTGTTGTTGGTGGAGAACTCGTATCAGTTAGAAATACTTGGTTTCATACGGCCAATGAAATTACACCCTTATTGCGGAAAAGTTTATAAAGTGTTTAAATAGCAAAAATAATTTTTTGAAGATCAATTTTCGTAAATTCTTCAGTTAGAAACATTCGCAAATAAATAAAAAATAAGTATACATATTTTCTTTAAATATATTTATTGCGTTCAAGCTAATAAATTCGCAAAAGAGTGTAGGCAAGTGGGCTCAAAATCAGTTTCCTGATTTTACCATTTTGGGATGCTATAACAAGGGTGGATAGTAATCGATAATATAAAAAAAATAGCGGCTGCGAACTCAATTGCTTGTGTAAGGGTTCGATATTCACTCGTAATGTAAATTTTGGCATACGAGTACTGTTGTCGTACGGCAACTATACTCACGCTAGTATAGATACGTAAAAGGGGGACTGCTGCTTATTGCCAACTAACGAAGCAAATTTTACTTACTATTTTACTCGCAATTGAGTAAACATATATATTAATTGTTGACATTTTGAGCAGTGAATTCTTAACTCTTAGTCGAATCTACTAAATATATCGGAATCGAAATTGCTCGATAACCTTAAGCAACCGATAAGCATGTTTTTGGTTTGCAAGTTATATATTTGAGCGTTGTAAGTACTAGATTATGATATTGTTCACTTCTAAGTAGGCTTCACTGGGTTAGAAAAATGGTTTGCATTGAATACATTCATTCTGTTTTCGAAAATTTTGTTCGAAATATCGGTTTTTTAAGGAAATTGTGAATGTATTTTGACTTTGAAGGCAATGACCTCTTTCTGAGTTAATCTCTTTGTTTATCTTACTAATGTCTGACTACAACTGGTTTATGTATGCCCACTAAATGCTCTAAACCACGGTGTAACGTAGAAATATTTCAAAATTGTTGACAGCACACACACACTTACATACATACACACATAAGTAAGCACTAGTGACTAACGCTAAATGCCGACACATGCCAAGCGTTGCTTTTGTAATTTCATAATTTCGCATTTAGTTTTATTTTGTAACACATGCGCATGTGTGTGTGTATGTATGTATGTACGTATGTAAATGTTTAATGCACACATTTATTTCGAAATCACATTTTTTTTTATAAATCGGGAACATTTGGTGCTGCTGCTGTTATGCCATAACTAACGAGCAATGATTTACAAATGTATGGTGTTTATGCATGTATGTATGTATGTATGTGTGTATGCAATGGTTGGATTGACAGGCGACATGAATCGATTGACGTTTCAAACAAATCATCTGCCACAAGCCAAACTGATGCGACTAATAAACGCAATTAGCTGCCGCTGTAGACGGAGCTGGAGCTGAAGGTGAGCGCCAAAAACTCCCAAAAAACAAAAACAAAACTAACACAAACATACAGACAAACACACAGCTAAGTGCATATGTGTGTATGTGTGTATATATATGTGTGCGTGTAGCACAACATGTGCCAACTTGACAAGTCGTTTTTGCTGCCGCCGCTTGCTCACCCACTAGCAGCTTACAAGCAGTGTCAGCAGCCGCACTGACCCAACAGTCGGTAGCAAAAGTACCGCGACAGCTGAGCGATAGCAATTTCCATTACTTTGCCGCCGTGTAATCGTTGGTTAGCGGTGTCAATGTGTTAAAATGCCGCATTGCTTTGGTGATTTTTTGTTTTGTTGCACTTAATGCTTTTGTTGTTGCTGCAGAAGCAGCGTGTGCCACACACACTCATATATGCACATATTTATATATCTAATTTATATATATATATATATATATATATATTTGTACATGAAGAACATGTGAACCTTTTAACACCCGAGTCATTGCTGCATTCCAGCGCGCAGCTGCGCCGCCTTTGCGCTATTGCAACACGCTTGGCGTTTATTTATTTATGTCGCAGAATCCTTTTGTTGTTGTTGTTGTTGTTGTTGTTCATTTTTATTATTTGAATAAACAATATGAACCTTTAGTATTTTCACTTTCAAAAACTAATATTACAACTTATTGTTTAACTAATTTTTTTCTTCATGCACTCTGGCAGCACTACGTGTTGCTTGCCGCATGCTACACGCGCCACATATGTAATGCGTGCACTCAGCCCAGATAATAAATCTGAAAATTGAAAAATATATACATATATACACATATATTTACGGTAAAAGCAAACGAATGCAATTTTGAATTTTTACAATAACAACAACAATAACAAAGGCCTTGCTGCATGAAAATACACATCCATTAGTGTGCGTCGGTGGGCAAACTGAGCAAACAAATGCATTTGCATATGCCCAGCTACGGCTAAGTAGCAGTTCAATTTGTTGTTTTCATTGTTTTTTATTGTAGTTGTAATGTGTTGTTGTTGTTGTTGTTGTACCGCCAAAGAGCCTAGCCGCCTGCGTTTCGATAAGTAGTCGGCATTGCTAAAATTAGAGGAGTAGCGCGAACATTGGCTGGCTGATAAATGGCGCAAGCTGCGTGATGCACACACACACACACATATATATACATATATATATATATATATGTATACACAGAGTGCACTCAGCGCTTTGCTGCATTCCAATGGCGCGCGGCGCTGCGCCTCAGCAGCGCATTGTCGGCGGCTGGCCTTTTGGCTTTTGGCTGCACTTTACCGGCTGGGCCGCTTTTGAAATTTCAAAATTTTATGACTAGAACATTTTAGTGTGTTTTTAGCGTGTTGCAGCGGTGGCGTGGCGCGGGCGTGGTTGCGGGCAGTTGGCGGCGCTGAGCATTTTAACACATCACCCACTGCTGTCATCTTCATAATTATCACATACATATGTTTTGTTCTGTTTGTATGCCACTCAAGCCAAATCCATTATAAACAGGCGCGTTTAATTTGCTTGTGGGGCACACGCGTATATGTATGCGTGTGTGTGTGTGTGTGTGTGCTTGAGGATGTGCGCTGACACCACGCATACTCCCGTTTGTTCGCACTCCATAAATGTTTTTCCTTAATGCATTGCAGGCGGTGAAAAGTCAAGAAAATCACTTCATATTTCACGCATACTCACACACACACACATACACACACGTATATGTGTATATACGTATGTGTGTGGGGGTTAATGTAGTGCGTGGCATTTAAAGTGATTGTGTTAAAATGTGGCTAACAAGATTGATTCACAAAGTGAATTATTTATAAATATTGCGCGCCATACATACATACAAAAATATATACATACACACATACAGCATTTAATTTTAACTATAAAGTGCAACTATAAAAATTTCTAAATTTCCGCTTGTGTCTAATAAATTTTAGCTTTAAGTGATTTTTTTTTTTTGACTTTTGAAATTATTAACTAAAAGGTGGTTCCACAGTACTTTGCTTAATTGTGCAGGAATTTCTGCATTTACGGTGTGGTAACTAGGTGGACCTAGTATAGCAAATGTACTAAAAATTATATTAGTTGGTCCACTTAATGTTTTATTGTGCTAAATATAGTAACTGTGTTGACGCAAAACAAATAAAAACTCTTCAAAAAACAATTTTAGTACAGTACTTTCTGGATATAAGGACTGTACAACAGTGGATATATCTTTTGTTGAGATACGCGACTTGGCAACCCTTATTATTTTCTCCCCATCCATTAATTTCGACTATATGCGTACAAAAAGTCAGGAAATTTTATATTATCGCGAATTATGTGAATTCAAGAAGTCGAAGAAGTCTGCACAGCGATCCTTACAGAAATTATAATCAAAAATACGCAGTCGAAAATCAGTATTCTTTAAAAGGCAATAATATGAACCGATTGTATATATAACATATTTTACACCAATTTAGTTTAAGCTATAGATAAAACATCTACCAAATTTCACTTTGAAAGCTTGCTTAATATCCCAAAGATCTATTTTAAAATCAACTAAACTTAAAGAATTTAATATATTCCTCATATTATATATATATATATGTATATATCAAATCAATATTTTGAATGAGAGGAAAATTTCCTACCGAGTCGGTTTAAAACCTATTCGTAGGTTTTCTAGAGGTAGTAGAGGTTCCCTAATTTTTGTAAAACTAGAGGCGCGGTGATCATTATATTCGTATGTCGAACTATATGGAACCGGGTCTAAGGGAAACTACAGACCGATTTCACCTACTTTTAGAAGACTTTGTCCACATATCGGGGATGTTATATATATGAATTTCAAATAAGCTAATTAATAAATAGGACTCAAAATGGTGTTATGTGGTGGGTGACGGTCTGATTTGGCTCACTTTTTAAACTGTAAGAAAAGAGTATTCAAAGAGGATGGAAGGTTTCTGATATTTGAAATTTTTAGTTTAAAGTTCCACGTAGAGTAATGTCAGGTCGATAACTCAGAGTCTTGACTTTGACACAGTTATATAATCTTGCATACCTGGTTTTCTGTTTGTAGCATTATTGCGGACAAAGGTATCGTATATAATGGGGTAGTGATCCACAATAATTTCACCAAACCTTACATTTAGCCTTTTAGAGCTCAAGACTACTTTTCAACCACACCACATATCTTTCCCACTCTTTCCCACCCGATTTCTAACATTTTTTTAAAATTTGTGTTTCTTTGTTTTATAATACCCTGGAGATTTTAATTCAAACATATTTTTTGAATAAAGTTGCCACATATCATATAAATGTAAAATTGTGCCATTTTAGAACAGAATTGCCCTTTATAGAAAGAGTGTGCGGAAAATCTTAAATTGAATCATATTAATTTAAACGTATTTTGGAATAGAGTTGCCACATTTCAAATCAAATAGAATTTTACCAAAATTTGTACCAAGCGTAAATCGAAAGAGAAAGTTTCCTGAAAGGTTTGCGAAAAATTTTCCTTTTAGACCTTATTTTGAAATAGAGTTCTCATCTATAGAAAAAGGATGTGGCAATTTTTTAATAAAAATGAATAAATCAAAATTGTGCAAATTATTAAAAAAAATATGTGCGAAACATGAGGCAGTCGCGAGAACGCGACTGATAACGATTTAAATTAAGTAAAGTGGTTAAGTTAAGAAAACTTTTAAGTTAAGTTAAGTTAAGTAAATAGAAGTAGTAAAATGGTTACAAAATGTGAACTAAATGTGGGGTATTTGAATTTGATGGTAAAATAGAATAACCAGAAATTTTACTTACTCACTTAAATTGAGTTGAAAATATATTACATTAGGCAAAATATTGTGTTCAACATTTTTCTTCTTTGTTGTGAACCCGAAATCCTTAACTTAAAATATAAAATTTTGTCTGAAAAAATCAGCTTCAGGACGTAATAAATAAGCTAAATTCTTTTTAAGAAAGCGCAAGTTCTGAAACAGTATGTGCCCATAAATATAGAAACGAAAACTAACGCATATTCGCACATCCAGATATCCATGCGGATTATCCATTGATGCGGATAATGCCCGGATAGTATGAAATTTCATTTAACATTTTTTTTAAGTTTCCGGATGAGAATGGATTATCCGGGAGGGGAAAATACTCCTCGACGGTAAAAACGCATGTTAGTTAATATAGTTATTCGTTATCCGGATTTACGAAGATCCAATTAATTTACATATTTTCGGATATCCAAGACTACTGTTTTTCAAAATATGGTGGCATATGTCGTTTTCGGTCGTCGTTTTTTATTGTGTGAAATCAATGTTAACTTTTGTGTATGTATTCCACCATTTGGTATTTGTAATTTTCGAAATTTTTGCATTTCATTCCTATGTAAACCCTCTGCTGTGCTATTTATATAGATAAGAATGTGAAACCCTTCAAAAACAAAATTACTTTTTTTCAAAAATTTAGGCGCAAAGTAGATAAATACTTCAATTTTCATAGCCGCCGTCGCCATCTTTTCAGTTAGCTTAGACACTAAATGCCGTAAAGCGGATTAACTGTCATTAATGTAGGCACTTCGGACTTTACTGCTTTCCGCCTAGCGACGATTGCTTGTAGGCGTGAACAAAGGTGTGAGAATTTTCGATATTTCCTATGCTGTCATTACTTTTGAAACGCATTTTGTCAGCTGCGCATTGGTTGGGCGGCAAGTGAAGCGCCTAATTTGTTTTGTGCCACATCATGCGCACCCCTTGAACACTCTGTTATCAGCGATGTTGCATCTTCACGCGTTATATTATTTAAATTTTTTATTTTTTTTTTGTTGCTATTTTTGTATTTTGCATCACTCTCCACAATGTGCAACAATGTCGCTTGCGATCCGATTACGCTAATTCTCGCATTTACAGCTACACATTCGGCAGCGAATTGGGCAAAGTGGCCGCCTGGCATTGTGTCAACGGGACTTGGACATATGAAGATGCGCAATCACCGCTGTGTATGTATGTATGTGTGTGTGTGTGTGTGACGCTCAAGCATTAAAACAACAATATAAGCATGTAGGTATATGTATCTGTTGCCTTTGTCTCCCATTATTCAGCATCTTATCGGTGTCTTATCTGTACTATCCCATCTGTGTTCAGCGCCTTAAATGCTTAGCTCTCCACAGCCGCGCGCATATGTTGCATGCTACATGGCACTTTTTGCGTCTTGCTTCTTTAAAATTTTGCTGTCTGCGTTAGAGCGCCTAGCGGCGTTTCTTACCGTAAGATGACTTAATCGGCTGAGCGGCCGCTTTCTTCAGTTGAGCCTCGCTTCGCTTTGGCAACGCGCTTATACCTTGAGCGGCCACATTTTATATACATATATATATATGTGTGTGCGTGTGTGTGTGTTAGTCTCTCTTTTGTTGCTTTGTTGTTTTGTTTGTTTTGAGGTGCGCGCTTCACTGTGACATGACCTTTTGTGCATTTGATGGATATCCATTGTTTCATGACTTGGCGGCGCGTTAAGCCGCTCTGCGCTCGTCGATGTTGCAGGCGTGCGCGCGTGTGTGTGCATGTGCGCTTGGCGTTTGTGAAACGCCACATTATGTCAATTTGCTGTCGTTCAACAATATGTCAGTTTGTGCATTTCATTGTTGTTGGTTTTTGTTATACCTCTGCAAGCGCTTCACCTCACTTTTTATTATTCTTCTTCATTGCTTTAAAATTTATTCAATTCACATTGGTTCAATTTTATTTGGAATTTTCTTCAACAAATACTTTTAAAGATTTGTTTTATTTCTCCACTTCATTTCTACGCTTCAAAGTATCTTTATAGTTGGTCCATTATGGTTATGGTAGTGTTTACCCGAGTGCTCATCACAGCATTTTCGGCTTCTTTAGAAGTGATCCAAAGTGAAAAAAAAATGCTGAAAAACAATACTTGCACAGTTACATAAACAAAAACAACAAAAACAAAAATTGATAGTATTTGTATTTGTTTAATCTGGCATTTGCCGTTTCGGCTGGTCAATACGATTCTTCGCTGTTGACACTTTTGACATTTCGGGCGGTAGTCTTTTAGGTAGTCTCATAAGAAGGGGTAACATTTACATGGCAAAGACATGACATTGTTAGAAATACCGAATTTGTTTACATTTCATTTGATATTTACATAAATGCTCATGAATTTATTAAGCGTTACTCCTTTCTTTCTGGCGGCATTTGCGCCAATAAACAGAGTTGCTCATGTGTATGTAAATTTGAAGCAGTTAACTTGTCAAAATGAAGTATTGGATATACCAACATTTTGTATTTGTATTTATCTTAAATGGACATTCTATTTATCTTTAATGAACACAGGTCTTATTTTAAGTAAATATCATTCAATGCGATGGCCTTTGGTGCAGCATAAGTAAAATTATGAGTTCAGTAGGGATTACTCCGTTCACCAATTTCACTTTATTTTAATGTCACCGAACAAGTAAAATGACGAACTTGTTTATGAATTGAGCCTATAATAGATAAATTCTTCTTCTTCTTGTTTGTATCTTCAAGTGCCGAAGCAATTTTATGGACTCTGCGTATAATGAAACTGCTAGAAATATTCTCCAATATTATTTTCCAACGGCGAAGAAACCTATGTAACCACTAACTGGTACTCTCGGCATACTTTTGGAGTCTATACTCATTCCCTAGCCTACTATAAAACTATTTCTTTTCTGTTTTTTTTTTTTTTTTGTAAACGAGTGGCAAAAGATCATACAAAACTCAGGTAAAGTTTGCCTTCCGTTATTAATCAATACTGATAACACCACAGATATCAGACTAATGTTTCAGTTTGGTTGTTGTTGATGTTTGGATCAGAAATTTTAGCCGTACTCGCCGATTTGCAGACCTATTTTGAAGCAAAGGACCAATCGTTCTACAAGAATGGGTCCGAAAAGTTGGAAATGACAATGAGAAATTTTACAAAAAAATATTTTCTTTTCTTTAGAACGGTACGAACTTTCCAGCCTACCTGTTATTCAGAGGTATCTTAAAGTTGGCAATTCTCCAAACACCCTCAAAATCAAATAACCTATTCATAGCCACTTATAGTTTAATAAACTCTTGCCCTATTCGCTTATTGGCCTCATTGTCTAATAATTTTCTTCCTTGCTGTTTTTTATTCCCACAGGCTTCTGTTTATTAAGTAATCTGAGTTAACGAGTAAATAAGTTCAATAACTCAACCATATTTTCAGGTTATGTAGCATATTCCCACAGTTCATGAAACATATTTTGGATGAGCGGCTATAGAATATGCACCGGCCCAATCAATGATACTGCAATCAAGCATACAAGTCAGCAATTTTCAACGCCCAAAAATTAATGAAGATTATTTTGCAATGATCATTTTGTGTGTGTGTGACTCGCGGCAAGTCTATTGGCTTTGGAAAACGGCAAGCTTCTCACGTTCGATTGTGTTAATGATAATAAATGGCAAGTGTTGCATAAGAGCATGCGCAACAACAACAAACAAAAAAGTGGCTTTGTCGAAGAATCGAATTACTACAGCGAACGAGTTGGCGGCACAAGTGCGCCGCATGTGGCAATGACGCGCCGCTCAACACTATTAAAGCCGCGCATGCCACCCTTTAATGCCGAGACGTAAGCAATCAACGCGCTACGCTTTTTTGTACTGCTTTTTTGTTGTCTCATGTAGATATTCAATTATTACTTAGTTATGTAACCAAAGGAAAAGCGAAATGACGGAAACATTAGCCGCAAAATTGGCTAAGCGAACACGCCCGCCGCGAGTTGACAAGCAAGGAACGTGCAACATGGCGGGGGAAGAACGCATAAAAAATTTGTGCAACGAATTATGGGGAACTGCGCAGCGAGCAACGGAAAGTGTAACGCGGCATACACAAATACACACACACGACGTGGCGCTGAGCAGCGGCAGCGGAATGAAGCGTAAAAAATTACTTCCCAGCCGCGGGCGGCGAGAAAGTGTTGAGTTAGTGGTTTCCGCCGTTAAGGACACACAGATGAGCATATGTAAAAAAAGCAACTTAAAAAGTATATGTAGGAGTAGACTTTTGCGCGCGACACTTAAAAAATGTAGACGCCCGTCAATCGACACGTGCGACCCCATCAATGACCAAGTGTGGCAATAATGAAAACACAAAATATTTTCAAAACATAATCGAAGTCACATGCAAAACATAAACATTGACAAAAAGTCAACCCTCTAAACGACGGAATACGCGCGCGCACATGTGTTCGTCCAGAGTTGGTGGCGCGCACAAAGAATGCGACATTGAGCGACACGTGACCGCAGGCCAATATGTAGCGAAGGCACGTGGCGCTAAACAATTGCAACAATTTGGGAAAGGATATGCGAGGACATGCAAGTAAACACGAGAAAGCGCGCACATACACACGCGCACGCAGAGGCATGAAGCGGTATACATACATTAGCTAGCCGAAATGGGTGACGGCTGTGCGCATTGGCAATCAACAGTCTATCGTCAACCACCGCTACTAACGCGATCGATTAACTCCCACGAGGTATGCTATGCGCTGAATGCCAACATTAATTTTCACTTTCCGTTTGACAGCAGCAGCAGCTGGACGCCGTTGCCGCTGCTACTTCAGTGTCGCCGCATTATGCCAACTCATAAACGATGCTGTTGCATGGACGCGGATGTTAAGCGCGTCTGCGGCACAAATTGTTAGGATAAACAACAATTGCGGCGGCACGTGTGGGCGCCGTTATGTGACGGCGGCGGTGAACATGGCGCGCAACGAACAAGTGCAACGCGTGCTTTGCTATGCGAAGCGGCTTACGCGGCTGAGCTCAACAATCGGCGCGTTGAGTTTGAAAGCAGTCTGAAATGTGCGCTTGAGCCACCGCTACCAGACGGTTGCTGATACTCACAGTGCGCACAATCCCAAACTGGAACGGAAGTGAATAATCGCATTTCCGCTCATCGTCGCTTGCTGCATAGTAAGGAGTATGGCATTGTGCGCGCGCATTTAGCATTGTGGGTGTTGATACGCGTGCAACACATTTTCAAAGCCACTCCCAAGCTTGCGCTCAATGAAGAGTTATTCTTTTTTTTCTTTCGTTTCACTTGCATTATGTGCGCTTCGCTTGGGGCGCAGGATAAGCGCAAATGAACGCTTACAAAAATAGTGCCGCCTTCCGCCTCCTCCACTTGAGTTTGGCACGTGTACACGTTGCCTTTTTAATTGTTCTTCTATCAATTTGATCGCATTGGCATAATGGTGTAGTGGCGCAAATCCAAAAATCATTTGACAATTCGGTTTATCGCATTAATTTTAATTTGTTCAACAATTAAGTGCTCATACGATTTAGATTAAAACTATATTTGAAAATACTTATGTGTCTAGGTATTAATGGAGATAAATCATTGAATAAGCGCTGTTGTCAAAGCGTATATATCGAGGTTAATGTAGAGTAAGTGATGGGAACGAAGGAGCGGAAGTGGGTTCTAATTGAAGCACTCCTGCAAAATAGTGTGTCACGTGATTGTTTGGAGATTATGGCTGCGCAGTTTTCGAAAGTTCCCTCAGGTCATTATTTTTTGTTTCAAATCGACTTTCAATATTAATACGAATAATTTCATTTATTTTTGGAAAAAAATTTTGACATTAAAATGAGAAATGGGGAGCTTGAAAATCAGTATTCGTTGCATAGCGAAGTTCAGAAACAAATTTACCCGTTTTCAGTATGAGGCCATGTTATGCCACATACTACTTTCGTTCTTATTATTTCATATATCTAATTCAAAGTTAAACGGATAGAGGTAAAGAGGTCTTCAAAAAAGAATCAAAAGAATAGTGAAATGGTCAATCGGTCAAATGATCACTACAGAAGGGCATCTCTGGTTTAAAATTGTTGAAAAGTGGGCATGCCCCGCCCCCTTTTGTATACATATCTCACAAACCACAAAAGCCATATCAACCAAACTTGCTGAGTGCAAGTCTTTCTAGCATCTCCTCATATAGTGTCAAAATGGATGAAATCGAATTATAACCACGCCCACCCTCCATATATCGATTATGTTGGAAACTACTAAAAGTGCAATAACTCACTAAAGAAACATGTCCAAAGCTTCAAATTTTAAAGTAAAGATGGTACAGAAAGGTTGAATAGGAATCAGTGTGTCAAAAATTTAACAGGGGGTTGAGCACCGCCTACTTTTGGGTGAAATATCATATATCAGCGGCTAACTTACCAATTTCAAACAAATTTAGTGCTTAGCATAACATTTGCATCTTTCTATACAGTGCGAAAATGGGCGAAATTGAAGTACAACCATGCCTACTTCTCTTATAACCCAATTTTAAACTCTATTTATTATCACTTTAAAGTATATAACTCAAGCACTAATTCGCAATAAATTTCAGAATAAAACTTTGCACAAGTAGTGCCATTATATTATGTCATCTCTATGCACAATTTGGAACAACTTTTCAAGCGCCCAGATACCAAATATGTGGACCCAGTGCCTATGTTGTCTTTTTACCGAAAATATTGTTCAATCCGTGAGATATCTTAATGAAATTCAGAGAGGTTCTTTTCCTTATAAGAAAGTGTCCGAAGTGTCCGCGCTAGTGTCCGAAATGGTTAAAATCGGTTAAATGATTCCCTTAGCTCTATGTGATGTACAAACATCTGTTTGAACACCATAGCTGAAAGCTGAAAATGTGTAAAATCGGTCAACGAATTACCCAAACTCCCACATACTAAATATAATGATTTTCATTATTCTATCAAACTTTATGCCGAATATGTCGGTCACTGTGTGAATTGTTTTTATAAAATTGTCTGGAAACATGTTCTCTAGTCTACTTGAGTAATGACTAAAGTTAATGCAATCAGTCCAGGCCATCTCCTAACTCAAATACATCCGTTATAATGGCAGCCGAACTTAGCCCTTCCTTACTTGTCTAATGTAAGCTTTGCCAATACCTGCAATTATTGCTCCGACCTTGATCCTTGCTAATTGCGAGTGTATAAAATGTTCGTTTAAAGTCGAACTTAGTTCTTACTTCCTTGTTTTGCAGAAGGATTGTTGAATAATGGTCTCAAAAGAGGTCTTCGTTTATCAATCTTATACGCTAGATTGCTCTCTCTCTCAGGGACTTTTTCATATTTCTACAATTCAATTATTCGCTCTGGTATAAAAATTCGCTCGAAACAGTTCAAGTTCAGTTCAAACAAGATCAAGCCGGTGTAGACCGATAGCAAAGTTGTTAAACCCCGAGCTGTGAAGTACTTTAAATCGGTCCTTTCTTTCTGCTGAACATTTATTGATCCCTGCTACAGAGTAGGTCAGTTGTGTTAAATTTTTTTTCCAATAACTTACGGAACCAAGCAATAACAAGTCAATAAATATTACAATAACTTCGTTTTAGAGATGGCACAAAATACGTCGAGATAAAGCCATATCTGCAGAAAATCAAGCAACAGCCAAAAAAGATCCTTCCTAAAAGCACTTCTTTTCTTCTAAACCATTCTTTCAGGATTGTGGCATAAATCTTTGGAGTGTACTTTATTTACTCTCAAACTGCTGCTGTTTGAAGGGTCATCTAAAGCCAGTCTTAATTCTTTTTCAAAAAATATCGAAATTTAACCTAGTTGGGTGTTCTTTCGCAACTTAATTACAAATAAATACCGACAATGTAAAGATTTTTAATTAAACCTAAATATTCGTAGTCATAAAAGTGGTCTCAAAAACACAACCGGAATATCAAAGATTAGCATATACTCTGCATTTTGAAGTTTCAAATATCCAACTATAACGTGTATACTTTAAAATCAGCAGCAAGTCGAAAAATATCAACTAAATATCTTTAAATAACTCCAGACATACAGCCGAAATTCAGGATTAAAAGTGTTTGAGCAAATGAAAGGAAAACATCTGCGAAAAAAACTCTTTCAAGTAGGCAGACTATATCCTTACGGATACAACTTTATGCACACGTCTCTGTGTAGTGACGTATATCAAGTAGCCATAAATTGTCTGTGGTAACAAAATTACAGCATGTAATCGCATATGAATAAATTATTGGCGCACACATAAAACGCGCGGCGTTGAGGGTAAAGGAAAAAAACAGGGCAAAGTCAAAGCAAAACGGCAAAAAGATGTGACAATTCGCCTACAAGCGAATCTCAGCCAGAGGCGGTGAGTAGTATTTACATATATGTACATACAGATATGAGTGCCCAGAGCAGAAGCGACTGTTGTACACGGTACCAGGGCGTATCGACAACCACATTAACTCACATTATAGCAACTACTGAGTAGCCACCACCCTGAGTAGCACACTGCCATACACAAACGCTTCGCAAAAGTATTGTCTATATAGATATGTATGTATGTATATATATATCGCCTGCGTATTTATGACCGTGATGTGCTTGGTGATATTTCAAGTGCTACGAAAAACCAGAAAACCAGACCAGCGTATAACCAAAAGCGTTATATGCGTAGATTTACACATAAGAGGGGAAAATTCTACAAGTAAGTATTAAGACTCTGCAATACACGAGAATGGACAGCTATGTGTATATATATATGTGTGTATGTGTGTACAAATGCTTTTGACTTTGAACTCTTGATATGCCGGCTGGTCACGGCCCCTTCTACCATTCAGCCACACACACACACATGGTAGTGTGTGTTTTGTACGCATTTATGCCTAAGGCGCATGGTAGCTTTGTTTTGCTGATGCCATATGGTGGCTATTTCGGTGATTACGCAGATGATACAGCGACTCACATGTGGAAGGAAGCGCTGTTGAAGTGGAAGGCATACATACGCTCAGTTATGAATATATACATATATGTTTGTAAATATATTTAAATGTACTGGCAAAGTTTCCCGCAAACTACTTCGAATAAGACTTAGATTTGTAATAGCCTGCTAGTAATTAGAATTGGAATAGGTAGTATAAGCCTTAGGAGTTAAAAAATAAATAAAAAGTTAGAGCATATATAAACAAAAATATTTTTAATATTAAAACAATTTTGACGATATTTAAAAAGCAAAAAAAAAAAAAACAAAATAATGAAAACAGTTAAATAAATAAGAATATTGAAAATCTTGCAACAATTATAAATGCAAATATCTTGCAACATTTTATTATTAAATAAAATAAAATAAAATAAATATAATGTAACAATTTGAAAAAATTTCAAATTACTGTTGTAATTTAGTAATTAAAAAGGTAAAAAGTATAAAAATAAATAAAAAATTTAAATGAATGGAATACAACAAGATGGAAACATATTAAAACAAAAAATAAGCAGAAATAATAATAAAAATATAAGAAGTAAAAGAAAAGAAAGAAAACTCTTACTTTTAACGACTAAAAACAAGAAGAATAATTAATAAAAGGAATTTTTTAATATTGAAATTTAATGTAACTAGATACAATATTCTGCTATTAAAAAAATTTTAATTTTCACAGTATTTTAACACGGAAAAAAATTATTATTTTTTAAATTGTGCTAATTAAAAATTTGTGTATAATTAAATAATTAAAAAAAGTAAACTTCTACAAATAATTTAGCAATTATAAAAATCAAAATTAAAATTTTTTGATTTATATTTTTTATGGTTTTGTAGTGGTTTAATTGTATACATTAATGGACTCATATTAAAAATTTACTATTAATATTTATTACTAATACTATACTATTAAAAATTTACTTATTTTACTAATATTACATTATGTTTTATTTAAATATATTTTTTGTTCTGACTCTAGCCTTGAATTCGCTGACTTCTTAAATTTTTAAACTTTTTACTATTATTTCAAGAAATGTTCCTTCAGAACCTTATACTAAATTTCACTTAAATATATAAAAGATATACTCTACGTATAGCTTCAGACATACGAATTTTTAGGGGTCAGTTCGAAAATGTTTGTATAATACATCGAGAAGTAATTGAGAAGTAAAATCTTCCAAAGAGAAGAAACTAAAGCACTCTTGTGTACTCGGTCAAAATTTTCTAATAGATTAGAGCAATAATTTAAATGAAAAATTCAAAAATCATCACTAAAACTCGCTACTTTTTAAAAGCAAACACGTTGTATTGTTTATTTAGA
The DNA here is from genome assembly GCA_021498325.1 of Bactrocera minax. NCBI lineage: Eukaryota > Metazoa > Arthropoda > Insecta > Diptera > Tephritidae > Bactrocera > Bactrocera minax. Next base: position 207,129 of record JAKEEE010000091.1, read on the forward strand.
AATGTAAGGCTGTATTCTCGCTTCCCGGATGTTTTGTACAATTTTAGTATTAAAATAGCTTTTAGGACACATATTTCACGACAAAGTGGCCTTTATTTGAATTTTTATTACCTTTGTTTCAGTTATGTTATGCTTTCAATAATCATTTTGTTTTCTCACCAGTAGATTTGACTACGGGGCTCCATCCTATGTATTGGGTGGAGTATTAAGTATTACTTATTAAATGCGTATTTACATATGTACACTTTTGTGTACTTTATTATGAACATACTTGTTTATCTTTCTTTGTGATTGCAAAATATTGCTGTTTTGCACATACGGTCTACCAGGTCATTGAATCCATAAATCTCCTATGTCCTGTAGCATATTTCCACAGATGGTATGACATAGCGATGGAACACAAAAAGGGACATGTGAACACAGCTGCATCTTACACTCTTTTATAGTTACAACCGTAATATTAAACGACTAAGAACCGTTATTATGACCAAAATGAGTAAAAATAAGTAAAAAAAAAATGTAAATATATGTGTACATATGTATACTTGAACAAGGATCTCCAAATTGTGAATTTGGTGTGAGAAAACTCTGTTTTCCATTCTATTTTCGGGTTTTTTTGTTTAATAAAAATACATATCCACATTTTTATATATCACAGACATAAACGAAATGGATCTGCTAGGTAAAGCCTTTTTTTAAAATTCGGCTAAGGTTTTCAGCTTGCATTAGAAATGAGTTCTCTGCAGTGTATGTATTCGAGTACAATAAACCTATTGATGCCTTCTTGAATAACCAAAGAACCATGTATTCGAATAACATGTATTCGAAAAGTTCGAATTAGCTAGAAGAATGCTTAGTCTTGGTCGTTTTGTAGATAAAGTCTCAAGCGTGGAAAACCGAATTGTACATGCTTAGCAATTGTAGATGTCTTCGATTGGCTGAAGCCTAGAGAGTGACCAATCGAACAAAAACTAAAGAAATGAGAAAATAAAATCAATTATAAAAAATCATAAATCATAAAAATCATCGGCATAAATCTAAGGGAAAGGAATCAATTAAAATCAAGATACCATAGATGCAGTTTATACCGATATAGTCACTACCCGATATACAATTAGTATCCTAAGGAAACTATACCGAGAGCTCAAATGCAAAAAAAAAAGGTTTTTATCGAATGAAAATGGCAACCTTAGATATTTACCAACTGACTGTGTTGGTTAGACATGGTTTAGGCACTTCAATTCAGTACAAAACTAAAGTAGTTACATTTTACATTGAAAATAGTTTTCACGAGCGACTAGGCCCATTTTACTCTATCTGGCGATGTTGATGGGAAAAATGTATTTTAAAAGTAACAATCTTTTCGAAATACCTAACCAAAAAATTAATACACCGACATTTGTGCCAGGTCTAACATTAGGAATCGATATCAATCCATAATGATTCATTATATCTGATTACTAGTTTCAATGAGACGACACGATCCAGTTTCTGACCATTTAGTTTCTGCAACAAAAAGTCGCTAAATGTCTGATCTCAAAAAGAGGAGACTTTGTCGGACTTCCATATCTCCAGATTGACTTAACACACTGACCCTGTATAATTTTAATGGGATTATGTCAAACGCTACACTTTGCGTTCTTCGGGTCATTGACGAACTCAAGGCAGACATTCGTGTAGAAATCAATTTTACTCCGACTGAGATGTTCGAAAAAGTAGAGGAAAATACAGAAGAGTTATTTCATCATATGAGGCTGTTGCTGCCAGGAACTCAGACCATTATAACTCAGTTTTAGTAAATCCCTTCGCTATTTTATCCCTTCGCTTCTACTATGTAAATTAAATTGAATATTATAAATCCAAGCAGATCGCGCTCAATACTATAAAAAATTTACCTATGCTGAGTCAATTGTCAACGAGTAAATCATGACTGATTGGTACTAGTTTTTCATTTTCAACTTCTCCTGTGCACAAACCAGATTATTGACGAATGGCACACAGAACAAATTTTTACCCAAAATTTTGCGTACCTCGATAACCACTCAAACAGGTACATATATTGACCGCATATTTTCGTTGACTGAGTTACTGATTGACTGATAGAAGGAGTCACTGCTACTTAAATGCTCTTAAGACGATCTTAAGTTGTGTCACGCCAGGTATTTGCGTGCGGCAAGCAATCTGATCGCGACGCACACAAATACAGCGGGAGTGGTAACCGCACTGAAGACTTCGTCAGACCATCCCTTTGGCGAAGGACAATGTGCGACACTCTATTCTTCATCATACCATAATTCCATCCATATACCTGGAGGCCGCAAGCAGTTATCAGCTTTACCCTTTCGCGCGCCTCATTAGTTAGTTGGAATGTAATACCAGAAGCCCAAAATCAATTGCGTATTTATTGACCACAATCACCGTAAGAGGACGCGTCGCGGCGCTTCGCCCCGTCGACCGATGTCTGCTTTGTTGCACCTTGTCTGTGCTGTTGTTGTTGATTCGTCGCAAATGCGCACTTAATGAGCTCAGTGACGGCGTTGATGATGACTTGAAGGCTAACGCGAACTCGATCACTTACGGCGTGACGGCCTGACGTCTTGACGGGGTCGGGATGATGGCGTCAGTGTGTGTTGGCAGCGCTACAGCGTTATGCTGAAATGCCACAATAAGCCGAAATGTTTGGCAAATCCCTGCCACGGCGGTTGGATTTGTCTTTTCGGAACTTCACAGTTGACTGGACCTTTGCTGGGTTCGCCTCGCTCGGTTTGATTTTCTTATTTTCTATATTTTTCGCATTCATGAATGCAAATGCGTTGCGGCTTATAAGCTCGGTGGGAATGTTTACATGTTTATATTGCACTCGTTTGGCAGTGATAGCGCTTGTCCTCTGTCAAACAAGCAGATTATGGGCATTTTTGACTTGATGCCGACTTGGCATCACTTGCGAAAATGAATGACTTCTGCTTGCGATAAGTTCGTTAAATATCTTGAACATTGTGCATAATAGCTCTTCGTGACAGATTTTCAATACACTGGTGGAGATTAAGTAAACAATTTTTGGGAACGGTGGTAAAATCGATCGACTACGATCGAAGCCAGGCTTGCAGTATACAAAGCGTAAATAAAGTGCATTCGTAACCGATTCGACCAGGTTTTTACATTGTCTAGTGTAATTCTCAGATGGTTTGAAACAAAAAAAAAAAACAAAAAAAAAACAAAAAAAAAAACAAATATCCTAAAATTTTAGTAGAAAAACTGAGATGATAAAGAAGCACTGTAAACTGAGTAGGTTTTAGGTTCAAAATTTAAAAATTTTTGAACAGAGTTACCATCAATTAAAAAAATTTATTTAAAACAAATTGAAACTAGTGTAATAAACGATTTATTGCAGCAGTTGTGTAGTTGCAGTAGTAGTGGGAGTCAAATGAAAAAGGTTTAAGAAGACTTGCAGTTGAAAATATTTTTAGAAAGGTATTGAAGGGGCTTAATTCTCGAAAATAATTTTGTTTGAGATATTTTTGAGAAAAGCCGCCAGCTATTTGAAAAATTGAACTCAAATAAATTTGTCAAATAATTTCAATATTACAACATTGGTGTCACATGAAAAATATTTGATAAAACTTTGAGGAACACATGGTAGATAGAATAATCATAATTCATTAATGGCTCATAAAACAATAAAAAAAAACTCGTTAACTTGTAGACTCTAGAAATGTGATCTTGAAATTGATAACCATGTTTACGACACATCAATGAAACTTTCCCTTCTGCCGCGTATGCTCTTACGCACATAACTGTTATTTTATTACATAAGATTTATGCTCTCATAAGTTCGATCTGAGCTGAGCTTTCGCCTTTGAATTAATAATCTGAACAAAAACTATATCTAGAATCATCCATTCCGTAGAACACTTGCTGTAATTGTCGAATATGAATCGATCGTGAGCTGACTACGAAATGAAGACCATGTAGTATATTCTGGAATTCTTAGGATAAAATTTAAGCTAGAGTTTAAGTTAATTTATTTTAATATTAGAACAGAGATTATAGACTAAATATCTCATGAAGCAATATATACATACACATAGTGACATTTATGGAACCTTAGTCTTCTCAAACAGACTGATAGCATGAGCCATGGGTAAATGAGCTCGATAGCAACAAGAAAACTACTTTTCATTTAACCCTGACAATTCCGACTGATTTCGTCGTAGTATTGAATCTTTTGATCCCACCATAAGCCTCTTGATATTGATTTTCATACGTTGAATGGTTGTTAAATGGGTATTCCTTTTCAGATAGCACATATTTCGAAACAACCAAATTTAGGATTCACTAATGAAAAAGGAAAGCCATTGAAGGTTCACTCGAAAGAAGTTGTCATTCCAATACATTTATGTCAGTCTTAATACTAAATAAGTGTCACTTTTCATGTTTTTAGTTAAGAATTAGAATTTTTTAAATTTTCCTCCGCTTTTAAAAGAAATTTCAACAATGTTCTCATATTTCATATATATTCAAACAGCATTCCATACATGCTTTATTGATGTCTAAGATTCGGATGGATTTAATCAATTGTTGACTTTTATTTATGTTTTATATAAAAGGAATGCTATCCAAACTGATTTAACGGGAATTTAATGTGTCCACAAAATGTTACTATTTCAAACGGGTTTCAAATTGCTGGCAATATTGGTTGATACATTAATAAGTTGGTGCGATCATCGTCCATATGGAAGGCTACAGAATGGTAGGAACGAATTTCTATGGTTACGGATTAAACAGATGATCCAGGTTTGAATATAGAATCCAAGGTTCGAATAGGTTGTTGAAAAGTCGATACACTTAAAGTCAAAAATTTTGACGCTGAAAGATTGTGCTGTTCTATACACCAGGGAAGCTCAGAAGGCAGCCCATTTAATTCTTTGGCTCGCACTAACCTCACCTCGGCTCATCTTGGTTCTAATGCAACAATTAATGAATTGTTCGAGATAGCTTTTATGAGAAAAGTATATCTTTTATGAAAATATGATCTTATAAAATTGTGATATAAGGAGAGAGATATTAATATTAATTTTACTCCCAAAGTACTTATAACATTTTTTGACCTGCATCAAAATGAAAGCAAAGATATAAATGAGTATATTTTATGAGAGCGGTCGTACTTATCGGTCAGTCTAACACATCACAAGGAAATATAGTTATTTATATAGGAGAGAAATAAATGAAGTTAAGGGAGATTATTAAAGAAATACTAAGTCTTTAGGTAATAGTTAGAAGACATATAAATTAGCAAAGATCGAAATTAAATTTTCTCAAAATTGATCTTGTAGACAATACTTTATATCAATATTAGAATTTATATTGAATTTTACAACTCTGTCAATTAAATTTGAATTTAAATATTTAAAAAAATAAATCTAGCCAATAGATATATGTGAAAAGTGGGCGGGGTTGACGACCATGGTGCGGAAAATAATTTTTTTTTGTACTTGAAATGAATGTTTCTATAAATATCTTGGAACCCTGCAACTAAAAGCCAACCTACAATTGGCAGAGTATAAATCAATGAGCAAACGAGCACGAGCAATCATTTAGTAGCTAGTAGCTTCGAGTGAGTAATTTGAGTTGCATTTTATGCCAACTCGAGAGGATTTCGGCGCACGACAGAATTGATGTGGTCAGCTGCAGGGCTGCATTCTAAATTATTAACAACGTCATTCCTTGCAAACTCAAAAATAACACGCAGTTCAAGTGGTTTCCTTATGAAAACACTATTTCATTACATATATACATACATATATGTCTATATATATATATATATATATATATATGTGTGTGTGTGTGTATTTTTGGCAGCAATGCGCACAAAGGACACTTTGTATCCAGCTGCTCGGCTTGCAACTGAAAACAGTGCGCGACAAAGGACTGTGGCCTTTTGTGGCACAACAAACATACTTGCCATATTATATACTATGCGTTTATCGGCGCATCGGCTTGTAATACGAACGGCTAAAAGCATATTTTTATATTTAACACAATTTCCACACTTTTGATTTTTGATACAAAGAAAACAAAAAACAAAAAAAAAACACCGAAAGAAATTTGGTGAAAAAGGCAAAAAGTATGCATTTGATGAGTTATGCATATGTATGTGGCATATATGTTGCAGAGGGTTATCCCTTGGCTATGTGCAACACTGGCAGACGGCCCACAAAGTGCACTCGAAACAACAAAACACAACAATAAAGTGAAGTGCGCACTTCGGCGGTGGCAAGAGCACCAAAGTGTTGTCGACGAGGCAAAGAGTTATTTGTGTGTGTGTGTGTGTGTGCAACAAAGTACAAATGCATACATATATCGATTCTCACAAATATTTAATGGATTTCAAGTGGCCGATCGCTGCTTGAATCACAATGCTGCGCGAGATTGTGGTGCCACTTATTTAGATGCCATACATACACTCACACACACACATATATATATATATATACTTATGCAAGCAGATATGAGCATTCGCTCCCTGATTTTTTGAGGTGCCATTAAAAGGGGTATGAAAACTAATGTATCCTTGTATCTTTATTACACAAAGCAAACACTCGCACACACACACACACACACACACACCCATATACATACATTGGAACACCCTGATGTTGTCAGCAGCTGTTGCTGTTACTGTTGCTATTGCTATTATTTTGTGTATTTTTGTTGCTGTTGCTGTGACAAGCTGCCAGCAGTAGCGTATTGCTGCCAATTATTTCATAGCCTGCATGCTGTGCAGCCGTGGAGGAGCGTGTTGACAGTAAGCGGCGTGGTAAGCCGACGTGTGTCGCTGAAAATGAGCCTGGAGTGTGGCCACGTTTTTGCTTATAATTAACTCGAGTATGCTACGCGATTTCTATGTGTATATGTGTGTATGTATGCATGTGTGCGTTTGTGTTTAAATGTGTAAGTTATATTACATTTAATGTGATACTGGATAATCGTGTCATTGGCTAAATAGTTCCACATTTATAGCATTAAGCATTATTGTCTGCTGTCTGCTCCGTTAATGAGCTAGTTTTGACAGCAGTTGCTCTTTGTTTGACCACAAATTGACAGTTTTGTAAATTAACTAAAGGAATCTGTGACTCATGCGTTGTTGGCTTACATTTTACTAGCTGTTGACCACCTTTTAGTGGTGTGAGATTTAATGTTGCCCAACGAAGGGAAGAGCCAACAGACTTACCCTAAAACCCTAAAGACCCTAAAGCGCGAAAGGATTTTTATAGCGAACTTTTTCGTACCCGAAATATAATTGGCAGTTTTGATATTGGCTATTCAGGGTTAACTGTCATTACAAAAGTTTCTTCTATTTAAGATCACTAGCAAAAATCTTCCAAATAGCTGTCTATTTCGCTGATAGATTGGAAATGAGAAACAGTGCAGAGGTCTGTGAGACATTATAGTAGTACTAAAAAAAATCGGCTATTGTTTGTCACAGAGCTCCTTAAAAATATAAATTTTTACAAAAATTCCATAGATACTGATTTTTGTTCGTTCAAAAGAGCCGATTGTTCCTACAGTTTCTCGATCTCTAGTCATGGCTAAGAATGGTCTGAAATACTCATCCGGATCGGAATTGCAAATGATTGATGCTTTCTCGGAGTGGTCAGCGGTTTAACACTATATTATAGTATTTAAGTACTTCAGAGTGCTCAAAGAAGCTTAATAAAGTATGTCTCTATCTACTTATAGGGGTTCTAACTGATTATCGTCTGTTTGGCACACACGAGTTAAAGTTGTCTAAATTGTCACGAGTCTAAATTGTCGAAGTTGTTTGTAAGATGTTTTGTAAAAAATAAAGCACTTCTTTCGTGACTGAAACAATCTGGTTTTCACTGCTTTAACCGTTGAAATGAACTATCCGAAATAGAAAGTAATAGTCTTAACAGACTTCTGATGGGCTCGGAATATATCTGCTATAAGTGAAGGTTCATTTTATCTCAAAGAACGTGACTGCAATGGCTGAAGTGCTATCTCGTCCACGGAAAGCACGAAACCTGACTTAACTTAATCTAATCTAACTTAACCTAACCTCATTTAACCTTAGAGGAAGCACAGCTTTGGTATGTTGAGACTTTACTGTAAATACCTTACAGTCTCTCGAGTCTATAATAAAGTCCTATATGAACTAGTATTCTAACAATGTTTTATTGTTATTGGAGACTTCTTTTCAAATTTCGTTGAGCTGTATGTAGTGCTCACAGTTTTCAGTTCATCTTCTAAAACCGATACTTAAACACCATAATTTTAATAGAGTCCTAATGTTCAGCTGGGTACAAGGTACCCATTCAACCATATCTTATCGCAAGCTTATACCTATATGTAGTGTATGGTTTTAATATTTCATTAGCCCTTTTGCATTATGTCTTTGGTTTAGCCTTTTAATTGAAGTTCCTCAGGATCTCTCACTTTACAACTGACTCTCATAGACCCACCGTCTGTCTCACTCACACTAAGTTACGGACTTTTATTTTAATTGTTTTAAATCAACAGAAATTTTAGTGCTATCTCTCGCTGGTGGTACATCGGCAAACTCCGAAAGATGGTTGAGCTTTGTTGGCCAAGAAAGACTCATTCGTCGGTGTAATTTTTCCACTCTCAAGCATATGGTTATATGGGTTTCATTAGACAGTGAGTTTCGATAAACCTTTCAGAACTAAATGCTAAATTATTGGAGAAAATGTAATGTTTTGACCTCGTGGGAAACTACTAGACAGATCATGCCAATCCATTGAATCATATTTTGAATACTTCGATCCTTCAGTGATGGTTTCCAATAATCAGTATGATATCCACTGGGTCTGAGTAGTATATAGTTCCACATGAAGCACGTAAACCTCTAACGGCTCTATATTTCACATATTTACACTAATTTTTGCTAACTAATACACTTGTTTTTGGTTGAATTTACATGCATAAAGTCTTCTTTCAAATATTTTTCATAACATGTGGCATGCAAAAATGTGCCTGAAAATGCCATTAAAACCTTATAAAAATAATGATGACATCTCATTTCCAGCAAACCAACTTAATGCGGAACGCACATAAGACACCCCTGAAAAAGCTATCGCCGAAAGTAAAAAGACGAACAGTGTGTCAAATACCAAGCGGCGAACTCTTAGCGAGTGATTAAGAACATAAGGAGCGCATGAAATGCATTTCCATGCAGGATCAAGGCAAGCCGAAACCAACACACACACACACACATACAAACATATGAAAGTAGTGAAAATCCGAGCGTAACGAAATGAGCCAAATGAAAGGAGGCAAACAGATTGAATATTGCGCGTTAAATTCAATTCTTGGGTAACAAACTCGATTACACCGGTTACGACTATGCCGCGCTGTTACCCCCGAGTTGACGAGCGCAAAATATTTACAGTTGTCAACTGTGTAGGCAAAGGACGCGGCCTTAGAAGTACAACTTTATTGAGGGGTTTCCCACTAGCTCTCGCACACCGGCAGTGGTGTGGGGCGGTAAAAAGCAACATGAGCCTTATTAGTTGATTACAGGACGCATTATCGTGATTATTGAGTGCGCGGCGGGATAAAAATCTTGCAACAGATATGCAAGTGCTGCCTGTATGTGCCACACTTTGATGCATTGATGCAGAATTGTGGCCACCCATAAATTTCCGCTGATGCGTCGAGCAGGCGGCAGGCCCAACTCACTACCGTTAGGGTGGAGCAACCAACGGTGCCGAGGTCAAAAGGACGCTGCCACGAAGGGCAACAGCGCAAATATTGGTAGACTCTGGTGAGTGCGGAAGGCAGAATAAATGCATGAAGGATGAAAGGGGTGTGTCGTTGGCGCGCAAACATAAATAAATATACAATAACAACAATAAATTGCAATGAAATGCTTTTGTAGCTAAATTCACTGCTAATAGTTTGATTAATGGACAGATTTCAGTGCGCGCACAGCGAGAAGTGCGCAACAACGGTAATAAAATTATAGCAACAACAACCAAAAAAAAAAAAAAAACAATACTTACAATGCACAACAAGTAAAATTTGGAAGGTTAAGCAAAACAACGCAGCAATGGGGTGTCTGGCCAACATTGAGAGGGGTGGCAGTGGCAGTCATGATGATGATGATGTGGCATGATGTGGCATGATAAGATTCCAGTATAAATATTAGCGTATATATATTTGAAGGTTGAGGCTTTCCGCTCGGCTTTAGAAACCTATAATCATCGGTTTTGATGTGATTTGTTTTTCCGGCGCGACAGCGCTTAGTCAGTGAGAGATTGTCTATGTGTGGTTGTGTGTGTGTGTGTGTGTGTACGCAATACCTTGTGGGCGGATTAGAAGTCTGGCAAGGCAGTGGATTTGTGTTGACCAAAAAGTGGTCAATCGATGACTGTGCAACTACACCACTTACTACTTTCGCCACATGTCGACACACACACACACACACACGCGCGCGCGCGCGCATACTTGCATTACAGTTATTAAGTACTTTCACTGCCTTGAAAATGTCAGCTGAATAAATTATCAATGACTTGTGTGCGCCCGCTTTATCAGCCATCATAAATATTCATGTGTGCAAGTTTGTTCCAAGTGGTGACCGTCAAAATTAATAATCACTGTAATGTTGGCATTAATGCCATTGTAGATACATACATTTTTGTACTGTTATTTATTATATTTTTGTACATGTGTAGTTCCTGTTATTACAGTTGCTCTTTTGCGTTTGCGATTTTCTGTTGACCCTGAATTGTGTTGCAGAGGCGTGGTGTGTTTTCGAAAGCCATATACATTAAGATTACACGCATATTTGCCAGCTTAGTGTCGATATTGATGATTTGCACAAATAAACAATTTTCGCCTATGAATAAATGTGCAAACATGTACTAAGCACAAGCGTGAGTGGCACAAATGTTGCAATTTTTATTTCGCCAAATTTGTGGCAGTGCTTTAATGTGGGTGAAAGATTGGCTAAATAAACTTATATGAGAATCGGTAGATATACATAGATATGAAGATATGTGTAAATTTTAAATTTTGGAAAAATCTTTGTCGACACTAAATTCATTTTCGAATCGTTTAACGCAAAATATATATAAAGTACATACAATATATCAAAGTTCGATTCTGGTAACATCGAAATAAACAACAACAACAATTTCTCAACTTATTTGTAACTGATCCACTTTTGGACTGATGAAAAACAATCAGAAATATGTGTTATAATTTTCCAGTTCCAATTAATTAGAAATAAGAAAAAACTATTCAAATAACTTCAATGTACATCAAAGATTTCTCAAATACCTTGAAGTTGGTACTGTGGTTGATGTTTTGCAACTTTAAATTTTCTTTGTCAATATTTCTATCAAATATTTCTCAATCATATAAGGTTTATTAAAATATTTCAACAATTTGCAACCATTTCGAACAAATTTTATCAACTCTTCTTCTTATACATTTTAATTTTTTAATCGTAATTGTAATGATGAATTTATCTTATCAATTTTATAGAATAAAAAATTTCTACATGTGGCAGCCCTTCTCAGAAACCAAATTTTCAATAAATTTTCACAAACCTTTTCAATTTGATATCTGTATTGTATTTTTGCTTTATCTCGTATTTTTCTAAATTTTTTACTTTTTTTCAGACGGGTAGCAACATCTTTACTTTTTTGATTTAAGCCAACCGCGTATTTCGCCGAACAAATCAGAAACAAAAGTTGTTCAAATTGGTTCAGCCCTTACTAAGACGGCGCTTCATGCACCGTTTTAATAAAAGTTCAACCAACACCTTCAAAACCAACTATTTAGTAAATTCCTATGATTTCATTGGAATCATAAGCTACAATTTACAATTATATATGCTTTTATACCTGCAAACTCGCCTATTTACAAGTATATATAAAAAATAACGGGAATATTCTTCGAATTTAATGTCATAGTGAAGCATGAGTTCTTGTCTCAAGGTCAAATGGTCAATAATAAGTAGTACCTACAAGTTGAATTCTTGGCCAAAAACAATACTGTAACGATGCCCCAGCTTCCATATTCACCAGCCATCGCTCCGTGTGACTTTTTCCTATTTCCAAAATAAAAAGAGAACCTTAAAGGGCCAGGGCCGTCGTTTTACAAGTATAGATGACGTTGACAGCTAAAGGCTGACAGAGCTAAAGGCTATCGCACAAATCGATTTTGAGAAGTGTTTTGAAGATTGGAAGAAGCGCTGGCATGACATATGTGCAAAATATCGAATGGAGACTACATTGAAGGCGCCAATATTAATATAGACGAATAAATAAATTTTTTTTTCTAAAAACGCAAAATCCCTTTATTTTTGAACATACCTGGTGTATTTGCGGTTTTACCGAGAAAAATTTTTGCCACGGCTTATGGAATCCTCTAGTATTTGGTTAGCAAAATATAACTATGATAAGGATTTGAGTAGAATGTAGTTGAAAATCTTATTTTAGAGCAACATAAAGGAAGTTAGACCATTTTTGAGTGAAGAGTGCCGGTCGGCGAGGAAGAGAGCCTCTTACGCAACTTATGTTTTCAGAACTCGTAACGAGTTGTAGAAGGACCGGTTCACTTTAAATCTGTTTCTTACAACTTCTTGACTTATTTTCTTGTTGCAGATAGCAAAAAATATTATAAAATTGTTTTAAGAAATCGAATATTACTTATTAGTAAAATTAAATTACTAGTGGTCCAATTTTTGAAAATTGTGCATTTTGCATTATTTACAGCTATTCCAGCTATATTAACACAAAATAAATGTCAATTCTAAATTTGCATGCACATATTTCTTCCTGAAGAACATCTATCAAGTCAAGTGTGATATATGTATGTATGTCTGTACGTATGTATGTATATGTGAACTAAATAAGTTAAATACTAAGTTGAATAGGAAATTGCAAATTTGTATGCGTATGAATAAGAATATTATGAAGAGGACGAGGAGCGTGTCCATCTAAACAGCAAAAACACAAAAAAAAAACATAAAGAACTTCTTCCAATAGGCTGTGTGTGTGTGTGCTTTGTGCAGGAGAAGGATGCGACAGAGCAGCCGTCCAAGCAGAAACAACAGGAACTGCCCATTTTTTCGGCTTTCTTCACAGCCGAGTGAACGGGACGCCTTGAAGTAGCGCACAGCGGCACACACCCGTACCGCACACACACATATCACAAGGAAAGTTGCCACCCCGCGCGGACGCCCACTTGAGTGACAGTAGCACAAGAGCGTGGCATAAAAGCAACGCTATGTGGCGCTGATGCGTGCATTATGCTTGCAAATATGTATACATGTATGTATGTATGTATGTATGTAGGTATATACACAATTGCGTTAACTTGCGTTGACATTAATCTTTATGACAATTGTTATTGTTGTTTATCGCTTTTATTGTTTGCAATATTGTGTTTCGTTTCGCGCAAATTACAACACTCAAATGAGTGCGCACTTGAACACACACACACATGCACACACACATGCGCACACGCGCGCGCGCGGCATATGCATTTGTATTGCACGTTTGAGTGCGTTTTAAATCTTCCACTTGATTAGATGCCAATTCGGTTGATCGCAAAAAGAGGCGTTGAGATTCAATGGATTGGGCAAAAAATAGAAAATCCCCTGCCTCCGCCATACTGGCGGCGTGTGGTGGTGCAATCAAAATCTTTCGACGTAAATCAATTTCGCCGCTATTATGTAATGACAGCAACAACAAGAAGTGCTTATTTTGCTAGCTGCTTGCTGGCGAAAGAGTTTAATTGCTTGCACGCGCGTCGGTCGCCACTGGCGTCAGCCGAGCGCACTTTGCACTTTTGATTGCTGCTTCGTGCGCTTTCGCTTGTTGCAAACTGCTTCATTTCGCTGACCTTTTTGATATGTCATTTTTTATCTGGTTAGTTTTCTTTGACATTCTCCTGCTTTCATTTGCTTAAGTTATGAGTTTCCACTTGATTTGGCAGTGTTGTTACAGCTCTTTTTTAACACTTTGTATTATATTTGCGAAATATAAAGGTCAACCCTCGAAATGGTTGCAACATGGCGAAGCAGTGGATTTGAAAATAGTGTTGACATATGTTTTCTTTTTCATTGATTTAGAGGCGCATTTGATATTGCAAAAATAAATAAAATCTAAAAAAATAATCGATAATTTCATATGCCGCCAGAGTTGTAAAATTATTGAGTATCTTTTAGTTTTTAAATTAAAAATGTGCAGGGAAGTGCCAAACTCTGAGCTTTCAGTAATAGAATGCGGCAATGATTCTTATAAAATTTACAAATACAAAAATAAATAATACAAATATGACTGTAGAGAAAGAGTATGGTGAAATATAGAAGATTTGTATTAAAAAATTGTGACCTTGCCACATAGCTCAAACTTCTTATAAGTAAAAAAAAAAATATTTCAAAATCGGAATAGCCGATTGATTTATACGCACACTGTATGAAGTATGCTCGAAAGAAGATATTTTGACAGTGTAAACTGAAAAAAAGAAAATTTTTTCACTAATTAAATTTTTTGGAACTGCTCCTATTTTAACAATTTAACTTTTTAAGTCCTTTAACTTTTTTCTGCATATTTTTTCTGAAAATAAAATTTCTTGCCTTTAGTTTGTTAATACAGTGCGCAATATTTGTTTTATTGTTCTATTATACAATTTAAAAATTTTATCTTTATTTACTTTAAAAAAATAATTAATTATATCGAAGAACTACGTCGTCCGAAAATCTTTCAAATTGTTGGCTTTTGTTTTGTTTTCTTTATCGCCTTAAACCTTTTTAACCAGCCCTAGTTGATCTTGCATTTTGGCGTCATCTAATTCGCAATTAGAGTTGACAAACTATCGATTACCAAAGCGATTTTTTCGATAGTTTTAGAATAAATTAATAAAAGTAGATAAAATCGTAATCTAATAAAATCTAATACATATCTTAAATTTTTGAAGAAGCATGTTTGATTTTTTTTGAAGAAATTTTAAAATATATGTTGGATTTCCGTTATTATGGTACGGTATTTTAATGGACTTTCGAACACTTCATGATTTTATATATTAAGATTTTTATTTGGTATTAGAAAAACCAATTTTTGACCAGTTTTGACTGTTTTCCTGCTTATTTAATATTCATAGCATTTTTCTTATAAACTTATACTTCATATAACAAAAAACTATATAAAACCAAACATAAAATTTTTTAAGAAAATTATGAAAAGCGATATGTTTTTTTTTGAAAATGTCAAACTTTTTAATTCAATAAAAATTTTGTTTGCAATTTTAAGTCCGGCTTTAGTAAAACAATATGTAAGCATCTAGTTTTCCTTTGTAAAAGGATATATAGTATGTAGATATACAGATTGCATTATATACATATATATATATATATAAATGGATATAGTTTAGATACAATTATTTTACTGACAATGTTAAGCAATGTGTTTGGTAAATTGTTGCAGTTGTTGTTAGCCTATAAAATATTCCAGAATTTGTTATTTAATTATTTATTTCAGAATATCTCAAAAACCAACCGAATTATTTATTAAATATATAATTACTTGCTATAAATGCTTCATCACCTCACAAAACTATACTTTGTAATCCATAATTGTTCGGCTGACAGAAAGCTAACTAGGTCCACACTCAAATGGATGGAAAAGAAATGTTCTCTTCTAGCAGTAGTTTGCTTTTTACATTTAAGAGCAAAACAAACAAATATGAATGACCAAAAATTTAAGAGAAAAACTTAGCCATCTTTTTGCCCTCAATCTCTTCCAATTCCAAATAATTTCGTCAAACCGTCTGAAGCATAAATCTCGAGGTCCATAATGAAGCCTTCACTTTCTTTTTTTTTCTATTTTTTTTAATTTATAGAATGTTGTCTTCCCTACTCGGCATTTCTTAGAAAATTTACAAATTTTATATAATTTCTTTACTACGAACGCGTGGGCCCACCTCAACAATTATATTGGCTCTTCAAAATCGATAATATCTAACATTTGGTCTCCTAATCCTGTTGGTTGCATCGATAAACCTTCAGCTGGTACTTCAAAGCAACAACAGATCAGCAGAGAACCGAAGTGTTTAGGTGTACCGTTGTTACTAAGTATAAAACATATTATTTTTAAAACATTTATGCAAAGCAGATTTATTATAATAACAGGAGTCCAAACACGAGTAAATGGGAACCACATGCGCTCTTCTTACTTTTTTCATAATTGGTGTTTTCTCATAGAACCAGAAATTTAAGAGAAAAATATAACTGCTTTTTCTTTCTTTTTTTCTCTCTTTCGTTCTTCTTTAATTTCTTTCGTACTTGAATTTTGACAATAATTTCGTCAAAGTTAGGTGTGTTGCAAATGCTCAAAATGTTTTTGAGAGAAACAATTTGCTTCATGGTTCCATTATAATTACGATTTGTGCAAACTAAATTGTGAAATAATCAGTCGATCTTTTGCTCCTCTTGATAATCACCCTTCAAATGGCTGATCTTAATTCTAATTAATGAGTTGTGTAAGCATGAAGTGGAAGAGAGATGGAAGATGAGGATGAGAGCGTTTGAGATATTTACCTAAACCATGCAATCCAGTCGCTTCGTTGGTCTCCAAAATTTGAAAAACACGACACATCAAATGTTTCGTATGAACTTGCATCTGCTAGCCTAAATAGTTAATATTACGCAGGGTTGGGAAAAGCGTGCCTTAAGTTCCACCTTGAAATGTATATATCTGAAATAAATTTTCTTCTACCATCGAATAAGTACTTAGTATACTAACATAGCTTTAGCTTCAGCAATTTGAATGACTACGAAATGGTAGAAAAAATGACCTTCTCGGCCGTTGTAGTATTACACCAGCTGGCAACGCTTCAACAGCTGCTTAAATCAAAGAGTACCAACAATAATTAATTTTCATACATTTTTATAGCCACTTTACCGCCCAAACATATACTCGCACTGGCGCCTATTTTAACATTCGAATAAAAAAACTTTTTTAATTGTTAAATAAGTACAGAAAACCACAAGCAAAAGAAATGAACTCGCTTACAGCAAATCGAACTGTAAAATCGTCTGCTTGGCCTTTGCATAGGTAATTCGAATTTTTGTTGCATAGAAAGAAATGAGATGGCTGAGAAACTGACAAATTAAGAACAAACGGAGACACGAATGATAGACAACCAACCGCATCATTGCACATATGTGTTGCAGTCATTTACATATGTACACCTACATACATGCATACATACATATAAACACCGTATCTTTATATGCGAGCAATAAAGGCAAAAAGGTTATCAAGACAAGCTTGTGTAGTTGATAAAAGCCACGACAGGAGACGAACTGTGGCACAGGCATACATACATATCTAAAGGTTAGGACTAGGCGCTGGCGCTTCAGCAACTGCATACATGCTTGTACATATGACCATGCAGTCGGTGTGTGTATAATTTGTTTGTAGATAAGCGCATACATATCTGCATAGTATGTGTGTGTGTGTGTGTGGCTTTGTAAGCGGGTATATATAAATTTTATGCTTTTCCCTATACTTTTTATATACACTTTTCACTTTTAGTTTTTATTTGGCTCGTTTTTAATTTTTTTTTTTAAATTTTTGTTTTTGTACTATTTTCTTGGTTTTTACTTTTATGGCTTATGGGTGCGTGTAGTCTATCTTCAAACCGATCGCGCTACAAATTTGTTTAGTGTTGCTATAAAACGGCGACTAATGTTGAAAAATTGTAAACTGAGAAATGAAATAGTAAATGGCCGAATTGATAGCGAACACGTCAACGAAAATTTCCAAAATAATTTTCGAAATATTCAAATGAGCGTTCGTCGCGCATTATCGGGGAAATAAGGAAATTGGCGATAAAAGTGACTGCATCAAAAGTGTGTACATAAAAAGTGAAATAAATTAGAGCAGAAAATTATATATCGTATGCGCGTGTTTAAGTGTTTGGTTGTGTGTGTGTGTGTGTGCATATGTACTAAAATGACACTGTAATATTTACGAAATGTTGGTGGCTTGGTAGTTACTATTTTCTGTTTTCGAATCTCGTCAACGGCTGTGCTTTTGTCTTTTAAGAAAATCGTCCTTAATGATTCCAGAGCGGTTTCTTATTCTTTTTCTTAAAATATAATTTTAGGATTTCGAGAATGTGACAGGAACGTCTGTTGCTAACAAGATCGCTTCTATTATAAAAATCCGAATGAAATCCAAAATCGGCTGAAACAAGGCCTAACTTTGACAATTTATTCTGGAAGTAAGGAAAGAGGAATCGAACTTCGGTCTTTCACGCTTTATTGAACATGCACTTGAGTGTCTAAAAACAATTTTAATGACGTTTTGACACAAAATGGCTGCTAAGGGGCGAGTTTTCGAAATCATCTCTTTCAAGAGGACCTCTAGAGGCGACGGTGTTTCTAGGAACTCGTGTTAACCGAAACAAAATAAAAAACGGGATCTTAATCTACATAGGACTAAAATAAATTAACAGTAAATTTTTTAACAGTAACATTGTTGTCAAAATAAAGAAAAAACCATATGTAGTTTACTGTATAATATTACCGTAAAGCTACAATTAAAATTACAAATGGATACGTGCGATAGTCTCTGAGAACCATCGTCGCCTGATTTGAAAAATGCAGTTTCGAGTAAAACGCGTTCAAAGTTTTACAAGCTACAGGTCACTGATATTTTTGCTGTCACTGTTTTTTTTTTACTATTACACTATTCACTATTTCTAATAATTGAGTAATGTTTTTACGACCCAAAAGTGTACTTTAATACGTTAAGCTAAAAAATATAAACATTTTTGAACATCTTACACTGAGGGTTGGGCCCATAATATATATTATGAAAGTCTCCTTTTTCTGTTCGAGAATCTCGAGAGCAGACAGTAGTGATTCATTAAAAGTTTTGGTTAGTGGTTCCAGAGAGGCTCTTTATTGTCTTGACAAACCAAAAATTCAAAATGTTTCTTAAGAATATAATTTTAAAGCTTTTAGAGTCCGATACGAACTAACTTGGAAGCTTTTAATATAGAATTCTTCACAAAAATATTTGAAAAGTAAGACATATAAGAAAATATTTTTGTATAAAGTTGCCATTCATCGAAATCGACACTACTCATAAAGTACTTGGGAGGTCATAAATTTGAAATTACATTTGAAAACTTCACCTACCGATTTTTCTGCCACCTGCCAGTGACGTCTTTTAATGTGTACAAATAGATTAGACATCGTATATACTTAAGATATTCGAGAAATATTTTTAAGGACTCATAAATCCAAATAAAACTATGTTAATCGTAGCTGCCATCTTTTCTAAAGTAGAAATTAATCATTGAGGTGAATATTTCACAACAAAAGCTAGATTAAAATAAGCAATTGGAAATGTCTATAGACAGAAAAGCTTCGGATTAGAGTTTCCACCGCTTTAAAAAAATAAAATAGGATACAGTAGTGTTGCCATTTAATTAAATAAATAAAAGTTTATCGACCTGAGAAAAAAAATTGTGGACAAAGTTCTGACTAAATCAAATTTTGAGAGCAGAGTCGATATAATTTTTGTATATACTGATCCATCCATAGGCCACAAATTTTAACTAAATATTTGAATAAAGAAAAATTGAGGGTGTTCAAATAGACCCTATCTTTTAACAAATAATGGATACCTTCCCTTAAGCACATGCTTTGCCATTATTTATCATTTACTAGTAAAAGGAAATTATAATAAGAGCAAATTTTAATCAAAACTGACGCCAATGCCATTCCAACGGGTGAATTCATAAAAAGGACATTTAGTAATGGCCACTTTGGACAGACTACAAATGAGCTTGCGAGATATTTATGCTTGTCAGTAATATATGGTACATATGTATGCACATTTATTTCTGTGTTATATGGAGTGAACATTATTGGACGTACGTAAATGTCAATCACTTTACACATCCAACAACAAAAACAACAAACAAAAAACCCAAACGCTCTAAAAATTTTGAAGCACAGCGAAGCAATAATAAAAATGAAATGAGTTCAATGCTGAGCAGAGCAGTCAAACTGAAACAAAGAACTTTAAAACGTCGAAAGAATATAAAAATTAAAAGTAAAATGAAATAAAAACAAAAGCAATGAAATACGAAGAGAACTAAGAAAACAAATGAAATACGCATCAACTGCCAAAGCAGTCAGCCGCCAGCCGCCAGCCGTCAGCCGCCAACAAAAAAAGCAACAAACGTACTTGCAAGCCAGCGAATGGAGGAATAAACGCAGCAGCGGAATTTACGTGTGTCCGTGCGATTGCATTGGCGCCATGTTTATCTAATTTGGGGACATTATGCATGACATTCCGCGCGGTTGTTTATAGGTTCGGTTAAACCTGCACTGATAACAGCCCGCCACGGCTGCTACAACAGCGCAGACAGCGCGCGCACACACATACACTCACATGCACACACACAAGTGCGCGCGCCCGCTACATGGATAGACCCGCGCATGCAGGCGCTTAGCTTGAGGTAGCGTATAACAAGAAGAAGACGGAGTCAGCAAGCTGCTAGCGCCGCGCTTCACCCGGCGGTGACTCACAGCAGCAGTGGTAAACATTTGCAGGCGCTATGTGTGGCTGCAGTGGTAAACAGCAGCCAGCGGTCAGTAAGGCAACAGCGCTGGTCAGTCAGTCAAGCAGTCAGGCTGACAGACACTTCAGCTGTGGAAACGCTTGAGCGCGTAGCATTCACTGTCACCGCGCTACCTTTTCACATATATGTGGTACGTTTTTGAAGGTGTGTGTGTGTGCGTGTGTGTGTGTGTGTGTATGCGTGTGCATGCGTGTGTATTTCTGTGAGACAATTAAGCAAATGCGGCTGGTGGCTGAAATTTTATAGCGCTGCATTCATTTCTTATACGCACGCACCGATTTTATTTTATTGCGCCACAACTATATATATGTATTTGTATATATAACTACAGACTTACGTGTACGCATTGACGCCGTTGCCGTTTGCAACGCCAATGACTATTTGTGAAATTGATGATGAACGCCAGCGCATTGGACTGCCTCATAGCGGCAGCGATTACATGCGCGCAAGCGAAAGCCGCTTAGCCTTCAGTCCCCTCTTCCTATAGCGCTTCCTTTACGACGGCGCTGCTGCTGCTGCTGCTTTGTTTTCGTTGGCTTGCCGCTTATCTAAAGAATGTTCTTAAACTTTAAGGATTACTACCTTCAATAAATCTGCAATTTTTATATACCAAAACAAATGAGTTGGAACAAATCGAATGACAGAGATTTTTATAGCGCGCGCAGGCGCTGGAGTAGTTCCAAAATCAAAGCGAAACTTATATGAGGCAGATACATAACACAACCATATAAATATATATATGTCGCGCGCGCGCTAATTGAAATAAAAGCAAATGCAACCGCCAGCAAAATGCTTAAGTGCAAAATAAAAGCAACAACAGAAGTTATAAAAAAAAGGAAAATAACAAAAATATCTTTGCCATGAAAATGAATGGTGCGCAGCACGAGAACTTTAGCACAATCTCACCCGCCTATCTAATGCCCGCTCTCGCCTGCGGCTACTAACCATTTAACCCTTTTTCGCAACCTTGGCGATTGTCGTCGACGGCGCGCAACCGGAGCAACTGCAGATTGACGCTTAATTAGACACCGTTCACGTTACGGGTAATCACTTGCACCACACCGTCAAGCATCAGTCCTTAGCGTTAATTAGCTGCATAGTATTTTCGTTTTTGTTGTAAGCGACTCTGCGTTAGCGAGTGCCTTGCAGGAAAGTCGGACGGTAGTAAAGCAATGAACTAAATAAAGAAAAGATAACTTGTAGAGATTCTCGAGATATCCATGATGCCTAATTTTTAAAATTCCTGGTAATGCTTTACTTTCATTTTAGATTAAAGGAATGGTCTTCCAAGCGATTTTTTACCATATAATCCAAAATCTCTCACATAATTAAGTTTCTTTCTAGTTAGAAAACTTACAAATCGTCAAAATACAAGACTTATAAAATATACAAGGATTTTAAATGTTTAAATTTTGAGTTTTTTTTATGTAGATTTTATTAGAAATAAACTTAATTGAATGATTAAATATTCTCTTCGTCAAAATCACGAGATTCTAGTCAGTTTCGACTACCACCATACCTACCAGCAGAAATTTACAAAGTTTGGTCCAATACTTGTTTGATATTGGGAAACCTATTTGCAGCAATGCTTCCAAAAAAAGAAATCGATTTTTCATTTTATCGTCTCCCAAGAAAAACTTCCCGGGCATGATTGCCACACTTGGTTACCTTTATTAACTAGTTAATCACTCCTCAGTGGTCCGCGCCGTGTTGTTATCCCATAACTAGGGAAACCTAGAAGTTTTATGTCGACTTTGCATAGCTGGGGAATTTTAGAAGCATCTTTCATGCCAGAAATACCGTCGAAGTTTTAACTAACGAAGCAAATACTATTAAAATAGGTTAATATTACTTGAAAATTAAAACCCTGATCCTTCGTAGCAGCTGTTTGTAGAGGTAGCTGGGTACAAAATCCCAATTAGACCCAAGATTATTTCTGAAAGTAGGATGTGTTTATCTGGTTTTGAGTTTATGATTTGAAGACCCTGTTTTTGGTCTTTAAATTTAGGAAATTAAGGAAATTTTATTAATTTTTATAATTTGGCATTAAATATATATCCAGTAATGCCATAAACACATTTACTGTTCGAGCCCTTGGCACATTTTTCAACACTTTGATAGGGAGAAAACTAATTCTAGTAAGTTTTTTGTTTTCGGATACATGTCAGCTCTAGTCCGAGCTTTTTCATTAGTTCGATAATCATACCGTGCTCACTTTGGTATGTTTTTAGTCCATTCTCTGTGCTTGCCTTTGATTTCATTTGGTCGAATGTCAACTAATTAGTACCACGGAAGAATTGCACAAATTTTTCCTACAGTGTAACAAGAATAGGTTTTGTAATTAATACGCAATATCTTAATGTTTTGGAAAAAAATACCTTAAACCCAATAATTGAATTGAATAACAAGAACACCGAAGGTCATGAAAAGCGATATGTTCTATGTAACTTATCCTTAATTTCTTTGGTATTTGCTGTTGGTTTCCCGTTGCTGAGTTCTCCGCTAATTATTGAAATGTAATTGATATACTTTCGTATAGAATATGGGGTATTAAATGTTATATTGCGCATTTTTAGATTATTTTCCACCAATTCCAACCAAATTTTCTTTAAGAGCCAAAGCGAGCGAAACTTTCATAATTTTTATTTCAAAAAGGTATTGCTTTCTCAAGGACATCATAGTAGATTAATGCCTTTGTGAAGACTTCTACAATGGACTTAATTTCCATTCACCAATGTATTTAATAGTCGGCGAAGTCTAATTCTAGAAAATATATTAAGTGAAGTGTATCTTCATGCGTTTTGAGATATCAATTAACTCGAAGAATTTTCAAAATAAAGATTTATGGTTGGTTCAACCAGACATTAGCGCTTCCGAGCATGTTTTTTGATTTTCGAACTTCAGCTGATTATAGAATCTGAAGTCAGTACTAGTTTTCTCAACATTCTCGAAAATTTCCTGGCGGAATCCACTCATTATTTCTTGCCTCAACACCACAAGTGGCTGACTAGGGTTCCGTTGCAGAACCGATTTTGTTGAAATATTCAGAACAGTTTTGTCGAAACCGAGCAAGTGTATAGCGTGAATATTATTTAAAGAGCTGCCGCCTGTCTGAAAAATAAATATACTTGAAGACATAAGTAAAAAATATTTAACGAATGGGAGATGCTTGAACAATCGATTTAGGCATACCAAAACTGAAAAGGATTTTAACCAGTGTTGCCACCTTTTTAAACATGGAAAATAAACTCTCTATATAAAGGCAGACACTGCGATATTGCGCATTTATGAAAAGTTTAAACTGAAAAACTTTAGAACAGAACTTCCACCTGCTTCAAGGCATTAAAATACACTAAATTAAGATTAAAATAAATCAAATATGCCAAATTGACAGATACCGACTTTAGTAACGTCAGAATTCTCTACATATTATTCAAAACACTCAAAAGAACAAATTTAGATTATGGAGCTCCCGCTATTGACTTACTAGCCCTCAAGAGAAAGGTTGTGGTTCCGATATAATTCGTGAACTTAGTGGCTCCAGAGAGCGAGGCTGTTTCTGTGTAAAAATTCTTAATGGATTCAGCAAACAGGGAATTAAATATAAAGCCAAGCACAAAAAAAAGCTGTCATCCGATATATCATCAAAATTTCGACTACTATAAGTAAATTAATTTATCTGGACATGGAAAAGCTTTCTGCATTCAATCTTTTGACTTTAAAAGTACACGGAAGATAACTTGAGGCCACGAGAAGTTAATAAATATCTGTTTAGTTATGAATTCACTAACAAATTTAAAGTTGGCAACAGCTGCAGCAAAAATGTCTGTCCAACGCCTTAAATTATGCTTAAATTTTCTTGAAATCTTTAAAAGTCCTTAAACCAGTGTTGCCATTTGCAATTTTCTTCATCATAACGAAAGCGGCGCACACACATTTGGAAAATATTATTCAGCATTTTATGAAAGCTACGCAAAATTAATTGAATATTTACAGGATAAACTTTTGTCAATTTAGATAAGACAACAAAATAACAGTACCATAACTGCATGAAAGGGAAAAATTGCGAAAAAGCACCGGCATAAGCAGCAAATAATAACAACAATGTGCAGGAAAAGGAAGCAAACGATGAGAATACGAAAAGTAAAACGCAATATAACGGTAAAAGTATGCATTTACAAATCATTTATGAGCAACAGTGCTTACCCCTGCCCCACACACACACACACACACACACATAACTATAGCTCTCACCAACGAGTTGCAGTTGAGTGCGGTCCCTTGAGGCAAAATGGCATAAACTTTTATGAAAACAAATAAAGAAAATTTTTATTTTTTTATTTGACGTTGTCGCTTTGCCTTTGTGCAGACGCTCCCCCGCGCGCGCGCGCGCTCATCACATTCAACACGACACGAATCATAGTTAGACGGTGTTTTATGCTAAACGCTATAGTATTGCTGTTGTTGTTGTTGTTGTTGCCGCTTGCTGGGCACGCAACTTGCTTATTTTCGCTCTACAATTGCACTTTGCCTTGTTTTTGTTGTAGTTTTCCTTACGCCTTTCGCTCGAGGCTTCTAGTAACGGTTTATCGTCGGTCGGGTATACTTTGACGAAAGGGTTACTCGGCTGCCAGCTCGTTGGGCGCAAAGCAATTGTTAGCCCATACAAGTTGTCTAAGTTTCCCCCCAAGAATTGCTTGAGCAACAACAGCAACAACAACAAAGCGCCCACATAGCAACCCCAAATTGTATAATAAGATATAAAAAAATGTGTTCTCCTTTACCCATTCGTGGGGAATTTGTTGGTGTTCAAGCGCACCTCCCAGTTCCACCCACATACAGTCTGTCACAAAAATAGCCATACAAATGCCCACATACATACATACAGATACTTGTTTGGGTATGTGCATGGCGTTTGCGCTTGTCCGCCATATTGAGCAAAGTGGCAAAAGTATGACAGCAACAACAATAACGAGTGGTGGCGGTACACACATAGCTGGCGGTGTTGTTGTTGGCAAAGTGTTGAAAGGAAAAATGCAAAATGCAAAACAGCAAAAAAAAGCATTTATTTTTCTTGCAGCTCTTTTATGTTTGCATTTTCCTTTTCTTGCTTTTTTTTCTTATTAATATTTTGTGCTGCTAAGTGTTAGCAGCTAGAAGCATCTTCTGTATGTGGTTGCCATTTAAGCTGGAATTAAAAAGAAAATTTAAGTTTCAATAAATTAAATGTATTAAACATTATTTAATCTGGTATCACGGGGAGCAAGAGCCCGTTACAGGTCGCTCCAACCTGCTCATTCCGGTAGGCCCTTCAGGAAGTATCGTGGTGGCAGTGGTTTAATACCTGAATGCCGGTAGAGCTGTTGGGCGGTACAGTTCAGTGTGGAGTTGCATTGCAACCGGGTGTCGGACACATAATACGGCAGAGGTTTTAGATAGGCCTCGAGCCCTACCAAGGTGGTCTCCGTGGCGGTGTCTATTTCCACAATGTAGATCGGTACCGTTCCAAATTAAAAAATTTGGATACGCAGAACTTTTCTTTACAGCTTCTTTGATCACTTGGCCGAGTTTTTCTTCATATATCCGGAATGTAGCTTGATATTAATAGACCAAGAGAGTATATTAATGGAAATAAATACCTGATTGACTTTGTGAGAAGCTTTCTATTGCAGAAATATGTGTATACACTATGAGCTCATGAATATTCTTCAATTTTTCGTTTTTGTACCTACCATTGATTTCCCGGTGTTCTTTGCTACACCGCACAGACGCGTCTAAATTCTATTTTGATTGAACTTAAATTCCA
Source organism: Bactrocera minax (assembly GCA_021498325.1). Classification (NCBI taxonomy): domain Eukaryota; kingdom Metazoa; phylum Arthropoda; class Insecta; order Diptera; family Tephritidae; genus Bactrocera; species Bactrocera minax. Next base: position 233,593 of record JAKEEE010000091.1, read on the forward strand.
GTATATTGTCAGTTTAGTGTCATTAAATTTGAGGTAATGAAAAACACGCATTAGTATTTAGACTATTGCGCTCATTTAATATACCTTAATGTAGGAAACATATGGTTTTTAGAAGCCTGCCATAACAGCACTAGGTTAGGTTAAATTTCTGTGCTAATTATCATGACGAATATCAAATCCAAACACCGATTTTGTAGTGTCAAAAACTTCTAGTCATAGTTCAGGAGCCCCTTAGTCAGCGACGAAGCGCTTTGAGCGTATCACAAATCTGTTAACGCGATTAATGTCGATTCCAAACCATATCCAGCGCCATCTGTCGCATATATGTTTAGACCGCGTTTATTTAATGCTATTAATATGAGATCTATTTATTTAATAGATCTATGATAAATATATATTTAAGAAGATGCTCGACGCAATCAAGAGTCTTTCTACAAAACCCTACCAGAGAGTTGCAGCTTGAATTTTTTTTACTGCAAAACCAGAAATACCAGAATAGATTTTTGCACCAGAGAGGTGCAGCTTGAGGAACTTCCTTATGTAATTTTTGGTAGATTTTTTTTCAATTCTGTGCTAGTGTGATTACAAATATTACTTTAATGCGTCGCTCGACTCCAGCGCCACCTATTGCATAGATTTTTGGTCTGAATATTATTATATTGTGTGGCATAAATATGTAATCTAAATATGAAACCGGTTAAAAGCTCCATCAAATTGTTATATTTTTGTTGATTTTTTTTTTTTGTTTTTTAATATGTTCAATTTTACATGAAGTTGTTGCCATGTGTTTCATCATAAGCTCAGTTCCCCTTATTGCACATGAAAGAGATTTATTTTTTACTTGAAATGAAATTAGTTGGCAACCATAATTATGGCCCACTGCCTTTGTGCACAATGCTTATACAAACTGAAGTCTTCTCTACGCTGCTACTCACCGCTTGGCTGGTTGGCTGTCGGTGCTTCCCTTTCTTAACTCATTTTTATAGTGCTGGATTTGCATGAAACGCCGCAAAACAAACGTCAAAACAGTTACAAACATTCTGCGCACAAATTTACACGCATATGTACATGTGTGTATGTATGTTTGTGTACGTAAACTTTTATATTCGCCAACTAAGCCATAAACTTGTAGCACCAAATACGGGCGGTTTTATTATGCCATGCTAAATATGCAAATGCCCATTTAAACAAATACACATGTGAGTGTGCATGTGTGTGTGTGTGTGTGTGCTTAAGTAAATGTAAGCTTGCATAAATGCACACATATGGTTGGATATATGGCGAGAATATAGCACGCAAATATACCCGTTATATGTTTATGTACATTTAATGGCGTCTAAGGACCACCGCTGCTGCGCCGGCTGTGCGCTCCACCAATTGGATTCTCAATTGATATGCAAACTTAAAAGAGAACCGCAGGAATTATGCTCAAGTGAATTTTTGAGATGAAAGGAACGAAAAGACACCAGTGGACGATGATTTAAGTTGATATAATACATATATACATATATTTATATATATTAGGTACGTATTACATACATATTTGTATATATTATATAATATATATATGTATTCATACCAACGCAAATCAAAAAAAAAAGCGCTTCTGTTTGGTCTCGATATTCATCTATTTAAAAAGAGAAATTAAAAATTTTTCTGCAATTTTTTTTTTGTATTGCAGTTCACTAATTTTTGATAAATATAATTATTTTCGTTCTTTGAAATTTTTATAAATTTTTCCCATTTAAATTAACATCAGTTTGTTAATTTATAAACATTGCAATATTCTATTAACATTTCTTGCATATTATATAAATATATACATATAAATATATGTCCATATGTATAAACATATTTTTTCTAGTAGAAAATAATAATTTTTGCTCGTAAGATTTTGTCTTATTTTTATCTGATTTCGATTCGAAGATACTGTACATATAATTTTATATAGGTATATATATATATTCATATACATGTATATATATATATATGTAAATAGTATAATATATATTTATATTCATGTATACAGTCTGTATCCATCTAATTTAGTTTATATAGATATATGTATATACATCGCTATATCTTCTTCAATTTTGCTAATCTCGCTCTGAGCTCAGTTAAAGCGTGTAAAGGTCATGAAAAATTGGTCAGCTTATGCTTTGCTTGCCAAAATTATGCTTCACTTGGCAAATTTAAAGCCTTTTGACTAATTTAATTTGCTTTCCAAAGCTTTTATATGATTTTGAAAGGGATTTATTTTATTAAAAAAATTTAATTCAGTTGGTACTATAGAGATTGAGTTATTTCTTCAAGTTGACACTCAGGATGTTAGCCATTGAGATGTATGTTTATGTATATGTATTTGTGTGTATTGTTAAAGCTAGTACTACATACATATTTTGGTTGTAAAATTTTACGTGTTTAATTTGCTTTCCACAGCTTTCGTTGGTATAGCGGATGGCCGTAATCGGATTATTGTCATGCCCACAAAATGCCGTTAAACGAAAAACTGTAAAAAACTCTAACTGATCAAAAAATTAAGAACCGAAACTGTAATTTGGTACAGGGAATTGCAATGGAAAGGGAACTTTTACGGTTTAATTCTTTTTAAGAAGTCCCCGCAAAGAATAGGCCCCGCCCCCTACTAAGTTTAATGTACATATCTCACAAACCACTCAAGCTATATCAACCAAACTTAGTGAGGACAAATCCCTGTGGCAACTCCTCGCACAGCGTGAAAATGGGTCAAATCGAAATATAACCAAGTCCACTTCCCATATAACGGTTATGCAGACCGTTAGATAGTGTTGACTGATTGAGTCGTCTAAAAGTGGTCTCAATCGGGCTAAGACTTTTGGGCCTCCAAATACCGAATATGAGGTCCTCATTGCCTCTGGCTGACTTTATTCTGAAAATATCAATATCAGCATTTTCTAATACAAAGTTTTGTCAACACCTGAAATCATTTTACCGCCTTTGATCCACACAAATTGCGAGAGTATAAAATGTTCGGTTACACCCGAACTTAAGCCCTACTTACTTGTTTAAATTGCTACTTAAAAAAATCGTTTTAAAGTAAAACTTTCTCAGCCGTTATAGTAAAATCGATCGACTGCAACGAAATAGTGTGACAAACAAAATACCGTCACGCTGTAAGTATATAGAGGGCCAATATAATGAAAACTTAATCAATTCAAATATATTTTTATTGTTCTACTAATACCATGATGGTTTTGAAACAAAATTATTGGAAGGTTGCCACTTGTTTTAAAGTTTTGAGTAAGTAAAAAATTATTGTATTAAATACAGAAATACTACAATTCGAAATGCATAAAATTCTTAAGGTAAATAAAAATTTTTCGAGGATTGCCACATGTTTAAAATTTTGAATTTTATAAAACGAAAAAAAAAACTTAAAAAAAATTTTTTTTAATAAAAAAAAATAAGCATACCAAAGTGAGAAAATTTTAGTAACTAGGTGTTGAAAATATTTATTCCGAAGGATTGCCACTTGTTTTACAGACTTCTTTTTGAACAATTTCTTACTTGTTCGGGCTAAGTTCGGGTGTAACCGAACATTTTATACTCTCGCAATGGGCAAGAATCAGAGGCGGGGAGATGCTTTCAGGTGCTCGCAGAACTTTATATTAAAAACAAGTTGGGGAAGAATTCAACATTCATTATTCGACGAATTTGTCAATGCATTGCAATCATAATTGGTATCTTATTAACTTATATTACAGATCATTGACCCAGGTAGTTTCATTGCTATAGTTTGCTTCGTGTCAGAGATATTTATGTTAAATTCTACCAAATAAACCCCAAAGTGATATATGCGATATAAACTCAATCAAAGTGGCTTAATTGAAAATATTAGATACATGAGGAAAAATTCAACCAGAGAAAAGGAAATCATTGTATTAGGAATAAGCGGCTTACAACATGGCTTAGACAGATTTCTTTCATATTTAGCGCGAAATCACATTGTGTTTAAGAAAACATATCCACTTAATTTCATTAAAATATCACACATATTGACCCACATATGGCCCACAGATGCCCGCCCTACTAGGATCCTCTACACCAAATAACACGTTTAGATCTTAAATTTCTGCTTAGTTATAGCATATTATCTGTTTTCGATTAATGGTATTTTATGGGCGTGGCAGATGTCCAATTACGCCCATCTGTAATACCAACCGTCTTACGATGGCAAAGAACACTTGTACCAAGTTTCATCAAAATATCTTAATTTTTACTCAAGTTATCGCTTGCATGGACGGACGGACGGACGGACAGTCACTCGGATTTCAACTCGTCTTTTCATCCTGATCATTTATATATATATATATATATTTTTATTATTAATATTTATATATATTTATATTATATTATATTATATATATTTTTTTATATATATGTATATATATATATATATATATATATAGGTGTCTATATCTAACTCGTTTAGTTCTAGGTGTTACAAACAACCGTTAGGTGAACAAAAGTAATATACTCTCTTGCAATATGTTACGAGGTATAATAAAGCAAATGCAAGCGAAGCAAACCATTGCAAAATCAATAAAATTTTAAACCAGAAAAATGCGCTGCCAACCTAAATAGTCGGCAATTTCACGTGAAATTAGAATATTTATTTGCACACCCATACATGCATACATACATAGGTAAATTCAGTATGTGTGCTATTTATGTAAACTGAGCGCGACACAAACCGAATCCTTCATACGTGCTGTTGCATACCTAATTGAGAATTTGTTGCAAATGCATAACAGCTGAGCCGGTGCATGGCGGCAAAGTTGAATGTGAAAGCGATTAGGTAGACAAATCAACACAAATACAACAATAAGTACATGCCACACATACATACATTTATGTAAATATAAGTACATTTGTGTGTATGTGGCATGCGTTAAGCGAGTATATATGCGAAAGCATCGACTTAACGTTATAAACATGTGAAAATGTGATAATGCTATGTATTTTCGTCAGTGTGTTCGGGTGGCATGAAGTTGAGGCAGACACCGAATCAATGTACTGCGGTTGCACATCATTCTCGCAGACAAGATATACTCAAATATGTAGGCTTTTCAACTGTATCTACATATGTAAATGTATACTGTATGTAGTATATATATATACAAATATAAATATATTGTGGCACATGAAAGTCGTTGCAAGACACGAGTTCGGCATATTCAATTGTGGTTGCATGATTAAAAGGACGAAGGAGGCAAGCCTCGCATTTACGGTAATGAATAACAGTGCCAAATGTACAAATATATATATATATATATATATCTATAAGCATGTACATATATATGTATGTATTTGTGTGGCAAGCGATAACGAAATTTCCAATTCGGCAACGTCTGGCAACGACGACGCATTGTAGGCTAACCACAAGCAGCATTCAAGGCAGCAAAGGTGCGACATGAAAGGAGCTGCTATGACGTTGCATGACGTGGCCAACGTGGCATGATTGCTACAACGTTGACTGACGACAGCGTTGTGGTTGGCAGCACGAATGCTACATTCAAACACACCAACACACAAACCAATTTATGTGTTGTGTGTGTGTGTTGGAGACGCCTTACAAAAGCTTTTGCGCCACCGTTCGTTGGTTTCTGTGTCAGTCGCACACCGCATAGTTTGCCACATGGACAATGGTTGCATGCAGATGGTGGGCAGCAGGGCGACGCCGTAGCAAGTGCCACGGGGTAAGGCGCAATAGCAACAAGAATTACTTAAACAACAAAAACATTGTGCACATGCATATGTGTATGTAGGTATAACAACAACAACAACAACACATGCGACAGCTATGCCATGGCACCGAGCAGTAGCAACAGCCAATACACGTGCAAAAGTTGACTTTTATAGAGTCGCAATCACAATAAAGGAGTCTATTATCCGTTTTATATGCGGCAAAGGAAGTCAGTGGAAGGATCGATATCCATTAGGAAAATTAAAATTGTGGCAGAGGCAATGAACGCAAACGTAAACGTGCTAACACCAACAAAGGCGCATACACATGCAAACAACAACTTACAAATGCATACACACACACACATCTGAAATGCTTACAAATACAAACACACACTCACCCACATACACACACACACACAAGTCGCCACTGTCGCCAGACCAACCAATATGTAAACAAGCACCCATACATTGACAAAAACGGCAAGTCTTCACACAGACACACACACACACACACACACACACATGCATATATACACAGAAATTATATTCCCGATTATGTTGGCGTTTGTGTTAGTTGTTGCTTTGGTTTTATTTCCTCTTTTGCGGAATTTGAATTTAATTTCGTTTTCAACGACGCGTCAACGCGTTCAACACCGTCCCTCCGTCTATTTCTCCGTCCGTCTGACAGTCTGTCTAACGGCGCACTATTGGTTACGTGTGGTTGAAAGGCGGTAAGCGTACTTTTTGTGCTGTGCTGTCGTTAGTCTCATGCTTAAAGCATTTAATTTTTGCTCGGCAAATTTTTATTTTATTTTTTTAAATGTTGCACGTAATTCAAAATGGTTACTTAAATATCACATTGTATAGATTCCTTTGAGCATTGATGGTGTTGGAGATACAAACAATTTTCACTTTGCTTCAAACAAAAATATCTCACTTTATATTAATTTTATCACATTCATTCCCTTAAGCTTTACTTCCGAACAGGGATGCTTTTTAATACCTTTCATCTACTTAAAACCCGTTATTTGGACATAACTTTATGACTATTTCAGTTGTCTAAATAGTATAGTTCCTCTCTTCTCGAACTTGGTCATTACAAAGTCGCTGGTTAACTTATATTAGGGTTATATGTGGACCAAGGGAAAGAAAGTTTGTGGCAACCCTTATATAGTATGAAGTAGCTCTAAACTTAATGGCTATAAATCTGCCCCAGGGTCGAGATCGCGGGCGCCTAGTGAACCTCCTAGCTTTAAATAACAACAGACAGTTTTATTACAGTTTTAGACAGTTGTAAACTCTTTTTCAAAATTTTTTACCTTAAATAATCTTAATATTAAGATTATATTAAATCTTAACTACATTTTAACATACTTTTTATTTAGCATATACACACAATTTATATATTGAACAACATTTTATTCCGAGAATTCGTAAAAAAAATCTTACTATTTTAAGATTTCAAATCAGCTAACCTAAAAATTGCGTAAATTTTTGTTGATTGCAGTACAGAGCGATCTAACTACGTTAAAATATTAAATACTCATGTAGCAGGCAACTAAAAGCGGACAAGTTGCCCACCCAGGTATTGCCGGATGCTCGAATAATTCTATATAGGTAAAACAAAAATCAGTATTATAAAAGGAATCAACAAAGAATACGTATCGCTGAAAATATTCCCGCCAGAGTCTAGTCAGGTTAGAAATATTAGAACTGGTCTACATCAATATCCAAATTTTCAGATAATTTATACGGAATATCTCGCACAATCTATGGTCGATACTAAAAACAATTTGTTAAGATCCAGCTAGTTGTTGTATGATATTTCTCACTGGGACTTTTCAACACCTATTATTGGTTTAAACGCGGTCGATTAGAATAAGCGTCTTTGCGACCTCCCATTTTAGTGAATCAAACATATTCGGATCTGAAAATCTTCATAAAAGGATACACTTTTGTTTTCTTAGATATAATTTATTGTAGCGCGCTTTGATAAACACACCTTTCTGTGATTGCTTTAGACCCGAAAATTCAGGCTTTGGCCTCAATGAATTTTCTCCTCATATCGGTACTTCTCTAACTAAAGAAGGAAAACTCTCAGAGGGAGCAAGATATTTCGATCCCGGTGTCATTTATCGGATATCTCCTGGTATTATGATCCTACTATGAACTAAATCGTATGGTGAATATATTTTTTCGTTATATTGCCACATATAGGGTATATGTTTGCGCCGAAAGTCTTAGTTCATGAAACTAAGATGAACTCGGACGAACCAATATGCGATTAGTTGCTCAACAGATGTGTATTTTTTTGTTGTTTTCATTTCATTAGGAAATTAGAAAGCGAAAAAGTAGCGCACTTTTCTTCATAATACCAATTCCAATCCTCAAAGAGCTGAGTCTTCGAAGCTCACTCTAAATATCTCCTTCGGTTTCCTCGGAATTTAAATAAACTCAGTAGACATATAGATTTTCCTTGAATTTTATTTTCAAATGTTGCATAATTTTTTATATATCCTCAATTACTCCACTTTTTGCTTCGCACTATGTCTTTTTCACTCACTCAACCCTTTCTCACTAATATTTTTCATTGGTCATTGAGCATTGCATTTCTCTTTTTCAAGCAGTTTCGTTGTATTTTGCGCTTTGTAGGCGATATGTTCGCTTGATCATTGAATGTTGTAACATTTAACGGTAACTTTTGTTCAACACTTTTTCATATTTTTTTTTTGCTTTATTCAGTCGCATAGCTATTATGACCGTTAGATAATATATATTTACATACATTGTGTGTTTGCTTTGTTGTTGTTGTTGTTGTTGTTGTTGTTGTTGTTGTTTTTGCTGCTGTCGCTCACCTGCCATCGTCCTTTTAGACATTGGCTGCCACACTGTCCATTCGCACGCCAAATTCAATCCATCAAATGTCAAAAGTGCACGCCATGCTCGCATTCAAGCTTTTGTGCTCTTGCCAGCACTTTTTGTTGTTGCGCATTCATACAATACATACATACATACATACATATGTGCGTTCATAGATAAAGTGTCACAATTGGCTTTCATTAAAAAGTTGCTAGTCACATTTCAAATTGTGTTTGTAATTTTAAATGTTACGCAAGCAAATTGAATGGCAACGGTAAATTTTCATGAGCAATTTTTCACAATTTGCTTGGCAGTGATTTCTATTTTTGTGTTGAAATAAGGGCAGAATGTTAGCACAACGGTAGTGTATATAGATTGTATTTATAAAGGAGATTTCATCGAAATTATATGGCTTTCTTTAATACGAAAATTAGGCAGACAGATGAGCTTCTAATTACTGCCTTTCTCATTGCTTATCAACACTTTATTATTGGTGTAATTTATCACATTGAAATTTAGTTTATAAATGAATATTTGCTTGAGAAACCCTGGACCAACCTAGTACAAATGGTACTAACTTAACTTATCTAATACTTAACAGAAGCATACTTTTGTGCGCTAAGCATAATTTCTGCAATTTTTTGCTATAATTGGACTACAAAGTTGAAACTTGATGATTTGGTGGACAATATATTTTTACTCGTTATTAAGCTGTTCCCTCGGTACTTGAGCGCGCATTGCAACATCATCTACATTTTATATTTTTATACCCAGACTTAACGAAGTGAAAAACTTTATTAACTACTCTTTTTGATCTAAAATAGGCGGAAGCACTTTTTCGAAACTCTTTCGGCGTATAATTTTTCCAAATATCTGCTGTTTGGCATTCTTGGTTTTGATGTGTGATGTGTATATAGTCTATTGCCTAATTTACATTTTTCAAGAAGTTGGCAACACTGTTTAAGTTATTTTTTTATTCAAGTGTTCTTAAGCGGTTAGGCGAGATTTAGGAGTTTCAAAATTTGTTTTTATTAGGCTTAAGGAACACTTTAGGGTTCTAAAACATTATTCAATTAGTAGAAGTAACAACAAAAAAAAGGTAAAAGTAAACAATTAAAAATAAGATAATAAAAAAAACTCACTAAATTATTATAAAAATTAAAACGTACATATTCTACAAGCAAGTCTTCTGCCATTTTAAAACCCATTTTTGATTTTGTTTCGGATAACACGAGTTCATAGAAGCATCGGCGTCCGCCGAGAGCTTCTTGAAAAAAGTGATGCCGAAAATTGGTAGTTTGGCCCAGTAGCCGACATTTTGTGTCAAAATGACAAAATAAACTTTTTTATAAACTCAAATACATATTTAATAATGCCTGAAGGAGAGAAATTCGATTCTTCTTTACTTAGTTCCGAATAAATCGAATCGAAGTCGAAATAAAGTCTCTTTTGTGTACTTTAGACTGGCACAACCCCTATATATACTTAAATAGCACGTTATTTGATCGCTATGCCTTTCTTACATGTAGCAGGAAATTTTATTTTCAGACAGTTGGCAACACTTTTTTGAAACTATTCAAGCGCGCTCCCGGTTTTAGTACAGCTAATCTGATTTAAGTGTCTGCAAATCGGTGCAGTGGTTCTATTTTCTATAGTCCATTGCAGTTTAAATAAATTAAAACCCATTTGAAGCACTCTTCTTTAGAAAGAAAGCAATCAAGCCAGAAATAATAGCGAAAATATAACCAAAAAAAAAAAAGAAAAAACTAGTTATTGTCTCATAATTATTCAGGCGTCATTTAATTGAACTCGCTAACGAAAAATAAATTTCCTACTTTGACACAAATTTCGCACAAAACTTGAGTTATTAAGCTCGAACAACTTGTTGGGTTCTCAATAAATAAAATGTTGATGCTACCACCATAATAAAAATCCAAATTTTTTTTAATTAAAACACCGATATTTCGATTGCAATTCACTTAAGTAAACTGCGGAAAATTGCGTACATATTTAAGATTCAAGTAGAAATGCTGCAAAAGCGAAAGCAAATCGATTTTTGAGAACGCCCACGAAAGCCAAAATTAAAATCACGAAAAATAACGGTAAATAACGGTAAATAAAATGCAGAATTTCAAAGCAGAAAGTAAATATGTACGTAATAATATACATATATTATGTGTATATGTAAAAAATCCCGTAATACATAGCTGGCTGGCGCAACAGGAATTTTGAGTGACATGTCCTAATTTTAGAAACACTTTTACCGGCAGCCATTTATTTTGCTTGCAACACATACATTGTGGCAACAACAATATTGCTAGTGACTGTGGCAGCATTTCAATTAACCCAATTAATGGACGAACCTAATTAAATTTTGAGCACGAACAAAAACAGCAACAACAACAACAACAACAACAACAACAATAAAAAGAACGACAATGAAAGTCATCGACTATATAACCAATGTATGACACCACCAACCAACCAACTGGCGGCTGTATGTAACAGCAATTACAATAACAACAACAACAACAACAACAACAACAACAACAACAACAACAACAACGATAACAACGTAAACATCTATAATAAAAACAAAGTAACGACTACTAGAGCAGCTGATTTGGAAATTGTGTGCGCACAAACACATAAATATACACATACATATACATATATACATGCAAAATATTATATACATAAGGTAATTGCATATATTTATAATACATATGTATAAGAAACGCCCGCCACAAGTGTAGGTCACTCGACAGAAGCGTTGCCGTTTGACTGCTGGTCGCTTGGATAGATGGACGTACGGTTGGTTGATTGGTTGACTGAGTAGCACTCCTTATAGCAAAGGCTCGTATCGAGTGTGATTCGTTGTCGCTCGATATTTTGGCGACCATAAGCACTCGAGTTGCGCTGTCAAAGTCCAATGCGAATGACCTTGAGACGCAACAAAAGGAAGCTGACGAAGCGACCAAAGTGTTATTACTTAAATTCGCCGTTTTTGTTTTTGGTTTTTGTTGCTGCCGCCATTGCTGTTCATTAGCCACGTCATTATATCGACTATAATTGTCCACTTTTGGCGGGCGCGAGTTGGCCGCGAGCAAAGACAGACAACAACTAGTTACCAAACATGCTAATCAAAGTAGCGTAAACAATGAAACACACATTAACATTATACAAGAAACAAATTAATAAGAAAGGCAACAAATCGCTTAAATCTGATCTTAGATTGTACACCGTACTGTTATTCAAATATGAAACTTAATTAGCACGTGCAACATTTGTTTTGACTTGGTAAATGGAAACTAGGTTGGCTGTCTTTGACTCGCTTAAATAGTGGCGAAACGAACACACCACTAACATAAATCAGATAAAGTTAGAATAGCAAGCTTTTATACCATATTAAGGTGTTAGGCCAGTCTAGAGCCCTCAAAAACGTAATCACTTTGATAATTTCTGCTGGGAGTACGGAAAAATGCGTCAAATTTGTCCCTTTCAAATTTTATACAAAATCAAATATTTTTTTACAAAATGACTTCTACTGGTCCAATCTTTGGTATCACTTTTTTCAAGAACATCTCGATGGACGACGGTGATTCTAGGAACTTGTACTATGATTGTACTGAAAAATAATAATAAAAATGTGATTTTAATAAACTTAAGAAATTTTTTTATAAAAAAAAGTTAAAATTTTTGTCCGAAAAAATTACCTGTAAATTGTTGCTGAAAAAAGTTGCTACAATAAAGAGAATCATAATTAGTTTACTAGATAATGTTACTGTAAAGCTACAGGGAAATTTTTAAGCGAAAACATAACCTCCTAGTATCATCGTCGTCCGATTTGAAAAATTCTGTTTCGAGAAGATCTGATTGAACAGAACGCTTTGAAATTAAAGCGGATTGAACAAGAAAGCGTTTCTTCATTATTCTGCCAATTTATTAATGTTTTAGGACGCTAAATTGAATTTTAAGCCAAAACAAAAGTAATGATCGGTTTCGAAAATCCCGGACTGACCTGACTGACCCCTAAAAGAAAGGCGTAAAAATATTACCAATAAATGTGAAGTAGTGACCGCTTTAATCATTTTACTCTAATGAATAGCTGCCATTCGAAGGGAATAAAGGCCAGGCCATAAAGGAATAAAGGAATAAGTTACAAAATTTAAAATAAGAGGAGGGTTCTTCAAACTCTGTTTGCTTCTCGGTAGACAAAAAAAAATATTGCAATAACATAAATATTATATGTATAAGTTAATCGAAGGTGTGTTTCGAGTCAAAATACTAAGCCAACCAAAATGAGCTACAAAATTAAGAAGATTGTAAACCAAATTTGTTATTGTTGTAATTACAATATATTCCAACACTTCAAACGGTTTTTGATGATTTCTTTTATTTTTGAAAGATGTCAACTCTTATCCACATACATACATACAAACTCGTTATCTTTTAGACGATGGTTTTGGCACTAAGCTTTACTACCAAGTTAATATATAACACGTACATACAAACATGTGTACATACTTATTGCGTTGACTAGAGCCATCTCAACTAAGGCAACTACAAAATGGCAAAATTCTCATCCGACACAAAATAAAACACGAACTGCTACAAGTCAGCCTCATTAAAAGTGCATGAGAACTGCCACAACAGAGCGTAAGAACCAAAATATCCAAAAAAATAAAAATAAAAATAAAAATAAAAATCTTCAAGCAACAACAAATTCTTCGAAATAGAACGCTAGAAGTTAGCGTTGTCAGCATTGACGCAAGAGAGATGGAGTAATCTGGCAAAAACCACAAAAGCACAAAATCAAAAGATCAATAATTATAACGATGTTGCAACGTTGATGGCAGTCAACCGCACACACATACACAAGCCATACGCGGCTTGCTGTGCACGAAGGCGGCTTGTCGTACAAGAAGTAAGATTAAACGTATATATATGTGTATATATATATATGTATATACATATATATATATATATATGGTTATGTGCATATAAATAGAAGTTGTATTTTTATGCTACTGTGTTTCATCCAGTAAACAAAAAAGTAGTATGTCAATCTAAAGGTTTATACCAGTTGCTTGTTCGATTAGCCACTCTCCAAAGTTTGACGATCGAATTAAATATAAAAGAATGTCATTCAGTAATAATTAAAAGGTTGTATTAAGGGAATATATATTGTGATTTGTATGCCAAAAAATCAAATAGGGGCGATGTTCTGGTATAAGACATAGTGCAGGCTTCTAAATCTCAATAGAATCCCTAATCCCTAAAGAAATATTTAACACTATTGTTTCGAAAATCGGGTGCAGGAACATTACGGCGGATATTAAAGCAAGAGATAGGTGTGCGAAGTAAAGAAAAAAATTTTTTTTACCACAAAAAAGTCAATGTCAGCGGAATATTTCAGGTTTGATGATTAGAAAAGATTATCAGAAAAAATTCAAGTTATTGAAGTCAAGTTTGAAGACTACGTAAAAATTTGAGAGGGTTGTAGATGTTTTGAGATTGTCTTTTAGAATTGGAATGAATTTTGAAAACGGATGGCAAATTTAATAAGAAGCAATAACTCAATATTAGTTAATTCCACAACGGGGTAATGACCCAAAACGAATTAATAAAAATTTTGTTGAGATCAGAAAAGATCAAAAAAATCATTACGACGATGGTGAATCTGCTTAATATCCTCACACGGGAACTTAAAACATGCAAAAAATACAAATATTCCACTTTTCAATATCTATAAAAACGTTATTAATAATTTTTAAATTTTTTTTTAATTTTGTTTATCATAAAAAATGTAATTTTTATTTTTTTATCTATGAAATATTTTCCTGCAGGTACCTTAAATAGTAAATTATAAAATATTGTTTGAACTCTTTGAATAATCTTAATTTTTATTTTTAATATTTCTTCAAATTTGTTAACTAGTGCATTCACATATAAATTTTTGCATTGTACTTTAAATTGTTCGCTGGTGCGGTAAATTGTTAACACCCAAAGCGTTGCTTTACTGCATTCACACCACTGAAACATACACATTTTTCTCTTATATAAATATACATATATATGTATATATATCTATACAGGGGAACATAACAAAAAGCTTTAAATTGAAAAACTCTCCACAGCCACCAAAGCCCAAAGGGATTTTATGAGCACAAGTGTAGACATTAAGAACTGTGGGAGTGTACAAACCATGTACATGAATGCATGAGCCCATACATACATACGCACACAAACACGGCGAGTGCAACCATTTTGTGCGAAGAATGGCAGCGGCAAGCTGTGCAACTGCTGCAAATGCTACGAAACGGTATCTAAGGTGAAACATGCAAACAAAGAAATTTTGTAGACAACAACAACAACAACAACAACAACAGCCACAAAGCGACACAGTAAAGCGTTGCAACAAATTGACGAAGAGTACGAACACCATTTTGATTGTTCTTCGCATGTACGCAGCTTGCCATGGCTGCGGCAACAACAAGCGTCTTAAAGCAAGCACAACAAAAAAATGAAATGAGAACTTAGTTGCAGCAAAAGAAGAGTACTCATGACAGCACCAGCTGCTACTCTAAATCCACTAACAATTCTTGCAGCGGCAACTCACTAAATATTCCAGCTGCAATGCAACAAATCTGCTTATATATGTATGTATGTATGTAGAAAGCGCGAAAGAAAATTTAAAGCGGCACAACTTAAAGCTGGATACCAATTGCGCAATGCGGCTCAAGTTGTGTTGCACGTTGATCCATGCCACACATGTATAGGTATGTGTGTTTGTGCGTGCTGAAGATTATGCCCGCGACTATGACTCGGCCAGCCAACACGCGCAATTAACGCCACGAAGTGGCAAACTTAAATGCTAGAAGATTTTTTTGCTTCGGTTTTGCAGCGCATAGCGCCCATTGGCGCACAATGGTGTCGCACAGTGGGGCAAGTGCTTAAATTTGGTTAGACATATTTTCATATGAAGATCTTCGCTGATCTATAAACTCAAAAAATAGCATGTATATATTATTATTTTTTTTTTTTGTTTTCTAAAACTAGAGACATCCCTGATTTGTTTTTTTTTTTATCACTCAATTTTGAGCGAATGTCAAAAAAGTATACTTCAAAAAAAAACGGAATTCCTGGGAAGTAATGACAGAAATTCAACCAAGTTATGTTATAATTATAAGTTATGTTATAGTTATAATTATACCAAGTTCATGGGGATTGATAAACAAAATGAAGTGTTTCAACCTGAGATGTTGCCAAGCAAAACAAAAAAGGGAATATTTTATTTATATTCAAAAACAGCCACAGCCAACTTCGCTCAAATATTCGCTTCGTAAATATTGATTTACCGAACCAATCGCAGAGTGATCGTCCCAGCTGAGCTGAGTGATGAAAACGAATGCAGGCTGCAAAAGCTAAAGAAAATAACAAACGAGCACATAGTTGAAGTGAAAACCCCAGACTGTTCCTCGGACAGTTGGATTCAAGTAATCGGAATGGATACAAATTTATATGCATAGGGAGCACTTTCTGCAATTATTTATGCTCTTGAAACAACAACAAAAGTGTATAAAGAGAGAAGAGAGAATAAGTGAAGAAAGCATTAAATATACTTATTTACATACATCTATGTAAAGATTGGGCAGCCGAAGAGTTCTGGAGCGATTTCTTCGAAGTTTGATGGTTACATAGGTACCTTTCATTCAAATCACAATTTTGTCATAGCGATAACTATGTGATTTCAATCAAATCAAATCATATTCAATCGAATCACATAGTTATCGCTGCAACATATGACAGGAGCTTACAAAAATAATCGGAAATTTTATTTATCATTCAAGTACGATGATCAACAGACAAACCTAAACCTTAAGAACACAGGTCATGTGTAGGTAGCTACAACTTAGGTACACAAAATGTATACAGGTTTTTGGTCAGAAAACAAAATTTTTTTCCTAAACGGGAGAAAGACAATTAATGTTCAGATTTTTATTTCGACGTATTCCTAAGAACATTCGGATAAAAATAGATTTCTAACGTATACAGCGATTAAAGGTGAGCATACCCACTCCATAAAGCTCTAAGCAAACTCCCCATAGAATCATTCAGGTTTTCCATGGCCACTTGATATTGATAGGACCCTTCATTTTCCGCATGAAAACACGTTATTTGAAGAAGTAGAACTTTGATCAAACATTTGACCAACGTGTAAGAGGCAAATATACACGCACATATATGTGTATAGATGATATAAATCTAACGAGGAGACATATCCACGAAATAGTTGTATAATATATGTAAGAGAAGTGTGTCGCTATTATATATCAGTACTAGCTGGTGAGCTTCTTCTTATATTGTGTTCAGTTATAATAATAATGAGTCAAAATTCAATATACTTTTCAAATATTGTATTTTGTAAATTACAAATAAAATTACAAAACTAGACGTATTCATCCAACAAGTTCAAAAACTGTGTAGAAATAAATACTGAAAATAATGTCTATAGCTGCACTAGCTACTCAATAGCCAAGTAATCATAAATTGTATTATTAGATATATATATAATGCAATCAAAATTAAGTATGCTTATATATTTTTTAATATATGAGTTTGTTTAAAGCCAAGATACTAATTTCAAACGCCTTAAGAGTTAATTTCATTATGCGGTACACTGTGCAGCACCTTCGTCTAGTGCCAATAAATTCATATACATTTATTTATTCATATACACATCTACACATACACGCCTGCACACATATTCACATACATGCATACATACATACATGTAGAAACAATTGCACGCACAGAGGTGGGGCAGCAGCAGCAGCAGCAGCAGCAACATAAACCAGTTGGAGCCACTGTGCGCTTAAAGCAAACGGTTGCATTTCCAGCTGCCGCTACTACAGCAAGACAACGCCACACGCTCGGCCGACTTGCAGCCACAATGCGCCACTCGTCAATGGGCAGCCAAACGCAAGCGCACTAACCTCACCCGATTGGCCCGCTTGGACGCCATTTACAAACTTAAAATACGCACACAAATGCATGAGCGCTCGGACGGACATGAAAAGTCGCACACGGTTGCGTTCCGAAGAAAAAATGAAGAAGCTGAAAAAATGCCATGCCGGGCAAGCAAAAGAAATAGCAAAAGCAAAGGAAGCAGCACGAAGTGTCGTGAGTGGTTGGCGGCGGCCAACAACAAAGCGCACCGGAATTGTTTCGTTGAAAGTGCGAGAGAGACGAGATGATTGCGAAAGCAAGGCGGATTTCCACGAACACCTGTTTTTCGAAATTGAGAAATGTAAAAGGGCATGTGTGTGTGTGTATGAACAAAGTGAGTGGAATAATGAGCAAATAAAAGACAGCACAAGGCTGTCTAAAAAAAACAACAACAAAAAAGCCTTAAATAAAACTACCTACAGTGTTTTGGGCGGCTGTTCGACTTCGAAACCGGTTGCACCACTTGGACAGCTGGCTGTTGAAGCTGCATAATAGCAACAACAACAATTGCTGCAAGGCTGTTCGCCAGCGCTACTAGAGTGTCACCGCTCTAACACATACACGAACTGCTTGTGCGCTTGCTGGTGTTGGCAGAGTGCGGCATGATGTTCGAAAAGGGGTGGGCACGCAAACACACATGCACACACATGCTCTTCGGCATTTACCCTGCTTGCAAACAACAAGCACACATACACGCATCACTGCTGCTGCTACTGCTGCTGCTTTGGTTTAGCCTTTTTGTGCAGCGCTGTCGGGTGGCTGACGGTTGGCGTGCGGACTTGACTCCGATACCGGTTTAGTCGCTCGTGAGACTTTGCCATATGCATAGTATTTACAACGCAGAACGCTGTGTTGCCCAACTCGGTGTTGTTGATGCGTCCTCGTGCAAACGTTTGCCGTCGTTATTGTCTCTGATCGTGCGGTCCGGAATTTTGTGAATTTATAAAATATATATGAATACGACAGCGTTTGACAAATGTGCATTTACTGGAACACAAATTAGTAAGAAAATTTAAGTGTGCATGTGTAAGTGTGTACGCGGTAACGTATCGCCGTTAGCTGTAGTGCAGTGCGGCAACGGTAGCGGAACTGTATAAACATATTAACGAAGTGAAAATGTTGTAATTTGTGTTGAAACTAGAGTTATGCAATGAAATGTGAGAATCAAAACTAAGGAAAAGTAGGAGCTGACTTTAAACTCGGCACGGTAATTGTATTTCTGGTGTGTGGCGCCGCAAACCGCGAAAGCCGCCGTTGTTGTGTATATTGCGCGCATATTAAAAAAAAAAAATTAAAAATGCACTGTCGCATTGTAACAACAACAAGAGAGAGTTAAATAGCACAACTTTGGAAATTTCGCTAATTTAAAGTTAAGAAAAATAATTGATGAAAATAATTAAAATGAATTGCTAAAAACTTGAAAAATAGTAAAAAATAAGCAAAGAATATTATAAAACATGCATAAATATACTACAACAAAAATTAGATAAACTAAAACCCATAAGGGTTTGCAAAACAATATAAAAAGTGAAAATTATGCCAAAGCGCCGTTTGGAAGTGCCTTAAAATAGCATAAAAAATTAATAATAATAAAAAATAAAAATTAAATCAGTTAAAATAAAAAAAAACACCAAAATTAATTAATACATTTGCTCAAGTAGTCTCCCCACTGCGCCTATGCGGTCTAAAGAAAAGTAATACATAAATTAAAAACAAGCTGTTTGGCTACTAACTAATAATAAAATACTTAAAAAATTACAAAAAAGAGAAAAAAAACACCAAATTAGTTGCTGACTTCTCAAAAAACAAACAAAAAATAAAAACTAGTTTTAAAAATAAAAAAAGAAAAACAGCAAATTTCCAAACGCTTCAAGTCACTATTTATTTACTTCGTCGCGTCGTCCGTCGCTTAAAGCTTTTCAATTTCCTCTGCTTTCAACCGTACCGTCAAATCGCAATTAATGCCAAATTCCAATATTCATTTTGTGCTCGAAAATCGCTTTAATTACATTTTACTTAATGCCCCTGCAAACGTAATACAACAAATGCAACAACAACAACAACAACAATAATAATAATAACGCTGGCCTAGTTTGGCGCTGCTATTTAATGTTGTCATAGTGCGTGCGCTTGTGTTTGTGTGCGTATGTTTGTTTCAAAACTGCATTCTTAAACATTAATTCATTCATTATCTATCAGCAAGACGCCCGTTTTAAGCTTAATATATGGTAATGGCAGAGATTGGTGGCCATTTGGCTCACCAGCTACCAAATTTGCACAATCACACGCAAAGTGGATTACAACCGTCGCTGGTGATGAATCATCACCTGGAATTGGATTGTCATGGACATGATGTGATAAGTGAGTACAGCAACAGAAATTTATAAAATTTTTTATTATAAAATAATGGTGTTAAAATTTAGCCACTGTTTGTCAGTGTAATTAGGTTAGAGTACTACTCTATAGTATTAGTGAATACTATTCTTGATAGGCGCTGCGTTGGATAAATTGCCACTAAAAGTCTAGAAATTTCTTCTAAAGCTATTACTTATAAATTTAGTTGAGATATTACGAATTTGTACTAAAAATTATTAAAATATAGTTTTTGTAAACAATCTTTTACTAATTGAGTTCGTTGTTATAATATTCATAGAACGCATCAGCTATATAAAGTTGTGTTATTAGAGAGTGTGCTTCTACTTACAGAAATATTTTCGCATCTACAAAGCCAAATAAACTTTTATTTCGTTTTCACATGAATTTCTTGTTTACATTTCAATGATTTCGGTCCTTTGGCAATATATTCTTATTCAGTTATCACTCAAAAAAAAAACACATTCCTATTGGCTGGAATATTTGAAAAATACATTTTTAAATCATAAAAAGAAAGAAAAACAGCTGATTTTGACATTATGAGTGAAAACACTTATGACAATTTGTTGTTTTTGTGCTAAAAACATAACCTTTTCTAATTGAAACATTTACACACCTCTTGTATGAAGTTCTCAACCATTTAAACGGTTTCAAATGCCACAAAAATTCTCAAAAAGCTGTTGGCAATCAAACTGTTTACTTTTTTTGTAAAGAAGTTTTCAAAAAACTTTTCTTCTGATCACCCTTTCCTGCGGTTTTCATTTTTATTGTCTCATAATAAAATTGAGATTGTACAAAAGTTGTTTATTTGAGCTTCAAAAAACATTTTATTTTAATTATTATTTTTTCAATTAATTTTTTTATATCATTCATTTCAAAAATCATGCACTTTCAAACTAGTCTTCATAAAAATAATTCAAGGTTTCTGCAAAAAATAAGATGGCATATTTCAAAACATTTTTTTGTACTGAGCAAACGAAAAAAAAAGCTGTGAGATATGTATGAATCAGTCAAATCATAAAAATTTTGAGAATGGTATTCTTAAGAGAGGTCGGATATTACCATTTCAAATATTTTGTAGCGCTCAGGCCTGGAATGAGTTTCTGGCGTTTATTTAAGACAATTTTTTAATCGAAAATGTTTTCGAATCACACAAATCTCTCAAAAAAACTTAAAATTGTATTTCATGGAATAACAAAAGTGTACGGAGAGGGGATGCAGAAGCAACACTGACTTAATAACTGAATTATATACGCTCAAAAGTCATTAAAGTTGCTATTTTGTATCTCAATTGTAAAGCTGGTATGCCAGACTGTCGGGAAAGCTACATTTGAAAAGGAGAAGCTATTTATTTATTTAGTTAAATGTAAAGTGAAGAATCTTATAAACAAGATATAAAATGTGAGAAACAAAATGCTTAAAAATTGTGGTTAAATAAGGAATTTTCGAAAAGCTAAATTTAGCTAAAGCAATCTATAAATAGCACCAAAAATTCTCGAACAATTGAAGCAATGAAGCAATTCAAGTTTCAAAGATTTTCACATGAAAAGTGTAAACATTTTGAAGACTTCCTTCTGGAAAATTACAGTTTCCCCACATAAATAAAAAATAGAGTTACAATGAACCATTTCAAAACTATAGAAGTATATGTAAGCCAGAGCCATACTCAAAAAACTGGAATGAGAGATTTTTAATTAGATTTCGATCGATTAGAATTATCAAACTGTACGCGAGCGTAGTCTATGTTTAAGAAAAAAGCTTTCAATTCACTCAATTCTGCTAATCGAGTGTCTCCAAATCAG
This sequence comes from Bactrocera minax, assembly GCA_021498325.1. Taxonomy (NCBI): domain Eukaryota; kingdom Metazoa; phylum Arthropoda; class Insecta; order Diptera; family Tephritidae; genus Bactrocera; species Bactrocera minax. The sequence goes on from JAKEEE010000091.1 coordinate 255,366, forward strand.
CGCTATATATTCCAAGAGGGAATGACGACTACAGAGCTCGGCTCCGAAAAATAAAATAATTCTGAAAAGTTATGGAGCGAGAACTTTGTGTCAAATAAAACTTCAATATTCTTGAAAGCGCAAATTTTTTGAATTCACTTTGAAAACTGCGATTTATGGAAAAGTTTGAATCACTCCGAAAAATTCAGCTGAAGGAGCCTTGTTAAATATAGGAGAAGCGAAGGCCTAACATTAGCGCTATATTTTGTTTATACTCCCTACTTTTTCACTTTTGTCTCCTCTGTTGTTTAGAAACATTCACTAATATATTTATGTATAATATGTATGTATATATACCTAATATACATATTTAATTACTGTTCCACCAAAACTAACGGCCTATTTTTATAAAATACAAATGTTTTTCTGCTTTTGTGAATTTCAATTTATTTAGCTTAGATTATGTGCTTAATGTAATTTTAAATAGCCGCAATTAGTTTACGATTTTAACCAATAATTAATAGTTGTATAACTAAATATTGCTGATTGCTAATAACAAATTAAGTAATTTCGCTGAATCCAAGCGATTTTTAAATGCCTAAAGTTATGAAGAGTATATTATATACTGCGGAAAATAGTTAAAAAAAATTAATAAGTAAGCACAAAATTGTGATTTAGTAAAATACAAATAAATTTTATAAAAAGCAAATAAACATTTATTTAGTAAATAAGCCTTATAAAAAATATAATTTTCACTCATTATGAAATATTGTTAATCTTTTTTCGTCAAATTTACTATGAATCCAAGTGTATGTGACCTTCGCGTGTCAAAATCAAAGAAGCGTAAATTTTCCAAAGCTTCTTTAAGAATCTGTGTGCTGAAAGACAGAGAAAAATTAAACTTTCTTTTTTCATTTTTTATAAATTATCTCAGATTTGGCGTGCTCATGCTATTTTCGTTTTTTTTTTTAATTAAATTTAAAAAAATAAAAAATTTTTTTTATACATTTTTTTAAAATATTTTTTTTTGCATTGTAACTGGCGCTTAAAAATTAAGCATTCAAAAATTCATTACCACCGCCACAGCTGACTGCCTCTGTGTGTCTACAGAACTCCGCACTCGAATTTGAATTAAACAATGTAAATTTTTAAACAGCATTAAGCTTAGATTTTCTACAAAAAATTTACTGCAAGATTGTTTGACGTTATTCATGTGTCTAGCAAATGAATGAAAATGGCTTAGGTTAAAATTTGTGCGCGTTTTAACACCACTCAGCGCTGCAATATCTTCATTTTTACACATCAAATTTTACTTTTATGCGCTTAAATTATACCTCACTCGCTTAATTATCGTTTTTAATGTGCGCCCGATGCGACTGCGCTTGGACGATTTTTAAATGCGCGTTGATTTATGACATCAACAATTGTTGAATATGTGTAATTACAGTAGTATCTGATGCTTTTGAGCTCGATTAGTTGGTTGAATGACATTTTAATTGTGTTCGCACTGCATCAGCGTGGCTGCAAAAATATATTTTTACTTGGCCGCAATAAAGCACAGGTTGTAATTTGTTAAAAAAAAATTTGCAGAAATTTAAAGAGCTGTTGTTAAATGAATTATGCTTTTAGGTAAAGAATTGAGAGATGTTCTAATAAATCTTTTTTACATCAAAATACAGATTTTTTTTTTTAAATATTTATAAAATAAGTAGTAAAATTTACTACTTTTCATTTAATTAGCTGTGGAGAAGTTTGTAGAAGAATTAAGATTATCAAATCAAATCTAAAATTTTACTAAACCTTTCGAAAAAAAATTTATAAAAAAAAGAGTCCATACCTCTTTTCTAATCTAACAAAATTTGCAATGAATTTAAATGGTGTGCGTAAAAATATAAGTTATTTTACAAATTTGTAAAATTTTATGTATTTGTAAAAATTTTTGACCTTAAATATTTTTTGGCTATAAAAATTTTAAATTCATCTGTCGCTTCCTTACCTAAAAATATTTAATTACAAAATTTTCTACCATATAAAGTCTAAACGCATTTAAAAATTTTTTTAAAAACGAAATTTAAATAAATAAAGATTTACATATTTTAAATTTTAGCACGTTTTCAATTTTAATTTAAACTAAAAATTACAAATATTATTATGCTGTTGAAATATACATATATTTTTGGTGTAAATATAGATGAAATATATCAAAGCAAGCAAGAAAAATAAATAAAAAAACAATTTTTTTATATACTACTATATTACTAAATAAAAACATTTTTTTTGTGTTTTTATACATAATTTTTTATTACAAAATTATTGAAGTAAAAAAATGTTGAAAAATAATAGAAAAAAATCAAAAGTACATTTTGCGTATATTTTAAATTTTATTTAACAAAATGTAAACAAAAAAGTTAAAAAAAAGTTTTTTTACATGCTTTTCTGAAGAAGAGATTACTCACTGCTATTAAAATTTGTGATTTAGCTCAAATCACGATATAATTTTTGCGCAGAAAAACGTTTCAAAAATATCTATGAATAAAAAGTTAATTTCAATATCCAATTTTTTAAACTATATTTTTACACAAATTAAAAAGGAAAATTTGTACACCATTATTTGATTTTTTAATATTAAAAAATATTAATAAATTTTTATAAAATTATAAAAGTAATATTTTAATAAAAAAATTTTTTTTATTTAAGAAATTCTAAATATTGACTTCAATTAGCAAACCAATTTCTTGACTGGACAAAAAGTTTAAAAATATATATTTTTTGTACTCTTATTTAATAATAAAAATCATTACATTAATTTTAAAAAAGTATGCATTGTATAATTATAGCAATAATTTATTTACGAAACTAAAAACCTAATATTCGTAAGGAAGTGTTGAGGATTAATAAACTTGTAAATAAAATGTAGAAATCACCTAAAATAACAAATAAATAAATAATATAACAAGTCGCAAACTTCTGTAATAAAAAATTCAAAGTTATTCAAAACTTAAATTTTTTCCTACTCTTTTTCTATAAAAATTATAAAAAAAATTTAATACTAATATTAACTGATTTTAAATTTTCTTTAAATATATGAATAAATTTTCTCTAAAAATTTAATTTTTAAATACGACAAACAATAGTTAGAATTAAAAGTATTTCGCAAAAATATTTTATGATTGTTATAGCTCACATTTATCTTTCTAAAAATATACAAAAATATAAAAAAAATTTTAAAATACAAAAAAATTTTTAATTAATAATTACAAAGGGTTGCATTTCGAAACGAATTTTAAGTACACTTGCTATTTGTTTGTGTAAAAAGAATCGCAAAAGGCAAATTTAACTTTAAAACGTCTACGCTTGAAATAATTTCAAAATCCCAACTTAAATTTAAACAGCTTTATTCCCAGCCTGCTGCCGCAGATTTCGTGCCATTAACTGTTTGCAATAAATTTTACAGCGAACTTTGCAAAATTTACAAGCGTTAAATAAAAATTAATTACAATTGCAATGGTAAATATTGTACAAAACACAATAACAAAAACATCACACAATGACAGTCAACATTTACCAATACCCATGTGTGTGTGTGTGTGTGTGTGTGTGTGTGTTGGTGTATGCACAGCTATGCATACATAAATAGCAATAACTAATATTTGGGTAGAAGCGCATAAATTATTTGTGACAGCCATCAAAACGGAGCGCACTAAAATGAACGGGCGGCTGCGCGAGTGGGCTGAGCCTATGACCGCCAATTGCAGCGACCCTTTGGAGACACTTTAGAAGTGTGCAAATAGTGCAACAAATTAATATTTTTGAAAGCGATCTCTGGTGGTTGGCGTTAATGGCGTGGAGCATAGAGCGCTTATGAGGTGAGAGCAGGCATTCGGTGGGGTTGTGGCGTGAAGTTGGCTGCGCTTTGAAGTGCGTGTGGCAGCAAAAATGCATTTAAAATCAGTTGAAAGTGCAGCTTTTGTTTAAAATTTGTGAATTTGTGAAAAAAAAGAGAAAATGTTTAAAGCGCTGGTTCAGAAGGCAAGGGAGAAGCGTATCTAGGTCATAGATATATCTATACATACTTTAAAATGATTACATAATTTTAGAAATATTTTTATATGAAAATATTTTCCTAGTTTGAAAGGTGGTAAATGGTTTTTATACGTTATTTTCACTTAAAATGTACTTTTAAATGAGATTTATTTTATGAAAAGTTTTATTAAAGTATATATGCTATATAGCTTAAAAAAATTAAAATGATAATAAATAATAGATAAATATAATAGATAACAATAAATAAATTTTAAAATTATAATTTTTTCAATTACAAGAGTTTTTCCTTGGAATAACCATAATGCCATATTTCAGAAATTGTAAAAAAATTTATTTTTTTATTATAATCCCTTACGTTTGTTGCAAATTTTATTAAAACTTTTACAGAAATATTGAAAATCAAAATAATCATATATAAAAAATTCATATAAATTAAAAATATAAATAAAATAAATACAAAATTGAAGTTTCTTTACATTAAACATTTTATTTCTTTTTTGGTGATGTATTAATTAAGTCTTCTAAACAGTAGACAATTTTAATTTAATTTTTTGAAATGGAAAGTTAACCAATAATTATTTCTAAAATACTTGAAAATTTTTTAAAGCAATTTCTCTGCCTGACTGCCTAAATTATTGTATGAAAACTGATTAACTGAATATTTGGAAATAAAAGACTTTAAATGAAAATAAAAAAAAACATTTCAAAAATTTTGCTCGCTTCAACCAACCAACTTCACCAACTTCACGCTCTTGTCACAAAATGCGTCAATAATTTTTTTTTTTTCAACAACACCTCATCAACTTGGTGAAACAATGCAAGCGGTTGACAAGCGAGCGTGTGTTGAATGCGCGGCGTAACTTTGGTTTATAACCGCAGCGAAAACAATTTAAATACTTAAATATATACCTGTACTGTTTTCTGTGCAAAGTTGCAACTTTTGTTGTACTTTTTGTTTGTTTGTTTTTTATATTTTGCACTTCTGCGCGAACGTAAATATTTTAATGAGTTTTTCGTGTTTCATTATATTTTTTCTTTTTTTTGAGCCAAGGATGTTTGTTTTTGTAACGCCACCGCTGATAACTTCTCAAGTAGTCGTTAAATTAATTAAATAGAGCTAATTTTTTGTTTTTTGTTTTGCGCTTTCTTTTGTTTAATTTGCTCGTATTTATTTTAAAAAATTTATTTTATATTTATATTGTTGATCTTTTTTTGTTTTAATTTCTTGCTTATTCGTTTTTATATTTTATTTATATTTATCACAGCATCCTTTGAAACATATTTTTTGGCGGAAATGTTTGTTTTTGTAACGCCACTGCTGGTAAATTCTTAAGTTAGCTTTAAATTAATTTAATTAATTAAATAGGACTAATTTTTTAATAGTGAAACGAAAACACGTGCTTTTATTTAATTCGTTTTTATTAATTTAAATATATTTGAGGCATATATATTTTTGATATTCTTCTTTGTTTAGTTTTTCGTTTATTCCTTTTTGTTTATTTTTTTATTTTTATCATTTATATTTATTTAATACTTTTATTTTATAATTTTTTCCTTTTTTAAATTTCGTAAATATTATGTCATAACGTATAATGCTACATAATTTTTATGTAACTAAAACCTTTTATTTATATTCAATTTCGTATTTTTGTTTTTTTTTTATTTTTAATTCCTTTGTGGTTTTTTGTTTCAATTTCTATTTTTTTTATTGTTTACCCCCCAATACCTTTTGATAATCTCTTTTTCTTAATTATTTATTGGTTTAATTATTTATTAGTTTTTAATATTTTGTGTTTATTTAATGTTTTTATTTACTTACTTTTATATTTTTACTTATTTAAAATTTTCGATTGTTTATTCGTTTTCATTATTTTTTACTGACATCTTTTTATTTTATTTCACTTATTTTTTAAGTAATTTTTTAGTTTTCTAACAATTACTTTTTTTGTTTATCTTTAAAAAATTTTTTCTATTTTATTTTGTATTTTGTATTTATTTTTGTATTTATCTTTTTTATATTTTATTTCAAATTTTTTTTTTAATTTTTTAAAATTATTTTTAAATTATTTTTAAAATTTTTCTTTATATTACTATTTACTTTTATATTTCATATGTTCATTTTCTTTTACTTTTTTATTTAATATTTTATTTTAATTTTCATTATTTTCTTTTTATTTTTTTCTAGTTTTTCAAGCTTACAAACGCGCTTTGACCACCTCTTTCGTAAATGTTTATTTGTTTATCCGCAAATTTGCCATGTTGACAATTGTTACTCCCCTTCTGCCACCAATAAAGTTTCTTTCCACAATTACTTAACTGCGTCAGCTCCACACTGTCATTAACTGTGAATTTATTTCAGTAAACTTTTCCCAAGATTCTGCAAATCCGCGAACTTTCGCATTATAACTATACACATACATATATATACATGTATGTATGTATGTGTGCATGTGAGCATATGTCACCCAAAGGCAACTCTTCACTTTTCACAAGTAGTCTCAGTATTTATTATTTGCCTGCGCAAACAAATCACACGTCAAGTGTAAGCTTTTGCGTGTGTATGTGCGTGTGTGTGTGTGCATGTTGCTGAGTGATACTTTAGCGAATTTATTTAGCTGTTAAAAAACAAATCAGCGCGCTAATTCAGCGTATGTAGCTTCCAGCCTCCAGCGTGTGTTCGCCCATTTGTCGCACTCTGACCGTCTAATCCAGTTTTAGTGTGGCGCTTTTTCGCTTTTTCGCTTTTTCGTGCGCTCACTCGTAAAGTAAACAATTTTATGTCACCTTATAAATAATAACAATGCTAATGACCATGAAACGTTGTAATGAAGTGGCAAAAATTGTGCAGCATAAGGATAGTGGCTAAGTAAATTTATCGTTAATTATTTTAATGATTTTTAAATAAATATTGAATTGTACACATAAAGTATTGTGTTTAAACAAATTATATCTTTATTGACATAAAATGTTAGTTTTATTTAAAAAATATACATTTCTAATGCTTTCTTTTAATTTATGACAAACTTGGTTAGACATCGTCAGTAATTGCTATAAATAAAAATAAAATTAATATTTCTCGTGTGGCAATTTTTTAAAATGGCGTAACTCAACTTAGTTGAATGGGAATATTTTTTTTATTCGAATGAACCGCTTCGATGCTCGATGTTATGTTTTAACTGAAATGACTGCTCGGAGAGAAAGCTTTCAATTACGTTGAAAAAATTATTAAAATTACATAATGAGTATTAGTGGCAATCAAAATACCTGCCTTAGCTTAAGTCGACTTAAACTGTTTTACCCCATTAGCACCGTTGTATTTACTCCTGTTGGTTTTTGAGTTGAGTCTGTTATTATTATTTTTTTTTTACAGTTAGTTAAACACTTCTACAGTGTTGTTATGATTTCGTCTAATGTTGTTTCTAACAAACGAGTCCAAGAAAGAGGACTTGAACCACAATTAAAGCAGTCTTTTTTAGGTGAGTTCCTCTGAACTTTTATATGCATGAGGCTCCACTAAGTTTTATGCTTCTAATTCTCATATTAAATATATATATTGAGCAAGCGCAATTCCAAGCTGATTAAGCAGAGATTTATTCTGGCGTCGAAAATAGCTAAATCAACACTAAATCACTCAACTCGACAAGAGACAACTCGATTTCTGCACCGCTTGTCGCCCGTTTGATAATCCGTTCGCGTTAATATTCTTTCTTTTTTTCGAACTTTTGATCCCGATAATATAAAACTCAATTTGTGGCGATTATCTGTCAGGTTGTAATAAAAATTTGCACATAATATATTAGATGATATTAGTAGTATTAGGAAGAGTGTACAATAACCTTCTTCTGCTCAATTGAAAGTGCCGAAACGATAAAGCATACATATGTTTGGGAGAGACTCCCTTTACTTTTGTTTTGTAACTTCTGAAACATTTCTTTAAATACTCGAGGGTTGTGTGACTACTGGAACAGTTCCACATAGCTCTAAAGTTTATATAATATGTCGAATCCTTTTCTAAAGTCTCTAAGATCTCTAATATTTTGTGACTAATGGATTTTTTCTCTAAAACCCTCAAGTTTGTGTGACTTACAGAACACTTTCCTGCAGTACTTAAGGTTATTTGAGTATTGGAGCAGTGCTATAGAAATTTTGGGATGTTACAGTGTCTCTCTTTCCCTCTATTTCAAATTTCTTGAGCGTATTTATGAATCATTACTAGAAGAGAACGTCTTTAGATCACTAAGCATGGTTACCCCACTAGCATGAATTGGTTTCTGACGAGCTTACTGGTTATCTCTCAGATTAATTTAGATATTTAGTAGAAATGCTCGCTTTTCGGAATATATTTAAATTATTGAAAATTACTGCAATTCTGGAGATTCCAGGTAAAAATCTTTTGTGTTGAGGCTTTATCATGGCAAATTACTTAATCAGTAATTGAATATAAATTTAATAAGTAACTAATATTATTATTGAAGAATTAGTATGCAAAATACTTAGTACTGCTACTATTTTTATAAGTTACGCAATATATGTATGTTTGTCACGCTATTTAATACTGTCAAGTCCAAATCCGTTAGTGCAATTGATTCTTTTTTTGGATTAAAAACAAATTTATAATAATTATATAAATTTTGCACAATCACATACTTCCAATTGTATAATTCCTACCTACCAACATATACCTACATATACTTGTATATATATAACCCGACGTCATTTCTTCTACAGAAATATTCAGCAAGTTACTGAAAAACATGCAAACAAGTTTATTTTAATTAAAAGATTGTCGCTGGTTTTAATTATACAAAAAGGAGAAGCAAAATTAAATACAAATTGGATTATAAATTGCTTGTCAATTATTGCTTGTATGTACATATGTATGTATTTTATTGCTAACAAATTTTTACGAGCCTTGCAAATTTAATGAATTTAATGAATTTCATGAATTCCATGAATACCGCGAAAAAAAATTTCCAATACTTATACGTAAACTCCTTTTAACGGTATTTTTATTTATTTATTCAATTTTTGAGCATTACTTATTTTTCAATTCGCATCTCTTAACTTTTCTGCTAATGAAGTGTTGATAAGCTGTAATTTGCATACAAACGATTTGAGTTACTTCCATAACCAATAATATTTTTATTATCATACATAACTTAAAAATATTAATTACTGCGTAAAATTAACGGCATTGGCAGATAACTGGTTGCAGCATCAAATTACAGAGTTTTCCAAACACAATTTCTTTATGCAACTGGTGCCCACTTGCTATAGCGGTTAAATATATTTATATATATATTATGTGTAGCTGAAATATACAGTTACAGTTGCATATTAATATTTTATAGTTGATATACATATAAAATAGTTTTTAATAGCCTGGATTTTTCGCTCCTATGGTTAAAACTTCTGATATGTATGTACAAAAAAATTGTCCTAAAATTTTTTACTAAAAAAAAACGCTTATTGAGACACGTTCTTACTTTCTATGTTCTTGCATTTGATATTGATTACGCCGCTAAAAGGTTTAGAAATGACATATTTTTTAACTTTCTAACCGAGTTGGTATAAAGAACAGATGTGAAGTGAAAATCGCCTCAGTCCGAACTCTGAAAAATTTTATCGAATTGAAATACAGCATACATTTTCGATACCCTTCCAGATATTACAAAATATATCTCTGATTGAAAAGTGGTGATTCAAATTTTTTGGCTTACTTTATTCGAAGAAAGTTTCAAATTAAAAAAAAATTTTTTAAACTGCTTTTTAATTAATATATTTATTAAATATATTAAACGTTATATTAAAAATATAATTACATATTATTAAATAATACAACAGTGATATTTTTTATTTAGTTTTATAGTAATATTTGTAGTAAATTAAATAGAAAAAAATTTGTTTATTTGGTTTTATACCAAACTATTGAAATTTTTTCGGCGAGTTTCCAAAAAAAAATACGCTGTGCTAAATACACAAAAATAAGCTTTGATACAGAAGATATTTACTTAAAGTTAATACTGCACTTAGTTTGGCCAATAAACACCTAAAACTTGTGGTAGTGCAAATCGAACAAGCAACTCGCATAACTAAAATCTGGCATAATCGATATGAGATAGAAAAGCGAGCGGTTATACCATTTTAACGAGGTTTCAACATAAACTCTAGCATTCAGTATAACTTGATAGATTTCTTGTTGTTTTCTCTAATAAACATTTTTGACCAAAGAGCAGCCCTCAAATATAGCGCATAGCGAATTGCGTATCGAACACGGCTATTACGGTTGACCTACCAGAGAAAGACAATTTTTAAACACAAATCACTGAGTTTTCAAAACAACCGACGCTTAAACTAATGCGCTTAGTCGATAAGTCGATTAGATTTTATGTTTGCGAATACTGATAAATTTTTACGACTTTCATATTAATGGCCTAAAAGTCACATATAAGATCGCTTCCTAGACATTGTGATTGGACAGACAGACATTGGAAAGCATACTAATTGAGTTGTTGCTGTAGTCGTAAAATTATAAATTACTTTATAATTAGGAGTAAATTATTATAAAGCACATTATTGGCGACAATTTCAAATAACCGTTAAGCAAAGTTGACACCTTTTATGGAGACAAATTTCCACAATACTTAAAATTGCTGTTCGACAACATAATTTCGAAAAGGTTAAGCCACACAAGTGGATGCACACATAACGGCGTATATATACAAGCATACATATATATATATAAGTATGTATATATAAAATTAAACATATATGGGTATGTAAATATGCCAATTTGCTTGCAACGCAAACCGGTACTATAAATTAACCAGCTGATTAACTGATTAACTAATTGATTGAGTATGTGTAATAAAATGGTTGACAGTGTTGATTGCTGTAAAATGGTGGTGATTTTGCAAATGTTGCAAATTTAAAAAGGCTAACAACCAAGAGATATGGAAATTTGTTAAACATTTATTTGCTGCATGTTTACATCTGTATGTATATATAATAGATATTTCTATACTGTGTATATATGCATAAGTATGTGTGTTGCATAGAATTTTAGTGTTGAATTTTTTTTGTCGATTTTTTAGCTGTTTTGTTTTACAAATTTTACAAAATACAGATTTACAGATTTTACAAATACAAATTTTAAAAAATCAATCTAGTATTTTTCAAATAATTCTGACTTTTTTGTATTTAAAAATTTGACTTTAACCGCTTCTGTAATAAAAAATTAATCAAATAATACTTTATATGAGACATACATACAGTATTGGCAACTTTATTGGCAGTATTGGCAAAATTAAGGTTAATATTCCCTAACGCTTTCGTGAATAATATGGCAACCTCCAATTTTGGACGTAATTTTTACAAATAAATAGTTAAACAAACAAGTTCTCTCTCTCTCTCTCCCTCTGAGATTATGAATTTGAAATTTTTCATATTGTAACGGTTTTCTCTGCAGCAAGCCAATTCTTGAGTGAATAACAGTGATCGGCATGAGAGGAACTGCGACTGTGTGAGTGAGCACGAAAGAAAAGACATCCAGGGAGAACTATGTAACCTTAAGTTTTGAGAGTTTTTTTTTCGTTCCCTCGTGAAAAAGCATTTTCGTACCTCTTTATTCATGTTATATATTTTATAATTAAAAGGAATATATTGGACCTTAAAAAGCTTAACTTTAATGCCTTTAAATTACCCAGGACACAAAAATACTATTTGGACTTGTCGATTGAGAAGTCGGTAAGATGTAGTTTAAGAAGGAGTGGGTAAGGCACGAATGTAAGCTAGTTAGTAGTAAATATGGTAGAGACTTCTATTAATAGACCTCCAACTATTCAACATGTAATGTGTAATAATCAATGTGTAATAATTAGCATCTATACACCGATAATGGAGATGATATTTTCTCATGCCAAAAGGAAAATGACATTAGCGAGCTGGCTTAGTGACAATAGCCATGTTCGAATCACCAGCTCTCTGTTTTTTATATTTGTGCTCTCTCTCTCTTTTCACAAAACTTACATGAGATCGCACGAACAACACAAGAGAGTAGGAGAGATATTGACGACACTTCTCAACCCAAACATCATTATGCCAGTTTATGTAATTTATTCCAGTTGCTTGTTCGACTCGTCAAACTACAAATTTACATTAAATCGAAGTTAGTTAATGTCAGCGTAACCAGATGTTCAAAATCTCATATTTTCAAAAATGTTTGCATAAATCAATCCGAGTCTGTAGACAATTTCTCGCATTTGAGTATTTTTTTTTTTTTGTTAATAATGTACGTATATCATTAAATTTTTGTAAAATTCTGCATTTGCGTGTAGCATATTATAATTTGGCATAAATTAGTGGAAATAATTGCTTTGCCTGTGAAACAACCTAACCAATTTAACTAATTAGTGCAAACGCTACTCTTCACAATCGAATACAAATTATCGTTAATCAAATTATTGGCAACCGCGGTGAAAGAAACAGGTGTAGCCATTTGCATATAAATATGAAATGTATGCACATAGAAATATGCTTAGCTATGTATCTTAGTATGTAGTCATATGTATTTCATATATAGAGCATGTATAAGTGATGAGCTAATCAATTTAAAAACTAAGTAAATTTTTTACACCTTTTCGTAGATTTGAGATTTTTTTCCTCTTTATTTTTTTAATTCCCCATTATATTTTTTTTTTACTTTTTGAAGATTTGACACCGTTGCTAAGTGCTCCTGAGTTAAGAAAAAGGGCTGGAAGTATAAGGTTTTTAAGTACATATTCACTTTAGAGAGTGGAAAATTTGTATTAATTCGAATATATTTTTACCCTACACCCTACCCACAGCCAACTTCGCCTACTATCTAACCGATGACTGAAAACCTTCAAAAATACACAACAGTTTGTTCACAGCTTGCTCTCACCTCTCGAGTCTAAGTGCACTTTAATCATTTATACCAGTTGCTTGAAAATCACAACTAAGTTCACTTAGATTAAGCAAATGTAAAAGAAAGTGTTTAAAATTTAAACCCAATTCTAGGTAACTTGGCGATAATTGCCTTATTTGTCGATTAATATTACTAGTTAATAATAATAGTTGAGGTTATGTTTATTAATGTAATTATTTACTGTTTTTATTTATATTTTCGATAGAAGCGATAAAATAACATAATTTTCGAGAATTTTATTATGCTCTTCACTCCTTTATTCTTTAATTTCTTATTCGTTTCATCAAATATAACTAAGTAGGTTGGTTAAGCGACCGTAACGGCATTTTAACTGAATTTTAGCCTCCTTTGAGGCAATAAAATTCGATATAAATAAAGCAAAGAACTGAAAATGATTAGGAGAATGTGTGAAATTAAGATGAAAGCCTTCTAACATGCGCTAAAGTTTGGCGAATCGAACTAACAGCTGGTATAAGCCACATAGAACTGGTATACTCAGTTTGCGTTAGAACAAAAAGTGGTTATGCCACTTTAAAGTGGTATCTTTCTTGTGTTAAACTGAAATAGATAACTTTGTTTGCTTTTTCACGTACATTTTTGACTAGAAAACAAAGATTAAACAAGCTTAAACAAAAAAACGCGCGGAGAAGTGACGAATCGAACAGGATTTCTATACACTTAAATACGCAAACAATTTCAGATTCCTTGCATTTGAAAAAGTAATGTATCTATTATCTATATATTTTTTATTTATTACATGAAATGGTAGTAAATTGTTACTATTTACGAACTTTTTAATAAATTTTTTCAAAAATTATATTTCTGTATAGTTAATACTAGTAGTCGTGTGCATGTAATTAACTATGCAGAATATAACTTGCTGCAACAACCACTCGAAAATTTTAATTATCAGAAGGTTCAATTTTGAGTAACCGCAATTATCAAAAAAAAAATTTTTTTTATTATATTTTGATACTTAAGCGCTCCAATCCCACATGCAGCTTGCAATTTATGACATCTCAATAGTTTTTTTCTAATATGAATATTGTATTTTCCAGCATAAATCCATCATAAATGTTGCTAAGTGGCACTTCACAAATATTTATACCACCACCACTAATTAGATCCAACAAATCGTCATATAAATCAACTCAAATATATATATGCCTTTCTTTAGCACACAAACTTATATCTTCACTTCACTTAAATTCCATGCTTATCTCACAGCGACCAGCTGCACCCACAAATCTATTAGACTCACACGCAGATGACACATAGCGCAATGTATGCGCAGGTAGCAATAAATATTCAACTCATATTAACTATCCACCAGAGGCGAGCGCCGTTGCAAAGGCCAAAAAAGGTAGGCAAATACTTGAAAAGTGTTGGACTCTCAGGAATTTATGATTTGCACACGAAAATCTCAATCAGCACAAAAAGTCGACAACAACAGCAACAACAACAATGTGGCACACAATACAAAAGAATGTTTGGCACAAAAGTCAACATAAGTCTAAAAACAAAATAATATGCTTAGCTATTGAAGTATTTTTTCTCACAGCTACACACACCCACACACACACACCTACATGAGAGCTATAAAATGCCGCTGCTGCTGTGTGCGTGCATGTGTATTTCCCTGCACATTTTAATCAGCACACAACTGTCAGCCGAAGATCGTATTCATACGCGACAGTTCGTGGGCACTCGATTTCGATTTCATTGTCGCTCTTGTTCCCACCGCAAATCGCCATGCCGCACCGGATGTGCAAAATCTGTGTAGTTCATAAACAAAACTACTCGATGGAACACCCTCACACTCATTTATGTATGTCTACACTACTATATTATATTATATACATACATACATATATATTTAACGCGCATAAATAAACCCAAATATTTACCTGTGGCCAATTTGAATGCCATAAATTTTTTTGTCACTTTTTAGTGTCTTTATTTTTTGCCTCTTCTGTTGATCCTTTGCTTTTTTTCGCTGTCTACTTACCTCACATACTTTCCCTGATTATACTGCGATAATGTTTGCCTTGCTGGCTGGCGTTACCCTTCCTTGTGGCATGGTATTTTTAGTTTTCAAATATGTTTTTCAAAAATTCGAAAATGTATCAAAGTGGGCATTACAATACTGATATAGGTATAAATTACCTTTTTCTGTGGTATTCCTATTTGATTATGCCAGTATATGTGAATTATGCCAGTTCTTTGTTCGATTCAGCACAACTCGCTCTCACTCGAGATGTTTGAACTTTGATCCTGAAACTGTTATAACATCCTTCTAAGCTAAATCGAATGGGTTATACCAGTTTATATGATTTATACCAGTTTTTCAATACATTTCAAAGAGAACCAGCTGGTTCTTCAGGCGGCTTATTACATACCTCAACACAATAATGTAATCAGCGCTGTTATAATTAATATTTAAGTACTGCTAAATAATATACAGTATTCAAGTGCAAAGGATTTTAGTAGTGATACCCTCTTCTTTGGGTAATTATAGCATAATAATGAGATTCCCCTAATTTATGTCTACAAAAACTGTGTACTTTTCATTAATATAAATGTTAACTTATTCTACTGACTACAAGTACCTGAGTTTTACTATTTTACAAAAGCTTAATTCGCTGAGACAATTAAGTTTTAAATTGAGTCATTGAGTTGGCACTTCTCATTACTTACACACTCAATTTAGTTTACATAAACAAATATCTCTCATTTGACAGTAGGTAAGAGAGTCTTTTATTTTGCTTCTGAAGACTTTTGAGTGGATTAAACAGTTTTAATATTAAAAAATACTGAAGGCTATCAAATAACCTAGAAAAAATACAAAATTTAGTCGGTTCCAATTTTCTCAAATATCTAAATTTCTAGTTTAACGTCACAATGTTGCTGTCCACACTTCCCGACATACCTTATTCTCTTTAATTAGTATTTCTATTCTTCTCAGCGAACATATTTTCCAATAAAAATTAGTGAATTATATTTTTTATTTGCAAAAATTTTATTTATTTAAAATTATAAATTGAAAAAATTTATATTGAGATTGAAATGAACTTTGCTTTTTCAAGTTAAATTTTGTTGCAATTAAAGTCTAAATCAAGGCAATTTTCTTAATTGACAATTAAGGTGTGTGTGTGTGTGAACATAAATCTCATATTGTAATTAAATTTTTTAGTCTACTTACTCATTTCTAAATATTTTGCATACAAGCTTAGTATATTTGGTAATATTGAAACTGTAAGGAAGTTTCAAAAGAACGCTCAACTCGTATAATATTTTCTTAAATGGTTTTAACAAAAAGGTTTAGCTTCTCTCTCTACCCAACCTTATTTAGATGATTCAAAACGGGTTTTTGTACAATTTTTATCTCTTGGGCAATCGAAACAGTGCTTACACGGACCCGTCGATTTCCAACGATTTCCATTATTTTATCGATAACAATGCAAGTACCTCAGCTTTAATTAATATGCTCCATTTTATTTTAGTTGCAGTATTTATTTTGCAAATACTACATTTGAAGTTGTTAATTTTTGAACTGAACACGCAAAACTCAGTTGATTTTACTATTTTAACGAGTGTTCTTTTGCCGTTCGGTTATAAGAGACTGTTAGTTTTACTGTTATATGCAAATTGTAATATTCAATTGTGCTAAATTAGTGCCGCTTGTCACTTGTTTGCTGTTATTTACAGTTGTGGCACTCCTCATATACAAAAAGTTCTTATAATAAATAAATAAATATTTATAAAAGAGCTTTTTACTTCGTTTTCTTTAAAACTTGCTATGCATGCTCCAACAAACTAACTTTTTAATGAAAAAAAGGGGTTTTGAGCACTAAAGAGTTAATTTGCACTTGAAAATTTTTGCAAGTTCTTAGCTTTATTATTTTTTATTTTAAAATCAAAAAAATATATATATTTTTCTATTACCAAATTAGTATAAGAATATTATTAGAATGTATTACATGAACACTGATGTATCTGAATTTCAAATTATTTTCTCGAACCTACAAATACAAGTATGCCGCTTCCAAATTTCTCAAAGCGTTTTCAGAAATATTTGTTCTCAAGAAAAATTCTCAAGCATAAATAATGTATTTTTTTTTCTTTCCTCTACTCATTAATCGCGGCAAATAAAAAACTTGGCATTTATTGCCAGTATTTGTGGCATGCAACACTGCAACACTGCAGCACAGTGACATCAATGCCGTGCCCAATTGCGTGACAGGCGCACTGAGTGCCACAATCAAACATGCAAATGCACAAAAATACGAAATTATTCATTGGGGTACGCGGCGGCCGCCATTGTGGTCATTGTTGTGTGGCTGCCGCCGCCAGTGCGGCATAGAATTGGCCAACGCCAATCGCGGCTGACGTTGCATGTCGTTGCCGGTCGCTCGAATGTGTTGCGCGGCATATTGCGGCACACAAAGCGGTGTAAGGCACGCCATATTGTCGGCACGTTTAAAGTCAAATGTTTAGCGCGCCTTTTTGTTGTTGTTTTTATTTTGCAAATATTTTTGCAGATTTTTATTTTCATTTGCAATTTTATTTTTAAAACGTTCCCTGATATATCCGAAGCTGACTGTTGGTGTTAGGGCGGCTCACTTTTTTCCTGCGGCGGCGCGTTTTGCACCTGAGCGCATGCAACATGCATGAGACACATATGTAAAATACTTACACACAGACATAGCGGTAAATGGATGAATTCACGTGCTTGTGTGTGCGCCCAGCTCACGCCAGCACATGCGACCGCAGCGCAAAGTGTCATAACACACAGCGGGCGTTCGCCGTGTGTGCTCCCAGGACGTTGCTGCTCATTTGCTGGCACACCGTTAGCCGTTGCTAGAGTGCGATTCGCATGCTCGTCTGCTTAGTCCCGCGGGGATATGTCGCTTAATGAGCGCGTAGCGGCATTCACACGCGATAAACGGGCGTGGCGCTCATTATGAAAATATTTATGTGTTATAACGCGAGCGTGCGTGTGAGTGTGCGTGTATACATGAGTGTGTGTATGTATGTAACTATGCGGTAGACAAAGCAAATATCACTTGGCCGCAAAGTTAGCAAACGCCGCCCGCGTTAGAAAAGCTTCAAGCGGCGCTTTCAAATGCATGCAGTCGTGTTTGTATGCGCGTGTGTGTGTTTGATTAAAATGTGTGCGTGTCTGCACGTTCCACTGCCAATAAGTGCGCCGAAAAAGTTACGCTTCTATATAAATGACATATGTAGCTCACTCAACTCATGCTTTTAAACCTGCCTTAGTGTTGTTGCGCTTTTCATTCATCTTTGTTCTTGTTGTAATTGAGCACCTTTTGAAATTTAATATGTTTTTGCCACACACTATATGCGCATGTATGCGTGTAAGCCTTGTCAAAACTTGCGCTTTTACTAAATAAGTACTCCTCTGGCGCTTGCATATGTTGTTCTTATTGTTGTTGTAGTATATTTTGTGCGCTGTTGGCGGTAGCCGAAACGCTGACAAGCGCTGACACTTGCCAAGACAGGCTGCCAGCTGAGAAAACATATCGTTTGCCAAATGTTGGCGAGATAAAGTGTGGTTTTAAGCGTGTGATAAGGTAAGCTGCAAATATATTTTTCAACAAATTTTGCAGGAAAAAAAAACAACAACGAAAATAGGAAATAAATAGAATAACAAATAAACCAACACAAAATAAAATTTAAAAAATATTTAATAAAACTAAGTTATAATAACGTGAAAGAAATTACGTCAAACCAAATTAAATTGAAATAAACTACAACAAAATTAAATTAAAAAATGCAACCAAATAAATAAATAAAATTTAAATATATTGAAATAAAATTAATTCAAATAAAATAAATTTATATACAACAAAATAATTTGAAATCAAATAAAATTATAAAAATATGAAACAAAATAAAAACAAAAATAGAATAAAATAATATAAAGGGAAATTAATTAAAGCAAATTAAATAAAATTGAGTTAAATTAAATTAAGTGAAATAAAATAATCTAAAACATAGTACATGCACATATACATGCTTAACTAACATTAAAGTAACTGTTTACCTCTTCATATTCTCAAAAGTTGCACCCATGAATTTATATAGTTTAATTGTTTTAATTAAAATTTTTTTTTTAATTATAACAAAATAATAAAGATTTTACAAAAATAATTTAGAAATGTTATTAAAGTGTTATTGCCAATATATTTTATTTTCCACCACTAAATTGTTTTCGTTTGTATTTTCAAAATTTGCATTTTTATTTAAAAAAAAAAATAATAATTAGTAAGTCATTTGTTTTTTGTATATTCAGAATTTTGTTTTTTTTAATATTTTAAAAAAGTACTATATAAAATTAAGGTGAATTTAAAAGAAATTATGTTTGCAAATTATTTGTATTTTTTTATACATATTTTTTTTTTTTAATAATTTTAAAAAATCCTACAAAGAGTTAACGTGAATTTAAAAAATATTTAATATTTTGACTTGTATTTATAATTCCATTTTTCATATTTAAATTCCTGTATTTTGGAAAATGTTCTAAAAATAATTTGAATAGAGTCAAAATTTTGTAATTTTGGAAACTGATTGCAATAAGCTATTAAAATATATGCTAAGTTCTATTCTTTATTTTTCAATTTTTTTAGCAAAAATGTTTCGAAAATATTTTTAAAAATTACTAAAAAATATTAAAATCCTAATCCTAAGTAATATATTTAAATTCTTTTAATTAAAAAAAAAAGTTTTCAAAAATATTTAAAATAAATTCAATATATTATTAACCGGTTTTTCGGTAATTAATATGAGAACAGAAAATATATTTCCAAAAAAACCAAAAAAACCTGATCTTATTTTCAATAAGTTATGCCATAAGTTATAAGCAGCATTATAACTTTAGCTTCCGTCGCTATAACCACATTTCTACATATGTGTATGTATGTATGTATATACTTGTGTATACACATTACAAAGATTTTCCCATTCACGTAATCGTTATAGTTTTTCCCATATAAATACATACATATCTACAAATGTTTCTTATTTTCCCTTTTTTTCTCAAGTGGCGGTACAGATATGACAACCGGTTCTTAGTAGATTTCCCGACAACAACTTTGTACAAGTTGCGCAGGGTTGTCATGAAACACACCCTCGATCGGCCTAACAACTCTTCAACTCGTTTTTACAATGCAGCTCGAATTTGTTGTTGTTGTAATTTTTTCGAAGTTATTTTTTATGTAAGCGTCAAGTACGAAACCTAGACAAAACCGCTTTAGTATTTTGTTTTCGCGTCGTGTTTTTAAACCCTTGCACATGTTTTTTACTTTCTTCTAACATTTTTTATGTTTGTATATTTGTTGTTGTGTGTTTTGTTCGATTTACTTTCTTTACTTGCGCTCAAAGATTTAATTAAAACTCACTCTGTCGCTTGAAGTTTACACTCGACCTTTGACATGATGCTTTTTTCAAGGTTTTTATTAGCTTTTGCTGCTCCCATTTTAATCTGCGCTTTCATTCTTCTGAAATTCTCATGAAAACAGTTGTGATAAACTTTTAAAATTGCATTCGGTCATAACGCGGAGGAAAGTAGTAATGAGGCTGTTAAAGTTTTGTACATACATACATACGTACACATATATACTTCAATATTAGCTGCTGCATTTTTATGAACTTGCGTCTGATTTTCAAATAAAATTATTTGTTTACGTATGTACATATATATTTACAAGTCATAAATGCAATAATAGTTAGACCTCTAGCTGACTTTAAGACAGGTCGTTGGTTCATTAACAGTTATTAACAGGCATTATGAGTACAGTGGAAAAACTTTATTAGCTACATACTTGTGCATATGTGTGTGTGGGTAAATGTGCTGGTATATATAATACATAAAAAGTGCTAAAATTTAGCGATTTGAACTCTATAAAGGCAAACTCCACAAAAAATCTGGCTGAAGTATCTCTATGAGTTCTAGTATACGACTAAAATGCTTGATTTTATAGTATGCATAAATAAATATGTTCTACTTCTTCTTCTTCTGCATACATTTTTTAAATATAATTTATAAAATTAAGTAGAGCATTTATTGTTTATATTGTAATAGCTTTTATTATTATTTATTTATTGTATTTTGTATTAATATTTTATTTATTGTTTTATTATTTCTTTTATTACTAAGTAACACTTCTTTATTATTATGTTAACTTTTTTTGTAAAATAATAAAATAATAAAATAAATAAAATATCAAAATAATATTCAATTGTTCTATTTCATTTATATATTTTTTTTAAATAATTTAATTATTGGCTATATTTTCATGTAACTTATTATAATAATTATTTTAATATTTTATGTAATAAAATATTTTATTTATGTGCTTATTATTTACTTTATGATTAAATACCTTTTTTATTATATTTTAACTTTTTTTATAAAAAATAATAAAATAATACAATAATAAATAAAATTTTAGAATAATATTCAATGGTTGTATTCCATTTATATATATATTTTTTTAATAATTTAATTATTGCCTATGTTTTCATATAATTTATTTTTGTAATTACTTTATTATTTTATATAATAAAGTTTATTACTGCTATATTAAATTATTTTATACAATAATATATTTTATTTAATTATATATATTTTTTTTAATTAACATTCTTTATTATTTTAACTTTTTTTTGGAAAATAATTAAATTTTTATTATTCACGATTATTTTAATTGTTAATTAAAATTTTTTCATATTTTTTACTTATTTTGAGAATACGGAAAGGTAAGCAGTTCGGTGCATATTTTAGTAATTTCCTAATAAATTGAAATCACAAAATCAAAATAAATACTTTTTTTATTGTAATTTATTTTTTATAATTTTATAATTTTAAAGAGGTTTTGGTTTTTTTTAAGAACCTTTATTTTTAAGGAACTCCCTCTTTGTTTCCAACATACTCCTTCAAGTCTCGCCTTCTACTTTGTTTTTTTCTAACGCTTCTCTCCAGAACTAGCGTCAGTTTTAAGTGGCGCTTAGGTAATTCAAGACCTCTTGTACTTACTTACATACAAATACACTTATATACTTTATGTCGCGCCACCAATGTCTAGCCACAATTACTCAACGCATATATTACACGCTTGTATATTTAAAAATCTTCATACTGACACGTGAAATTGAGTTGTTTGGCGTTTTGAATGAGCAGCACCGCCAGCAAATGTTCAACAAGCGCCACTTTAAGACGCACACACCACTTGAATTGCCAAATGTTGCATCATATTGCGGCATAGAATTACAGGCAAGTAGTCAAAGAAGCGTTTGGAAGGCGAAGAAGTGAATGTAGAAAATATGTAGAGCAGCAAGGAGGTGTGCACAAACATGTATATATGTATTTAAGTGTGTCACATGCCACTTGCAATGTGGAAGGCACTTCAAATATTATAATTCTTGTATATAGAAAAGTAAATATGTAAATATATAAAAATATATGTCCAATACTCTAACGACCACCAACAAAATAGGCAAATTTTCGCTGACCTTTTGAACCTTTTGGAGTTATGTCATTTAGACATTGATTGAAATACAAGCAGGCGTTCGCTGGCGCCACTTTGAGTCTTAGCTGATAGGGGTTTAAATTTATGTATACATATAAAATGATTAGAAATATATTTCTTTAACTAGGTAGGTAGCTTTTTAAGCAAAATGAAATATATTCGAGCACTCGAACATCATAGCAAGCCATTTTTAAGTAAAAACCACAAAAAACTTAAACTTCAAATTTTAAACTCGAAAATTCTTCGGTGAAATTTTCAAAAAAATTTTCAAAAAAATGTTTTAGTTGTTACCACCGGAAATGTCGTAGAAATTGCAATGAATTAAAGAAAATAAGAATTCGTAACTAAAAATTAATTTCTTATATTCACTATATTCACTAACAGACAACACACACAACAACATCCTCATCTTCCGCATATTTTGTCCGCTCACCATCAGCCACTCCTTCTGTCAACAACACCAGCAGCGACCTACTCTCTCAGCTGCCTCCCGCTGCGCTGTCACCATTAATCCCTACACCAAGAACTTAACAAATTCGAATATCGACTCGACACAATTCGTTGCGCCTCGCCTCTTTTTGGATCGTGCGTTATCCACCTAGCGCAGCGGGTGATTTTTCATTCATAACTTGGTTTGGTCAAGTATATTTTAAGGTTATCTCGTCTTACCGCCGCGCGGAGGGGCGTCTACACAGCAGTGGCCGTCGCCACTAGTTCGAAGACACTTCATCATGCATTTATATCTTCATATGTTTGTTTATAGATTTCTTTCGCTTCGCATAAGGTGGTGCAAAACAATTAACCAAAGTACGCCCAAAGTAAAGTTGGCCAGCCTACAACTACCTAAAAATCACGCATGTGATCTCCTTCTTCTTCTTCTTCCTCTTCTTCTTCTACGTACCTGTCGACGACGGCAGTAGTTCTGTGCATGCGCCTTGTCTAGTAACTAGCAGCTAATTTTTGTTAATATTTATTTTTGTTGTTAAAATATGCCTACAGACAGACCCCGCTCTCACATAAATATACATAGCCGATTATGTTTGTTGTTGAGTTGCGCCTATTCGACGCGTCTCGTATTTTTCAATAAGATCCTTTTTGGGCAACATTAGCCCGATATTTGTTGTCTTCTAAACGTTGTTTGCCAACAGTCAATCTTTAGCGCCCACTATTTCTCTTTACCTCTCTCTCTCTCTCTCCCTCTCACACACTTACCAGTTATGGTTTACCGTATTATTTTCTTATTTCTTCCTTTTAGTTGCCCAGGTATGCTTATATTTATTGATAAAGGTACTCATAATAATGGTAACAGACATTTTATGGCCACTCATAAATACTTGACGTGGTAATTAGACGCGTCTATGCGCTTAAGTAGTTGACCAGGTGTCGCGCCGCTTAACTGTTTTGTCATGACTTATTGGCTGGTGACGCAGGTAGCTGGTAGACGGTTGAGAGATTTTCGAGGTAGCGACGCGGCTTGTGTAGTATACGCTGCTTATTTGAACCTCGATTAATGGATTATCGGCTCTCGTAGCCCATAATTTTGCGCTTGACTCTTATTTGCCTACAAATTACTTATCAGCATTTATATGTATATTTAGAATTCCAATGAAAGCAGTAAATGCTTAGCGAGTGGCGAATCGAACACACAACCCGCATAAATCAAATAGAATTAGAATAATAAACTTGTATACTACTCTCGTGCATGGAATCAAACTAGGGTCTTATTATTTTTATACGAAGAGAGTAGAGCTCAAATATAGAGAGCAAAGAAGTGTCGAATAGAAGGCGGTCAGTAAGGAGTTAAGCGACTTGTTGAATCGGACCAAATGATAGGTTAATGTTTGAAGTCGTTATCTACCGATTCCGGTAATTTATACATCGAATTAATATGATTTGGAAACGACAACTCCAAAGAGATCTCGCTCTAGGAAGTGTTTCTAGGATATCGTTGACTATTTGTGGTACATAATTAAACAATACTCTCAGCGTCTTTGAAATTGGTCGAGGCTGGTACAGGACGTTAGCACTTATAAAACTAAGTATTGACACACTCGATTAACCTTAGGTTCCAAAAACACCCTTTTTAAATATTTCTTCATCCGAGCTTGGGATTTATATGATTTTCAGCGCGCTCTGCCGTGACTAAAATAGTTATGAAATAATCTCATCGATACATGAGCTTCAGTTACTTGGCTTTAGCTTCGAAATTTTAAATTTTCCGAAAGAATTTCAAAAAGCTTACTTAATGGCTTCTTGCTCTCTAAGAACGATTATAATCGAAACTAAGCAGAGTACAATTTGGAATGCAGAAAAGCTTGAGAGTGGACCAGGTGATAACAGAAGAAAAGAAGAGTCCGATTTGGAAACTTTGAGAGTAGGAAGGTTTGGGAGAGAATTAGGTTAATTCGGTGGATCTGATCTTAAATTACCTATGAAGCTAGATGCAAAAAAGTTGAAGAAGAAGACTTAAATGAGAAGTAGACTAAATTATTTACATGAAAAGCGAACCTAATTAACCTAACTTGTTGGAAGGAATCAAAATTATGTTACGATATCTAAAAGCCTTACAAGTCCCTATCGAGTGACTACTTAACTTTATAAATGAATTGAAACGGGAAAATGTTTTTTATATTTAGTAGAACAACAAGTTGCCACTGCAGCGGACAATGCATGATAACAACAGCAACGACAACAACTCTCATGGCAACCAGCATACCGGTGTTCAAAGAATCGGATCTCTTTTCCGCTTCATTGATGAAGTAGAAGTAAAGTAGCCCGGCAAGCTAAATATTACCTTATTACCAACAAAAAGCCACTTGCCGCACATTATTACAACATACAAACATTACACTACTGGCGCAACCAGTTAAGAGTGACTAATTTATGAGCAAAGTATTGACTTTAGCGGTTGCTACACATTTTTGCATTAAGCGCGCAGCTTACACAACGCGCGACAATCGGTAAAGATGGCGATGGGTAGTGGCAAACGCTGTGGGGAAAGAAAATAAGCTGCGTATAGTCTTAACTGGTTGTCACTGGGTAACGGTGAGTGCGTATGTGTGGCAAAATGTGGCATTGTGGCTAGCAGGTTACCATTCGCGCAAGCTTACCTGCTTAGTAAGCTCAGCATGCGCGCACTTGCTACGAGTAATTAATGCGAAACAGAGCGAGCGCGCGCGCATACTCAACCGCGCCACTTACTGCTATTTTGTACTGAGGCGCGGCATGACAGTGTATACAAGTATTTCTCATTATATCAAATTGAAATGTTGCGGTGAATGAATGTGCAGTTGGCTACGCAAACAACGCGATGCGCTAAATGGAGGGGATGCACATGCGTACCTCAAATTGCGTATGAAACGCCGCTTATGGTGACAAATCGCACCGATCTATTGTATATTACTGATATGCGCTTGCTTTGAGTTGTTGTAAATTGTTGGTTGCTAATGTAAATATATTATAGTTGAGTAGCGGCGCCTCGTTGGATATGTGATAGATTTTATCTCAACACTTTTGTAAGGCTTGCGATTGGCGCTGACACAGAGCGCGCTATTTTGATCATAACTTTGAATAATCACAAAATGAAGTATAGGGCGCATACCTTGAATGAATATTTACGCAACAAAAAAATTATAGTAAACACAGCAACAATTACCGCAATAATAATAAAAATAATTTTTACAACACCATTGGCAAGTGTTGCGCGAATGGGCCACCGCTAGCCGTTGCCGCTAATTTTTATAGCTCCAATCATAAAGTTGGCTTTTGCTGGTTGGCTCTTTGTGTGGCTTAAAGTGCTGAAGCATTGTGTGTTTATTGAGGCGCTTGAGCGCATTCCACGCTGGACTGAAGATTTAGTAGCGCGCGCAGTTGGAACACCCAAGTTGTGCGGCTAAGCAGCGTGAAATTTATGTGCGTCTTAAATAAGCCAACCGCCACACATATACTCATTTACCTATACATATATATACATAACGCGCTGCGTAAACTGTATTTGAAAGCCTGCACGCACTCACATGTACGCGCTTTTTCCAATACGCAAGCATTATAAAAGTATATAAAAGTAAAGGATAACAGCGCCTATATGGCCACCATTCTTAAATTGCTATAAAATCAGCAATTTATGTGGCGCAGTCGATCAGCTGATAGCAGGTAGCAGCAAGGTGCAGTTGCAGTGCGTGTAGCGCTGAGCGGTGCGCGGTAAGAAAGTGTGCCAAAAGCGCTGCAAACACATTTGTGCTTGAACTAATACATATGCAGCCGTAATTAAAAAGAGATGATCTAAAAAACATCCGATTCCAACTCTTGTCAGCAACGCGTTCACCTTTAGCGAACGCGCGGCGCACTCAAAAGCAGCCAAAGTAAGAGCAACAAATGTAGCTAACATGCCGCAGCGGTATTTTCCTCTTGAAATTCAAATTTTATGCCACTCATTAAATATAAATTTGTCTTTGGGTATTTTGTGGCGTGCAGCAAACGCGGCAGCAGAAGCAGCAGCAGCAGTTGTGCGCTCAAATAAAAATTACGACGCCGCGTTTCATTATACAATCGCCAGCCACCGCTTCAATTCAACGCGCTCACGTGGTCTACATAAATGCTTTGTGAGAATCGTGCGCTTCGCGACGCCCAGCAGCGCCGATGGCTCATTCACTGTTGTAAAAGAAAAAAAAAAGTAAAGCATATAAACAACGCGTACGAAATACGACACCCAAATAAAATAATATAAATTAATTAACAAAACGAACCACAATGAACGCAGCGCAATGCAACGACGATGGTGGCACCGTCCACAAGCCACTTTGCGGTATTTTACGGTTGCTGTTGATGATGTGCTGGCGCTGGCTTTGGTAGCAGCAGGCGTTGAAGGCTCCACAATATGTTGCATCCGCTTCGCATCACCTTAGCGTGGGTCGTATAAATCGCAATGAAAATTTGCATAAAATCAAAAGAGGCGCGCAAGCAGCAAAATCAAAAAGCGCTAAAGCGCTGTGACGATTGAAGGCGCGGTCAACGCCACGAAAAATATAAAAATAAAACGCTTGCGTGCGCACTGTTGACCGGGTATGCGTGCGCGTAATCGCTTGCAGGAGACCGCTGGATCTGCATAGGACGACACTCATAAAATTGGTCAGTAAAAATTCGTTGCTGGAAAGGAGAAAATCCAACAAGAAAGAGCATAAAAAAAGGATTCGAGTGTCGAGTGACACACATATGCATATATGAAAGCAGGCGTCAGCGGTTAACAGCTAAATTGCTGTGGCGCGCCAAAAAGGTGTTGCCGCTACGGTTATTATTAGCGACGCGGTGTTTATTGATTTTTTATTTATTGGTTTGGAGTCGCCTTTGCAAGCGCGCTAACAAGTCTTTACTATAAATGCGCCAGCTAACGGTTGTTGTGCGGAAAATGTCAATTATTTACAAGGCGTTGAGCCAAGATCGCGCATTGCTTAATAATTTAGAAATATTTTTAAAGGCTTTGATGCAACATTTTATAAAGAATTGTAACGAATCAGAAATTTCGGGATCCCGCGTACCTCGTTATCTTACTCAGTACTTCATAGCAAATATGTTCGCAAATTTCGCACACAAGCAAAAGCTAGCAATAACATTGCAGTGTCGCATTAGGCACTTTGCTCTGAAATACTTTCAAAGCAAATAGGTTCATAAGTGAAGGCATCGCGCAACTTTATGACAAATGCGCGTGCGCGCTCCACGTTCGATTGGCTTATGAGTTTAGTGCAGCTAACTAACACGTTACTTATTTGCGGTAAATCGCGCCAGCTGTACAATATTTACACTTTGTTGAGAATGTTAAAGTTCGCACTAGTCATATACTTTCTGCAAATATCTACGAAAAATGCTTACAAGCAAATTCGTATGCCCTGTAAGAAAGTAAGTCAATTTGAGGAATTAATTCATACCGGAATTAATTTGCTTTAAGTTCGGAGGAGCATGTTACTGAAAGCGTTAGAAAAAGCTGCGAAGAAAGCTTTCACTTCTAGGAGAGCTTTCACAGCAACATCATTCGGTAAGCTGGTTCTGGAGCAGAGTAAAAATTGTTAAAAGTTACTATTAATAACTTAAAAAAATTACAAACTTAAAAAAGTTAAAAATTGTTATTCTGTTGAAAGCTCTTATCTCTCGAAATCTCTATTCCCTTAAAAGCTTTCATTGAAAGCTCACTTTCGAACATTATGTTTTAACATAAAACGCGCTAGTAACGCTTGGATAAAAAAAACATTAGTTGATAGCTTTCTTTCGCCCCAAAGGCTTCAGCCCCTAGAAAAGCTTTCACTGAAAGTTTACTTTCGAATCTATTTTTAACACTGTCTTGTGATTCTGTAAGAAAAAAGTAAAAACAAATTTTCGCTTAAATCTCGTGCTGATATATCTTACGAAGCTATATATTTCATGCCAGTGAGAAAGTTCTATCTTGCCCTGCAGGGGGTTTTTGTTTATCCAAACCTTTTTACGCCGCTATAAGTATAGTTTTCACTGTGTTTATGCAACACATTCTTTTCGCTAATACACCGCCATCTCTTCTTCTCATCCATCGTAATTGTAATCAAGTCTGTCGATTGCAACGATTACTCTGCGGCATATTTGCAACATTCACTTACAACGCATTCCAACATTGTTTGCCGCATATTGCTACAATATTTGAGCTTGCAACATGCGAACTGGTGACCTGGAGATGAGTACACTGTGGCAAATTTTTTGAAATATCATAGTTGACGAAGGAGGAGTTTTACATAAATCTTATATGAACAGTTCATCTATTGGATTAATCATATAGGCACCAGTTTTGAACTTGCAACATGCAGGCTTTACACCTTGAAATACGTACACTGTGCAACATTTATGAAATATTAAAGAGAAGTATGAAAGGCTTTCATATAAGCCATTATAAGAATAATTCTTCGATTGGACGAATACCATAATTTATGAAATATCAGTTAATAGACAATTGATTATCGGAAATCGTTTAAAAAATTAGAAAATTACTTTGCAGTAAGTATTCATCGAATGGACGAATATTAATATAATAAAGAACATTGATGAAAAATTCGAAGAGACCATTAGAGGATACTGCCCATATAAATAATGGTCTCTTAATACTGAAATTATGAAACCAATTTCTCTTAGTGCGGCAGGCCACAAATGTTGCAAACCTTTGCATGCGTGTCTTCAAAACAGTGCGCCTTCAAAGAGCCGTATCCCACTAAAATTGTGCGCAAGACATTGTGTCGAGGTGAGACTGCAACAAAGCATAAGTTGTAGTTATTTGCTCACATATGAGTCCCTGACAATGCAATGCCGTTGCAAAATGTTGCGATTCTCTCGTACTTACGTCCCTACAGGCATTTATGTGAAAAAGACAAGAAAAACACATCGCATTTCGTAAGAACTGAGAAAGAATGTATGTAAAGAAATGTTAACGTTACACTGTGAAGCAAATATCAGTGAAATTTTTCACCCATTATTTGTAACAAATAAACTATAAAACCCAAAAGTCAATATGTAAACCGCAAACGCGCGCAAATATTTACGTAAAACAAGGCAAAGTTGCAAAATCACGCACACACATAAAAGTCTAATGTGCGTATATGTGTGTGTCTGTATGTGAAGCATCAGAAATGAGCTTAGAAGCGTTATAAACATAAAGCTCGACTTATTTAAACTACAACAACAACAAGAAAAACAATAGTTACGTCCAACAATCGATTATTAAAACCAACAACATAACCTTCGCTATCATTAATAACAATGGCAAATTGTACGAGCCGCGTGTTTGCTAACCGAGGGAAGTTAATAGTCTGGACAAAGGTGCACAGGAAGTTTAGATGAAATGTGATGAAATTTTCTTTTATTGGAAGAATTTATTTATTATTATTAGAAATTTGAAAATTTTGGTATAAAATGGTATAGATTGAGACTGGTATAAAATGAAATTACCAAAAAATATTTATTATAATATAATATTAATTTAAAATAATATTTATAAAAATAATATACTAATGTAATAATATTTACATAAATACTCGGACCTAAAATAAAAAATAATTAATAATAATAAAAATACATGAAAAAACAAAATTATAATAAATAATAAAATGGGTTAAATTCAATTTTTTAAATAAAAACATATACATCATTATATAATAATTTTCCTGGACGAAAATAATTAAGCAAATAAATAAATTTTTTTGTTTGAATCTCATTACTACTAATATACAAAAGTCAAATAATTCAAATTATTATTAAATGTAAATCAAATCACATAAAATTAAATGCAACAAATTAAATTAAGTCAAACTAAAGCAAATTAGATTAAATTAAGTTTAATTAAATCAAATGAAAAAAGTAGTTTAATTAAAAAAAATATGTATTTTAAAATTGTTTCAATTAAATTTTATTTTATTAAATTAAATTGAAAGAAAATAAAATAAATTAAATTACAATGAATCAAGCGGAGTTAAATTAAATCAATTTCATTATTTAAATATTACACAATAATAATATAAAAATATAGTAAAAGAGTTGACAGTATTCTAAATTTAATTTAATTAATATGAATAATTATAATTAAAATAGAATTAAATAACCAAAATCAGATTATCAAATTGAAATAACAAATTTCTCTTAACTTATATTATTAACTTAAATTATTAGATGATCAAATTGAAATAACTAATTTATCTTAACTTATATTATTAACATAAATTATTAGATTATCAAATTGAAATAACTAATTCATCTTAGCATAAATTAAATTACCATAAATTAGGCATAATTAAAATAAATTACTAAAAATAATTCAAATTAAAACAAGCTAATTCATATAATAAACTAATTTCACTAAATTAAACTAAACATAATTTTACTGAAAAATAGAAGTAACGTAAACTAATTTATTTAAACTAACTAAAATTTAATTAAACAAAATAAATTGAATTAAGTTCTGGGCCGAACATTGAACTAACTTCCTTTATATCAAACTGATTGAATTAAATTTAAAAGAAATTAAATCAAATTTGAATTACAAAAATTAAATTAATTAAAATATCATAAAATATATATCATAAAAATAAATAATTATCATAAATAAAAATTCAGAATTAAATTAAATTAAACTAACTAAAATTAAATTAAGTTACTTATTACTCAAAGTAAACTTTAATAAATCATACGTAATAGAATAAAATTTAAAATATAAATAAATTTACTTAAATTATATTTCCAAAATATAAATAGAAATATTTTTTATGTTTAGATAACTACCCATATAAATCATAATATCAAAAAATGGGGAATTTTCAAAATTATACAAGAAAACGTCTTTTTTTCTCCAAAATACAGCATTGATCAATTTATTTTCTAGTATGTACCCTACTTTTGTACCACACTGTAAACAAGCGGGCACTTCACTTGCTATAAAACGTATTTTTTTTATTATATTATGCCTCAACCCATATTCTTACACTTTTTACAACTGCGCGAAGACAAAACACTGACGTTTACAAATTTGACAAGCGACCATTGTCAGTTTGACGTTAATTTGACAGCCCGCATGGGTTTATACAGACGATCTATGACGTGTTATTTGCTAGCTTCGAACTGGTTAACTCGATGAAGCTATGTAGCCGTGCATGTACATATGTATGCATGAAGCATTTCGTTTGAATAAGTTATAAAATAAGAGTCTTAAGCTGGTTTTTATGATATTTTTATTGGCTTAATAGGAATTTCTAATATTTTTCATGGCATAAAGAGGGCAAGAAATGCCATAGTTATTTCTTCTTTAATTTTTTTTTGTATTTCTTTTTGTGAGTTATTTTGTTTTCAAGGAAATGCATAAAATTTAGAATTTGTATTCAGAAAAAAATTCAAAAATTCGGTACTAGTATTAAGATTTAGCGCTTAACTATCGCTTTTTTTACCACACCATGAAATTCTAATATTTTCTTAAAATTTTTTTTAATATATGTATTTATGAAATGTCTTACCTGTAACCTATCATTTACCTTCAAACTCAAAGTCAACAAATTCACCCAATTAATCGTCAGTGCCACTTTCAGTTAGCACTCCTTCAAATTAGCCACAAATTTCGACACATGCACGCATATATCTAAGGCGTCGGCGTAATAAAAACGAAAGCAATGCAAAACAAAAACAAAAAAATCTAAAAAATTTAAGAAAAATCAACAGCAAAAGGCTTCCCTTCATCAACGAATTAAAGTACTTGAGTCAAATATTCAAACACGACACTTCTTAATGCCTGCATACACCTACATACACCACCTAAATTACATGTATACAAACATATATACATATATGCATGCATGTCTATTTTGAATGGCGGCAAATCCTTTCATTTTGATGCGCCTTGTTTTGTGTCTTCAAGTGCGGACTGCATCCTTTTCTTTACTTTTTTTTCTTGTTTTTGTTGTTTTTGCCTCCATTTACTGCTAATGTTTTATTTGTATTGACATTTGCTTGCTTTGCCTGTGTGTGTGTGTGTGTGTGTGTGTGCTGTTTGTGGTTGCATACAACATAAATTGTTGCATCCGTCAACAGCAAGCAAAGACAACAACAACAACAACAACAATGAACAAACGAACAGCATCATTGAACAAAATCGGCTGCAGCTCAGTTGGTCAGCAAGTTTGTCGCGCTGAAAAGTGTGGGCTTGACACAGGACGTGGCACACAAACCCACAAAAGTATATATATATATGTGTGCGTGTGTATGTATGCCCTTACCGGCATGCATGTGCTTAAAAAGTCATTTGGCCGTGTCGGTCGGTTAGTTATCTGTGGCTCTGATTTTTTTATTTTTGATTTTTATTTTCTCTTCTTCTTCTTCTTCTTCTTGTTTTCTATGACCATCACCTTTGGCGGCAAGTTGTTGCGGCTCTTCATTTATTCAAATGCTTTTTCAATAAACACTCACAGCACAGCACTTGAAGGTGCGCAGTGTGTTTGTTGTTGCTTGTTGGTAGTCGGCATTTAGGCGGTCGTTTATATTAGCCGAGTAGCGCTTGACAATTTCTGTTTTTCCTTTTTCCTTTTTTGTTTTTGTTTTTGTTTGTATTTTTTTTTATATACCAACCATCTGCATGCCAGTTGCGTCGCTTGTCGTTCGTCTGACATCGCCGTGGTCATCGATTTGTGTGGGGCAATGCGCTCACCAACAACCGTTTGACTCCTCATTCGACTTCGCCTCATTTAATTAGCCGCAAGCTCAACGTTTTTCCACCGCCACTGTCGATTTATGGCGCAAAATTAATGACTGACTGCATGAAAGAATGTAATATTTCGGTGGTATTGATTCCCTTTGTTTCCGCTCGCTTCTAGGAAATCGTAAATATTCGCAAATTTTATGCCAAACAAAAACCTCGTGTAACCATTTGCAACATTTCTCACATGTCAACACAGTAATTGCCTTAATTTCTCCACAATGCAGCAATCCTTTCGTGTTGTGAATCATTTAGTCAGTCAATAAAAATCACCCACAATCACTGCTCGTAAATTAATTGACATTTATTAAGGCACAGGCGCAGGCGCAGGCGCTATGAGAATGTTCAATGTTGAGAACGTTGAGTGCAGGCTGCTGTGGCAGTAATGAAGAAAGATCTGCCGATCAAATGGCATTCCAGGATTTCTTCAATTTGTGGTGAGGTGGCACTAAACTTAGAGAAATTTAATTAAATAAAATAAAAATTTGGTTGAAAAAATTTAATAAAAAATAATTAAATTGTCGCAGAGTTGGAAAAAATAATTAAATTAAATTTGGTGAAGGAAAGATTTCAGTTGAATTTAATTTAGAAACAAACATATTAAAAGTAGTTAAAAAAAAATATAAATAAGAATAATTTCACTTGCTTTAAATTTTATTCCAAAGATATATTAAAAAACATAAAAACTTAGAATTATAAACAATAGTAATAATGAAATGAAAATCTTGCAAATTTTAAAATTATTAATACTGGTAAAAGCAGGCACTTAAAATTAAATGTTAAAATTAAAAATTTTTTGGTTTTTATTATTTTTTAAATTTATTATTGAAATTTTATTAATTAAATAAAATTAAAAATTTAATAAAAATGAAATTTTGGAGTTTTCAAAATTTTTATTTATTATTTTTTAAATTTAAATTTAATTTCTAATTTATTTTTTAAAAATTTCATTAATTTTACAACAATAAGAATATAAACATAATAAATAAAATTAAAAAAATACATAGAAAGTTTAACTCAAAATTTGTATATTAATTTAAAGATTTTTAAAACTGAAATTTTGGTTTTAAGCATTATTAAAATATTAACTTTTACATTATTAAAAAAATTTCAAAAGTAAATTATTCATTATTATAAAATGTTGCTAAATAAATAAACTAAAAATATTCTAAAAATAAACTAATGACAGTAAATAAATCTAACGCATTAATTTAAGTACAACAACTCAAATTTTAGAAAAGATTTATTATAATTAAATGGAAATATATATATAAATGCGCAAATAAAAAAATTTAGAATTTAATAGAATAAAATAAAATAAACAAGCTTTATAGATTAAAGTTATTAATTTCCATGAATTGAGTTATATTATCAAACTATTTTGAAATTATAATGAGTTTGAAAAATTAAACGTTTACTGACAAAAATTAACTGAGAAATATTTATATAAATTTAATTAAAGTGAACAGGCTAAAAAAAGTATTTTAATTAAAATAAGAAGGTATTACTTAATTAAGTAATTATAACTGCGTCGAATAATTTTATAGATGAGCCACCCAAAAAGTGAAAAACTAAACTATAAAATAAATGCAAAATAATTTTAATGAAACGCCTATAAGTAAATAAAAAATTCAAACAAGTTTATTATTTTTCATATATTATTACAAATATCCATCACTTATTAATATATAAATAAGATTCATATATTTAATTTAATAGTTACAAATTATTAAAGAAATGTTTTCTAAATATAACTTTAAAAAAAGTTTAAAGTAACTATAATACAAATATAGTAAATGAGTTTCTTCCCATTGAATTGAATCAATTGAGCTATACAAATATAGCTCAATGAGTTTATCAAATTAGTTTAATTGATTTAACTAACACACAATAAGTAAAAGCAAATGAATAAAAAACTAAAGAAAAATTTTATGAATTTAATTAAAAAAATTATAGAATAAATCTAAATTTATATCGGAATAAAAATTTAATTAATGAGAAAATTGTGTAAATATGTGAGTTTTTAATATAAAAAAAATTCCTTAACATAAAAAATAATAAATATATTTTAAAATAGTAATTAAAAAATAATTTTAAATTTGGGGAACATTTAATACTAAAAATTTTAATGTAATAAAAAACTTTAATTTATACAAATAAGATTTTATTTTGTTAAAAAATATATTATATTTTTATTTATATAAAATAATATAATAATTTAGCAATATAAAATTGTAATGAAAAAGGTTAAATATATTTCTTAATATGACAATTAAATTAAACTAATTAATAATAATAATACTGAAATAATTGAAACTTATATAGGAATGAAAATATGTATTGCTAATTTGCCAACTAGTTAAAAAAACACCCCAACTACAGCAGTAAATATATATAAAAAGCACACACACCAATTCATATCAAAAGCGCTTTTATAAAAAAAAAAACTCACTGTCTCACATTCCTTGTTTATGGAAATTAATTTAATACATTTAACTAATCATGCACAAACTGAATTAACAATATCTTCCTTATGTCAAACTTCCACTTCCATGCGTTGCTTCTCACTAAACCAACACCTACTCACACACACATACATACACACGCAGAGACTCACAGGTGTGTGTGTATAGGTGCATACCGATTTCACGCCAAAAATTGTGTCGCCTCCGTGCTTATCTACAAAATTGATGAGCCTGTCAAAATGGGCATTTCACGGGCACGTGTTCACGGGCATTGCGTTGGCGCGGAGTGAATGCCAACCCGAGGACGTCATCCCGCACGGATCGAACAGTAGATTGAATACGATTGAAACAGCGACAGCTCAGCAACTGTGACAGCCGTTGGCTGTAGTGGCACCGATGACGCCAATCGCGCGTCCACCGACGCCACCAAGCAACCCAAAGGGCGAACTCGCCGGCTACCTACACACTTACACTTACACATACGCATATATATATATATATATATATATCGGATATGAGTCGCATTAGTGCTGTTATGTGTTTTATGTCTTCCTTTTTAGCGGCTCGCCGACAGGTAAGGCACAATGCTTGCTGGCTCAGTGTTGTTCCCTTTTCTTATGTTGCAAAGATTGAAAAAGGAAATATCCTCGCATTAATGAATTAACGTAAATTGAAGTAAAGCAGGTAGGAAGGAGTGTATTACTCGATTTTGATTCCAGGAATATTACTGATTTTTCGTAGAATCTACATCTTGTCGGTAACAAGATGCAATTGGCTGCTTCATTGCTTGTGCATCGGGTATTTCCCCAACGATATACATATGTATGTATATGTATGAAGCATAAAAAATGTATTTGTAAATGTTTTTATATTTTTTTAGAAATAACTATAGTCTATTTTAACACTTAATATTTGGTTCGAAGGTTGATACCTAGAATTATGCTTTATAAACTAATCAGAAATAATATCCGCCAATAATTTCCGATTCATAAAATGTATCTTTGGATATTTTTCTTCTAATAGATACGTCTAGAGGTCAAAAAGATTCAGATATTTAAAAGAAGTCTTTCAAAACTCAAGTTTTAGTATTTTACTGCCATATAAAAATCCTTTTTTTTACATATGTATGTATATCTTGTCTCTTTGACACTCTCTCGATTCAAAAAACATTCAAGGGAGCGCAAACATTTTTTTTATACACCATGCCATCAAATGTTCCGAGGCGGTTACTCCTTCCATGATTGGTAAATTTTCTCCAAATCAATGTTGTTTCAATTGGCCTTGAGGATCTCGATCTTTTGCTACAACTACACTAGCTGGAAATCAAGTCCCTACTACTCGTAACTATAATCGGATATGTACGACAGGGTAATATCTCTTATCTTCGTAAATCTCTTTATTTAATAAGGATAGTTTTGGCTAAATTTTCGCATTTCTATTCTCTCTCTACCTCGAAATTTTTAGAAAACATTTTCTTAAGCAACCGTCATTAAATCCCAAACCAAGCTAAATAACCGAATATATTTCTGGTACTTCTAAGAACTTCATTTGATAATCCATCAACACTTTATAATTGGTTTCAAAAGTCGCAGAGGTCTTCATTTTGGGTAGTGTTATCAAGAAGCAACCCCAAATTTTGATGGAAAGGTGTTTAAAAAACTCGGCGAACCCAAGTTTTTGCATCAATATGGGCATAACAAGAAGAAGCGACGCAACTTTTTCAGAACATCTTTCAAAAAATTTCAAAAACAAATCAGAGTTGTGAACAAAGATTACTCAAATCTATCCGTTGCAAACTTGTATTTCCATGGTTCGCAGCAACTCATAACGCTACACATATCTTTGAAATCTCTAGCTACTTCATCAGCAACATTATTATTGTAAGACAAAGTGCTTCAGATTGTCTAACTACACAAGCACAACATGCTTTCGAAATTTATGTCTCATCTGCAGCTTTTTGTGTCTGGTCACGCTTGATTCGCCCAGCAATTACAAGAGCTGTGACTATATGCTAATATATTGTATTTTTATGATCATGTGAAATTCCGTAGTCTACTGCGATTTGACTACAGAAATCCAGCTAAACAAAGAATCAATGTTTTCATTGAAGAAAAGAAAAGGAAAAAAAAAACATCGAGAAAATATCGTTTTATGATGCCACATATGCGCTCGTGTTTGATTTTGGCTGACTTTGTTGCTGTTCTTGTCCATAACATTTACGATATGTTTTTAATCCGCTTTACAACAAAATCAAGCATAGTGATTTTTACACATACTTTGTTGTATGCTGCACGCTTTGTTTTAAAGTTATGAGTCATAACTTTTACTCGTGCGATTACACAATACCCATATGGCAAACACAAGCAACAATGTTAGAAAACACACAGCCGTTGACAAAGGCTTAATAGATTTGTTGTCGCTTTTGGTATCTAGTAACTATTGGCTTATTTACCCATTAAACTCGGCTGAGTTGGGCGCATATTTCGCAAGTATTGCCGCAGAACACGGAGAAAGAGCAGGAAAAAAATGTAGGTTGTTGTTGTTGTAATGCAGAAGACCGGCTTTGGCGGCCTATTGCTGCATGTAAAGCATAGTGGTTACCCTCAACTCGTACATACATACATATTATATATAAATATAAGCATACATATCGATCACCGATCGTCGATCCACTGGCGGCGCACACAAATCTGTTCGATCGCTTGTTGCTGCACAGTAGTTGCAACGGATTTGCGTTTGCCTGCAGCTTCCATGATTTGCTGCTGCACCACTGCTATGCAAATGCACGGTGTGTTGTTATTATTGCAGTTGTTTTGTTCAAAGGCTATCGGTATCTTATCAGCGGCCGCATTTGCGCGTTGTGCAAGAGATTTGTGTTGTTGTGCTGTTAGTCGGACACCGAAGGCGACTCCTTTAAGCCAAAGGGGAAGAAAGAAAAGAAAGCAAAATATAAAAAAAATTAAAAAAAAACAGCTCAAAGGTGCACGTAGCTCTGGAAGGACGAGTGCGAAACTATGCCAGCCACATTTGCGCGCCGTCCTACTTTAATTTATGTTGTTGTTGTTTTTCCAGTTTTTTATTTTGTTTCTTATATTTCACTTTATTTTATTATATTATTTTTTTCATTTTCTACTCGTACCCAGTTCGCCTTGTTTAGGCCTTTCCTGTTCGCTTTGAGAGATTTCCGACTTGATAAGCAAATTCACGATCGTCGGCGATCGCCAGGGATCGCGTTCAACAAGCGCAACACCAAGTATAAATAAACTGTAATAAAAGTACAAATGCCTTCAAATTACACCAATATAATAATAAAAAAATTTAAAAAGGGTTGCCAATAACTACAAAAAAAAATATGAACAACAACAACGGAAAATAGTTAACGTCGAATAACAACAACGGCGAAATGCCTAAAACGATAAAGCGTATACATATATGGTAATATTCGCTGCACAAATATAAAAAAACAATAACAAAAACTAAATATTGCATAAAATAAAAATTGCAAATAGGCGGCAGCGCTATGACCAATTTTGGGATTTTCCGTAGTATTCGTTTGTCCAAACCCAGAGCATATTTGCCTTTCTTGAAATTAGTTCATTGAAAATACAATATATTTGGCTGGAAATAACATATAAATATAACATATATAAATATTAAGGTATACACATATTATATATTAGGTTTTATATTTGTATATAATTATTGTAAGATTTTAACTGGTATGTCCAAATTTAATTAATACAATCCCTAAAGTAAATCAGTGAAGTAAGTCTAATTAACTGATATAATAATAATATACCCGGCTTGAACTCTATCGAAAATTTTCTGAGAAAAAAGACATATGCATACTGAGAATTATCTCGTTTCTTCGTATTTTATCCTGGAAGTTCGGTTCTTAAAACATCCGGTAATTCATTCTCATTGGAAATAAACCCATATTGTAAGAAATATCGCTTATCTTGGCATCTTACATTGAAAGCTCAGATTTTAAAACATCTGACACAAACACAAAACCGGACATATATATATCCTGTATAGATATGTATGATAAAATATATGATAAAATGATATCCAATATGATATTATCTGATATGATAAAAATAAATCCAATTTAGCGAAGTAACATAACCCTTGAAAATGTTGTCAGGTAAGGCATTCGGAAGTCGATTCTTGAAGGAATTAAGATTTTGCTATTAAGTGCCACTAAGTTAAGGAGTTCTAGAATCAATATACCGTTTAAAAATTGTTGCTAACCATAGGCAGTTGTAATTTCCATCTCTCAAGTAAAGCAGACTTTTCAAGCAGACTTAAGGCGGGTTCAGTGAGAGCATTTTCCTTATCATTTACTGCTAAAAGGCTGAGCAGTCCCTTACAAAAACAACATTTTCTTTCGTTTGTGAAATTGCTTGTCAAAATATTTCAAATGAACGCGCCTCCTTTGACAGCACACATACATCATTTTGTGTCAAACAACTGCAACAACAATTGCTTCGCTGTGGCGAAAAAAAAAGTCACCGCAGGTCGGCGAGCCGACAAGGCCGAAACCAGCCGGCAGCTGCTGCAAGTACTTACAAAACGCTTAATAAAATGGAGAAAACCAAATGAAGGCTGAATTGCACAAAAACACACACACATGCATACATATGTATAAATATGCCTAGTAGAGAAGGTGGGCGAAGGCTTGCGCTTGAGTATGAGTGCATGTGCGATTGTGTGTGTGTGTGAGCCAACGAGACGTATAGTTATGTATTCAAGAGAAACACGACAAAATGCGTGTAATTAGATAAAATAAAATGTAAAGCTTGTAAGATACGCTTTGACGCGTCACGAGCAGTCGCAGTGGCGTGAAGTAGCGCTGGACAAAGCGATGGATAGCGAACAAGAACACGCCTTCGCCATTGCACAAGCGCAAAGACAAATCTACAACACATATGGATATGCATTTATGTATGTATATATATGTGCTTAAAAGTGCTGAATTAAATATGTGTGCGTACGTTAACGTAAAGGTGTGTAATATATATGTAATATATACATAATTTTGTAGTAAATATGCAATTAATAATGCTTGCATTCAAGGTATTTAGGGTCGTTCACATTTGTTTGAAGATTCTGATTTATTTCTTGTGTATAATTATGTATATTTTTTTACAACAAGCCATCAGTGCTCTGCTCGTTAGATTTCAACTCTGCACTCATGCCAAAAAATTACACGGAAAAGCAACAACAAAGTCACACAGCTGAATTCAATGCTCGAAAGCTTATGGATGCCTAACTAAACTGTCGAAACCTGCTTCTATTCACGCTCAATCCGTTTATGTCAGTCTATTCGATTTATGTTAGTTGTTTGTTCGATTCGCCACTCACCAAATTTGGTCGAATCTTTCTTACTAAAAAATTATGTGAGGTGCTAAGAAATGATGCGTTTCAATTTCCTAAACTCGAATGTACGGACAACCCTAATGCGGCAATTTTCGCCATACTAAAGTATGGAAATATTTATGGTCATTTTGCAATTTGAATTGTTGCGGAGGCTTATCGCAAAAAATAGTAAAAGTGGATGAATGGCATAGCCAAAGTCAAAAAGAGAAAGAAGGAGCAAGCAAGTAAGCAGCTGGATATAACAACAACTACAGAAAGTTGATATTTCTCAAACGTGTGTATGCTCCTCAATACTTAGGTAGGTATGTTAATGGGTGTAACTCTATGGTGAACTAGTTGTAGATATGAATTTTTCTCAAGAAAAAAATATTAAACGGTAAAATATTTCTTTAAAAATGAGACAGAAGGATAATGAACAAATTTCAATTGCATATTATTATTAATTATTTTTTAAATCACTAGCACCCTTTGACTTCTCTTAATTTTTTTCGACTGTTTTTTATCGAAATACTTTACTTCAATTACTTATTTTTATTACAATCTTGTGAAAAATATTTCCGACAGTGTTAAATTGACTCACTTAATACCGTTAGCTATGACCTACTCGCCTATTATACTCGAAATTCTTTTAATTTTCTACTGCCTGCTCCAAAAATGTTTATAAAATTAGACACTCTTTTATTCATTAACTTCACTACCAACTGCAGTATATCAAAAGTTGCTTGAAATACAGCAGTTTGCAGCACAAACGCCACCACAAACCATATTAGCCGCAAGCAAACTATGTGTAGTGGCCCAAAAAGAGTTTACTCATCTTCTTCCCTTTCCCTCTCCCGAGAATTTGCACTCATTTTCATTTTAAAGAGTTCATATACTAAATTAGATATGTGCCATTTCTCATATGTATGAGTGTGTGCGTGACCTAATGCACCCATGGATTTGCATATGCTGCATGGAAAAATCTATTTCTTGGTGCTGGAAACCCCGAAGAAAAGAAAAGGCGTTAAAGTATTAGTAATTGTAGGGAGCTAAGTTGTGTTGCGGTCATTTTATTTTCATTAAACATACATTTACTTAAATATCAAGTTTTTGCACAAACTCGAGTTTATTGCAGATTTTGGTGTTTAGCAATAAACTCTAATCGGAGTTTATCATAAGGAAAATTTTTACTTTGACTCGCCTTTAACACCACTATATTGTATTCATGGAGGTACTATCTTGCTCTGAACAGAATTTGGGTTTATGGTGGTATTAAGTGAAAATTTGGCAGCACTTTTGACTGTTTTAACTCGTATAAACGCCGAGTTTATTAAATTCTGCAATGATAACACTAAATATTTGTCTACAAACATATTTCATTGTTTTTGTTTAAATATCTACTATATTATGTAAATAAAATAAAAGTATTGAAAGGTTCAAAAAACAATTTTTTCGAAATATCGAAAAATAAAATATTTATTTGTACATATGTTTATATTTTACAATACTCATTTAAATATTTAATTTTAACAGAAATTGGAATGCTAGAACTCTACTACATATTTCCAACATGACAAGTGTTACAGTTAACTCTCAAGCCACCCTATGCTCCTATTCAAAAAACCAAAAAAAACAAAAATCAAAACAAAAACAATCACATTCAACTGTTCCCTTGAATTGTGGATACAGAAATACTCCACCATACGCTCAAATTCCCATTATGACCACAATGGCAGTATCGGCTATATGCGCTAGTGGCCAATACATTCACCACCAAATGCCGGAAATACGTCACCCCATCAACCCTCCCACTGCCCACAACAACCCGCCGGCCCCCATACTCCTCCGTGGCGAATGTGTTTCAACTGCAGCACAGCACATAAAACCACAGTACCGCTCGCCTTCGCCCCCTCCAAAGTACGCGCGCGTACAAGCAAAAGCAGTCAGTATGGCTGCCGTTAACGGAAAAAGTGCTTAAAATGAAAATTAAGCAGAGAAAAAAAAATGGCGAGCAACTGTTGCGGCTGCGGTGTTTATGTTGCTGTTGTTGTTGCTTTTTATTGTGGCTCACCGGGTGCTAAGGGTGTCAGCCCGCCTGCCTGCCAGTCAGTCTGTTTAACAAATGCGAACAAATTTGAGGTCGACATACTTTGAGTGGGCGCATCGGTGCTACATGGAGCGCCAACAACAGTAACAACAACAACAATTTAGGTAGTAATAACTACCATTTGAGTATACAATATAACAACAACAATTTCTACTATGTATTTATTTATTTATTTATTTTTTTTTTTTGCTTATATGGTCCCTTATCCTTTGGTTTTAGTGTCGTTTCCACGCACGCACTGCGCAGAATCCATCATGGATTGGTTGTTTTTGTAGTTACACATAGGTATGTACATACCACC
This sequence comes from Bactrocera minax, assembly GCA_021498325.1. NCBI lineage: Eukaryota > Metazoa > Arthropoda > Insecta > Diptera > Tephritidae > Bactrocera > Bactrocera minax. Next base: position 299,360 of record JAKEEE010000091.1, read on the forward strand.
CGAGCACCGCATACATACATACATGCATACACAAATGTAGCCAAGTGGCAAAAGACGATGACGATGACGCTGCCGATGCTTGCCGACGGTCAGTCACGCAGAGGTGTTATTCGGGTCGTGTATCTAACAGATACAGTTACATGTGGGGCGAAAAAAAAGCATGTTAAAGCTACTGAAAGGAAAAATTTAACAATTTGTAACTTTTTCTTCGGTATAAAAAAGTGAAGAGAAGTGAAAAAGAAGAAAGGAGAAGAAGGATGGTGCTGTTTTAGGAAGATATAAAGAGTATTTAAAAAATGTGAATATTAAAGAGGTGTTTAAGGAAATTTGTGAGAATATTTCTCTAAAAAAGGGTGTGTAGCTCACTTTGTTGAAAATGTTGAACTCGTAAGAATTGTGGCAATTGTGACAAACAAAACTAGTGTGTTAAAAGTCACATGAAAGTTATAATTCATTCAAAATAGTTGGATATTAAATTATTATTACTAATTATAATTATAATAACAATTTATATAACGTTGTTCGGAAACTCTCTCGACAGATTTGAGATGATCAATTACACTGTCTGATAATTCAAAGATTTTTACCAGATTTTACCCAGGCAACTGCTGCGACTCATTTGCTGTCATGGACCTCGAAAAAAATTCTCATAAACTGTTTGATGAAGAGACAACCTGTAAAAATCACTGGCGGCTATATAACCAAGTGATAGCCTCATCTTTACCCAGGCAACTGCTGTGAGAAACTCCATCTATCCAAAAATATAATATAAGTTCAATATTTGTTGAGAGATATCCTGGAAAGTCCATTGTTTTAACTTTTCATTTCAAAATTTGCATCATGATAGCTTTAACTTCGTTTAAGAAACCAATGCTAGAAAGCTTATGCAACCCAATAATGTGTTGATATTCCCTGATTGAGGGTCAAACAGCGATTGCTGTAACTATTCTAAGGTCTCTTGTGAGTTGGTTGGTATACTCCTTTGATATATTTGCTTTTTTCCGAGAAACTGTTGTGAGAGACCTTGCGATTATCCATAATATATCGTTCCAATTTGATTTTTAGCAGACATGCCGAATATATTTATTGCTTCAAAGGCACTTAGGTTTCAAATTAAGAAGTCCTTGAAGTGAGGGAAAAAATATGTCTATCGCGAGCAGTCCTTTCAGATAAATATATTCACGTAATCGGGGAAATACCTCTCTTTTCAGTTATTTAGAGTCACAGACCTGATGTATTAAGCTTTTTCGATAATAACCCTGCAAAAAATTCTACAAATCCGGAATGAGTCCGCGATTAGTCGAAAGGGAACATATGACTAATGGCATTTTTGTTTTTTTTTTATCTGGAACGAACTGTTTCTTTGTTTGAGCATGTCCTATGAAGTGACTTATTGTGCCACTTTGAACCCGAAAGCCTACAAAAAGAGATTTATCGTAAAAAATCGTACAAAAGAATAATCTCTTGTACATGGTATCATTGAAGAGAAATGTAAAGAAAGATTCAACTAATCTAACTACAATTATACCGTAAAGCTATTCGTTTGGACTAATTAACACCTAATTATATACTAAAGATATGTGTTGGAGACTAATTCTTACCCAATTGTACTCCATAGAGAGTAATTCGGGTGTACACTCTTTAAAGATTACTCGCACAATTCTTTGTAAGGAATTTTCTATAATTTTTTGGGCGGTATTTGACTTAACAACCACCTGGCAAGGGGCTTAACTATGTGGTCACAGTTGAAACGGCGGCTCTATTTGAATTCTAAACTATATGGACCGAGCCCTAAACACTTTTTATAAGGAATTGTTATTGTATCAAACCGTATAAGTATATAATATTTGCTATAAATTTAGTATGCTAACAAATGCAGCTAAATGAAAACGGATAACAAAAATAATAACAACAACAACAAAGCAAGAGCCTCAGCATAGGCAGCAGAGATCCAACCAATGCTCGTACTCGCGCACTCACAAGCACGAATACATACATACATACGCATATACCGAAGCAACTACAAAGTGCACAAAAGCCGAATGGAGGGCCGTAACTTTCCGCTGCCAACAGCAACAAAAATACACACTCCCGTAAGCACGATTGTAATAAGTGCGCACAGGCACAGACACACATATATATAAAAAGAAGAATAAGACATAGAATGCATACATATGTATATACACTCAAGACCACAGATATTCATCCATTCACGCAACGTTTGGCATCGCACCGCAGCCATCCACTGGCTTCGCAATCACCCTTTACTCCCCTTTTGTGGTTCCAACAACAAACTTTGCTTCATATACTACTCGCCTACTCAGTCAGTGCGCTTGTTGTTACTGGCTTCGCGTGTTGTTGTTGTGCGTTTGCGTTTTTTGCTTTTTGTGTTTGCGAGGGAAAAAATCTTGTCTGCTCCGCCTTCATAAATAATTCATGGAATCAGAAAACGCGCGATAAAACAGAAAAAAAGTAAAAAAAAAAGTAAAAAGAAAAAAGTAATAAACGAAAAGAAAAGCAAAATCAAAAGCGACAAACACCAGTTGTAGAGATACTCACTCAAGAAGGTAGACATTTGTGCACGCACACACATACCTGCAAACATAAGCACTTGCCTTCGCGCTCTCCACTAGTTAGTCCGATAGGGCGGTTGGTGTTGTTGTTGTTTTGGCGTTGCTTGCGTTACATATGGCAGCCCTGCGGTTGCTCGCGGAAGAGCTGTTTGACAGTTTGGCAAACGTGCGTTTTGCAGCAAACAAAAACAAAAACAAAAACAGAATATAAATTGCAAAATCTGAAAAATGCGCGGTAGTGGTAGCGCCTGAAACATCTGATCTACTATCTACTAAAATGAAATTAAATTATAACAAATGTATATGCGTCAGCAATAAATTTATCTAGAAAATTAAAAAAAGTTTTGCATTCATTTTTAGTTTGAGGGCGTATAAAGGAAGTGCAAATAATTCAATAATATGAAATATGCACCATATTTTCGCATTTAAAGACCAAAACGTGCCTTAAAGAGCTTGAAAATTGGTGTAATGTATTTAAATTGTTTTCAATTAATGCTAATTGAATCAAAATTATTAAACCCTTTTGTTTAGTGATACTTACATTGAAAATAATAGCACATATTTCTGTTATAAAATATTATTATTTTAATTCAAATTAAGGTACAAAGAATATAAAAGCATAAGAGGCGTTTTAGGCAATTACCTAATTGAGTCAAGTAAAATATTTTTAGCTTGGACAATTTCATAAAGATTTACCATAAATAAAAGTATTGTCTGAAGAATCATATGTCATAATATATTATCCCAAGGGGTTCGAGCAGTCTGGAGCATTAAAAAAGATCTTACGTTGACAACTTATTATGAGAGTAAGGAAGAAGGAATCGAATTTCGCTCTTTCAGGCTTTGTTAAACAAGTGTGAGTTTGAGTGTATAAAAAATTGTATACTGACATGTTAATATAAAATGGTGGCTACTTGGCTAACCTTCGGAATCAACTTTTTCAAAAGAGACGCCCGCAGAGTCGGCTATTCCAGGAACTCGTGCTACCCGAAACAAAATAAAACAGGTCTTAAACGTTTTTGGCTTTATATGAATTTTTGGCAAATTGGCGGACCTGTGAAAAAGCGCTACATTTTTTTATCGAAAAAATTGGCGATAAATTGTTCATAAAAAAGTTGCAATAGTAGCAAAAAAATCGTACATTGTATACTAGATAATGCGAAGTTACAGTTCACATTACAAATAGATACGCGCGTAAGTCTCCAAGTATCGTGTTCAAAGTTTTGCGTGCAGGAGCTGTTTGCCTCGAGCGCTTCGACACTTCAGCGGATCGGACGTTTCCTGACCTTTTTTCACTATTCTACCAATTGAAAAATGTTTCTAGGACTCCGAAGTGTATTTTAAAGCAGAAACGCGATTTTTTTAAAATCCTTTCTGAAAATAATTTTTTTTAATATTTTAACTATATGCAAACATATTTATAAACACCAAATTTTTATTAGAAATTTGTTTTATAATACTGTCATTCTCATAATTTAAATATTAGATATTAAATATTTAGTTTGGTTGATTTAAGTTACCAAAACAAAAAAAAAAGAATGATGACAAAATTAAAATGATGAATTAAATTGTTTTTAAACATTAAAAAAAAATTTCAAATTGGAATACATTAGTATGAAAATGGCAATGTTAAAAATTTTAATATATTTGACAAAAAAAAAAAAATTAAGAAAATTCACCGAAATAATTATTTGCTGCATATTATTATTTTTTGATCGACACATACTAAATTTAGGGTTCCTACATTTGGAAATTCATGAATATTTAAAAAAATTATAAAAATTTATATTGCTTTATTTAAATATTGAACTAGAAGCTTATTTAACGATGAAGTCAGCCATTAAAATTCAACCGGAAAGTTTTTAGAAAATTATATCACTCTTTTCTTCTAAATTTTAAACAGTTTTACCTACTGATAAGACTTCTTTAAGCAAAATATCAACATAGAAACGATTATTTTTTGCATTTTAAATAATTTATAACCAAATATGGTATTAAATTGACTTCAAAATCTGTTTTGCACTTGAATGAATATACTTTTTTCCTTACAATTTCTAATACGCGCCAACTTTAAAACGCAAATAACACGAATACCCAGAAAACTGAAACGCAAATAGACACAAAATCGTCGTAGCAAGAAAATTTCATAGATAAAAGATTCAGAACTAAAAGAAAATTACCAAAAACACTGTAGATTTCGAACAATCAAATGCAGAAGGAAAGTTTTCTCTGCCGCTCTGGCAACTCGGCTGTATAAAACGGCATTTAAAAACATTTAAGACGCAAGCAAAAAACTTGCAACATGACATGCCGAAGTTTCTGTGCCGTTACACAAACGCAGAAAGTAGCAAAAGTCCTTATACCAAATCGCTTTCATACTCCTACTTACATATTTAACCGAAAACATGTATTTCCATTGAGCTTAAACAGCAAAGCGTCCGCCAACTTTGTTAATCCGTCGTGCGCTCCTTCTTCACTACGCTTTTATGCACCTTCTTCTACGATTCTAAAATTCTGCAGATTTTTCTTTTTGTACATTTTCCGCCATTTTGGGAAAAAAAAGCTGTATACACACGCTCACATACATACACATGGAGCATATATATTTATACAGGCTTGCTATGTAATGCATTGATTTTTTTCGCACTTACATGCCACTTCGTGCCACTTCCTTTTCTGTTGCTACTACTATTCCCTTTCGTAATTTCACCACCTATCCACCGGGACGTATACTTAACTTTCTTGCATTCCCTCGACAAACTAGTAACTGCTCCTCATTTTTCCACTTTTGTGCTGCTACATATACATACACGTACATAAGTTGGTAATATGTATATATATATGTGTATATATTCAACGTTTTTTTTTTATTACAAGTGTATAAGTATGTATTTACGTGCATATTTTCTACACTTTTGCAAGTTTGTCTTCATTTAGTTGCTGTAGTTGTTTTTGTGGGTGGAGGGAAGGCAAGGTAAGTTGGAAAAAATTGCAAGCACATAAAAGGTAGTAAAAAAAATCCTACTAAAAGAACGTTAAATGTGCGTAATAACGTTTCGTTTATTATGAAGGATGGCACATTCCACTTGGCAATGCTCTCCGGGCTGCACTACAGCTCACGTCTGGCACGCTTCTGTGTATGTGTGTGCGTAATTTTGCTTTAATAGAAGTTAAAGTTTTGCGAGGAAGTAATGTTTTATAGCAAACTGGGCGAAACTTAAAAAGGTGGTATATATGTACAGATGTATATACTAGGTTGGCCCTTATTAAATGCATACTTTTTTCCCATTTGATGCGCTCAATCGGTGACATCAAGACAAAAATAACATATATTAAATTTGGTGCTGTTTAGTGACAGTTAAGGTGTGTGGCACAGGTTAGATAAAAAAATTAAATTTTGCTATTCGACACAAAAATCTGTATAAGATACTTTTTACTGTTATAGTAGCACCGACTCTAATATAATAATGTGGCGAATATGAATTCCAAAACTCCAGAAGAATATGAATTCCAGAAGAATTGACGACAACTTGCCAGAATGTTCGAATGGCGATACTGTAGCGAACTCGAATGTCAAAGCAAAACAAAATCGGCGATAGGCTGCCAGAATCAGACAGAAATCGAAGTAGTAGTTGCTAGAATGTTCGAGTGGCGATCTGTTGGTAACGATCTACTATATAAGGGCTGCTGAAGTGGCAGCAAGACACAGTTCAAATAAGAGTGTTGCTAAGTAGAGTACAAGTAAATTATAAGTAAGCTCGAATAGCGAGTAACAAAATGTCAATTTGTTAAGTAGGAAATAATGAGAAGTATTAAGCGATTAAATTGTGACTTTATTTGTACAATCCAGTGATCGAACTCAGGATAGAGTTTCAACGTGAACGATTAATTTAGAAAATCCGTTACAATATTAAAATAAAGTTAATAAAAAAAAAGATATTTGCTTTTTATTTTTTTATGTGGAGAAATTTTTAACTAACCAATATCCGATCATGATCTAAAAGTATTAACTAATTCGTACCCTTGAACTAATTAATACCAAATGGTACTCACAAGCTATAAATTGGGACACTAATCCACGTTTGGTTTAACTCAATCGCAAAAGAACAAGCGTCTAGTGTCACTTTTGATATATTTTCTCAATGGAGAAATTTAGACTTTGACCCCTGTATGTCGCACCTTAATTAACTCCAAATGGAAACCGAACTCATACACAACCAAACTCATACACTCATACAAATTAGTTTAAAAATATTAATTTTTGTTTGAAATGTTAAACAAAAGCCTTAGAAATTACTGCGAATTTTTTTATTTTTTTTTTTAATTATCAAAAATTAATCCTAACCTATAAAAAATTTTCTGGGCAAAATATTATGCATTTCTCAAAATTCAGGTAATCAAATTATTTTTTCGCACCTTTTATATGGTTTTTAATACTTCTTGTCAATTTTTATTATTTTTAAATTTTCCAAACATGCAACAACAAAAATACAAAAATGTTTGTTTAAACTATTTGCATTAGTCAAGGGTAGAAATTTCTATTTTTGGGTTTTTGCTTCGGTGCATAGAAATGCAAATAGAAATGTATGTATAAGTGTATTGAGGTATGTATGTAAATATATATATATTTGTGTAATTTTGTTTTTACCTGGGCGCATTTTTTCTTATGACCACATAGTAGCTGGTTAAAAATTGTTAAAGTTCAAAGTGAAAGAATACACTAATTTAATTTTTCGGTGGGAATAATTTATTATTCATAAATATTTAATATGTCAAATTTGTATGATATTATGCAAAACTATATTTTTATTGCAAAATAAAGCGAAGAAAAAAATACAAAATATGACGCAATAAATTGTGAAAATCGGAAGAAAGTTTATTAAGATTTTTTGCGGAAAAAAGTCATAACACAATTAATTATGAAAACCGCAGAGCAAAAATTCGGAAATGATTTACTTTTTTTGAGTATTTGAATAAAATGACAAAAAACAAATAGAAATAGAAATAATTGAAATCGATTCAAATTGAATGAGTATAAGCAGATTATTGAAATACATTTTTTTGGGAATGGAAAAAATAAAAAACTTTAAGGCACTAAAAGCACTATGAGCACATAAGAAGGAATGTATATACGTTAAAAGCCAATGTTCGGAAATAAAAAAAAAGTTTAATCGACAAATATTTACAAAAAAAAATTTTTTTTCGATTATTGCTAGAAAATATTTGAAAAAAAAAATTTTAAGCAAAAAAAATTTAATTTTTACAAATAAAAATTACTTTGAATTCGCTTGGACAAATATATAAGTGCAAATTTTTTTTTTCTATATATACTATATGTATTTTTTATATATATTTGCACAAAACAATATTTATTATATCGAAAATCGAAAATACCTATTGATTTTCCTTGTATTCTATAATTTTCAATAAGTTTACTTTCAATAAAACCTTTTGATTTGTTTTATTTTTTACAGAAAAACAACGTTTATCACTTTGCGTGGGCTGTGGCGGTCAAATTCACGATCAGTACATCCTGCGTGTTGCCCCCGATCTGGAATGGCATGCGGCATGCCTCAAGTGCCAGGAATGCCGACAATTTCTGGACGAAAGCTGTACGTGTTTCGTGCGTGACGGCAAGACGTACTGTAAGCGTGATTATGTTAGGTGAGTTCTACAGCAGATATACATACATATAATATTATAAGCAAACATACACCAAGTACATGTGTAAAAATAATAATAAATAAATTAGCACTGCTAATAAAGATCGAGTTATACGCGAAATTAATAAAGCTAAACAATATTAAAAAAAAAAATTTTATAACATATTATATATAACTAGACACATTGGTGTGAACTTTGCCTAAACAAATTTATTTTTACTTGTAGGCACGCTTACGCTTATTTATCCATAGTTGTAGTTGCTTTGCCATGAACTGCGTGTCGCAGTGTTGTTATTATTTTGGTTTTGTGCTTTTTTGTTGTTTTTTAGGAAATTAGTTTGCTTGCGCGAAATAACCGCCTGGCAACCATGGCCATCCTTTTGAAAATTAGACAAGTGTCAGGCGCTTCAGCCACGCGCTTGTGTATTTTTCACGCAGCCACACACCTAACTCCATATCTATGTACCTCGATGGTCATGAGGTGCTTAAGGCCTAATTTAGACTGATGTACATACATAAATATAGATGTAAAATGGAAGAAATGAGATTTCATGAGTACAATGATGATCAACTGATCAATCAACTGATGTACTCATATATTGCTGTGCGAAATATTGTGAATTATTGACAGTTATTTTATAAAATTTTATATAAATATACGCGAATTTCAGGGGTATTAGAACAAAATTTTAAGTAATTAGTACTAAATATGTGGATAATTGGTATGAATAATAATTATCATGTTCTATGAAAACACAAGTTTCGTGCCTTTGTACCGGAGCTGGTAAGCATGTACCATGGACTGGCCTTATCTTATAGCCATTGGAATAAGTAATGTGTCTTTTACACACCAAAAAATGCTTTAGCCTTTTGTACCCAGCGCCTATAGCCATATTTTAGACCCTTTTCACACATTTGACTGGAGTTTTGAAGAGTTTGGAGAAGTTTTAAACCAACCAATTTCCGTTCATGACCTAAAAGCATCCCCTTAGACTAAATAATACCAAATGATACTTACAAGCTAAAAGTTGGGGCACTAATTCTCGTCTGATTTCGCTCAATCGCAAAAGAACTTGCGTAATGTATCCACTTTCAGCATGTTCTACAAAGGGACAAGTTGTAAACTTTTGCACCCGAGCAGGAAAGAAAGTGTACGACAAGCATAGTAATGTATTTGTAAATCAGAAATAAGCCATTTAGAAATAATCAATCTCCGATTATGCCAGCTATATACCCGTTTTCGGGAGTTCGGGACTGAGTTTGGGACTAATTCATGATCAATGCCATGCTATTGAGAGAGATGCTTTTCGCACAATAAATACTTCGTAGAGTATATACTACGTACATGTGTACGTATCTATATATTCGTATATAACTTTTGCCTTGGTATATATAACTAGATGCTCTAAAATAATATTGACATGTTAATTTGAATCAAAAAAAGGCTGATGAAATTTTCACATAGAGCAGCGTAAGATTTAAAATCGTTTATAATTAGATAGATTTATGAGTATCGGCAAGTTCGTCGTCATATGATTGCGGGAGAAATGCGGAGAATATGTTTCTTAGTAACAGCTGATTAAAGTGTGTCATAGTGGAAGGAGAAAGAGAGAAGGAGTGAGAGGAAGAGAGATGGGAGAGAGTGAGGAATATCATTTAGGAAATAAATAATAATAAAAGTGAGGTAATTTTTTTGTATAAAAATAGATAGAGGGAAAGAGAGATAGATAAAGACAGAGAAAGAGAAAGAGAGAGAGAAAGGAATATCATTTTTGAATTAAATATTTATGAAATAAGTAATATTTATGAACTAATTTATATAAACATAGAGAGAGAGAGAGAAAGAAAAAGAGATAGATAGAGAGAGAGAGAGTGAGGAATATCATTTATGAATTAAATATTTATGAATAAATAACTTACAAAAGGTAATTTTTATAAACAAAGACAGAGAGAGAGTTATCTATAACAAAAACCGGTAAAGTGGAAGCTTTTAAATATTTTTCGAGATTTAGAATTTCTTTTTATAAAATTAATAATAAAAGCGACAAGTTTTAAATACGTGTTTTTCATTTATTCGGTACAGTCGCTTCATATACACAAGAACTATTAATATTTTTTTAATAAAAAAAAAAGGAAAACAAATTCTTTCTTCCAACCAATCAATCAATCCGGCCACTCTGCTTCATACTTGTTATAAAAATATCGTCAATATGCAAATGAATTGTACAAATTAAAATCTCCAAGTGCAAATTTGTACGCCACTACAATGGCATTTAGCAAATCTTTGATAAATAATGCGACAACAAAAGCATTTAAATAACAATGTGCGAGTATTTAACTACAGTAGCCGAAATTTACACAAAAACACACATACATATGCATTTACTCACAAATGTAGGTGTATAAATGTTATAACAAATATTTGTAAACAAATTTGTTTCTGTAACAATATGCGTCACCGTGCGCTCACCAAAAGCTGTCAAAAGATGAAAATGCTTTACAAAAACAACAAATAAAAAACATACCAAAATTCAAATGCGGTGTTGCCGTGTACGAAAATGCCTCAATTTGTTTAACGATCCAATATACTCTAATAAAAACTGTTAAACAGTTAAAAATAAACTTGGCAGCATAGAGCATAGGCATATTTGTAGTTGTTTGTCTGTTTGTGCTGCCACTACCGCTGCCACTGCAACTGTGTGCACAATGTACATGCGTAAATATTTAAATAATTCATTAACACGCGTCAGGCAATCGATAATAAATTAGCACAATTTTCACCTTAAAATAAATAAAATTAAATAATATGAAATAAAATGAAAAATATACACAAAAACAAATTGGGACTTGGTAGTAAGTACCAACAACAATAATTATCATAAAAATAAAAAAAAAGTTTCACATACGATTTTTTCTTTATATTAATGCTCTGCCAGCGCTTTGGACACCTTAAAGTTATACAAATGCATGAGTAGCTACATTTTTACATATTTAAAGTAAAAAAAGAAAAATAAACAATGCAATGCATGCATTAGAATCTGTTAACAAATTTACAAAACAATTTAAATAAAAATTGAAATAAATATTTAAATTACATGGTCGTGTAAACCATAAAAATATAATTTTTTTACGATAATATGGCGACTTGACAAGGTTATATAAACCATAAAACTATAATTTTTCTATAATAATATGGCAACTTTAAAATGTTATTTTTAAGCATGTTCACTTATTTTTGTTGTAAATTTCAATTTAACACTTTTTATTGAAAAAATTTATAAATTTTATTACAAAAAGTTAAATTTTGATTGTAAATTTTAATAAAAAAATTTTTTGTTTTAAATATTTAGAGTTTTAAATATTTTTTTTTTATTTGTTTTAAATATTTATTTTTATTATAAAATTAACAATAATGAATTTTAATATAAATATTTTACTAATTTGCAAAGCAAATACCATTTTCAATATTAATAAAAATAGTAACGAAATTTTTTTTTATAATTTTTTCCCTTTCATAGGTTATTTGGTACAAAATGTGATAAATGCGGCAACTCATTTAGTAAAAATGACTTTGTGATGCGCGCAAAAACGAAAATATTTCATATTGAATGCTTTCGTTGTTCGGCGTGTGCGAGACAGCTGCTGCCAGGTAAATAGTTTATTACATTCCCACACAAAAATGATTAAATTATATTATATTCAACTATTTTCCCACTACAGGCGATGAGTTTGCGTTGCGAGATGGCGGTATTTTATATTGTAAAGAAGACCATGATGTTCTAGAGAAATCCTCACAAAGTAGTCTAACGTCATCATCCATAGAGAGCAACAACAATAATAGTAGTAGTAATAATAATAATACGAGTCTTAGTAATAATAATCATTCCAGCGAGTTGGGTTCAATGTCAGGTGAGTCGGAAATAAAATACTCTTTTTTTTTATTTTAACTATATTATTACTGTTATTATTATTATTATTATTATTATTATTATTATTATTATTATTATTATTATTATTACAATCATTATTATTATTATTATTATTATTATTATTAAAAAGTAACGCTATTTATTAGCAGCAGACTTTGGATTTGTTAAATTTTTTTTACTTCCATTAACTATAGAAAATAAGATATTAAAGAAATATTAGGTTCAGAACACCTCAAACAACCATAATCTGCTTGGACTTTTAAAACGGTATTTAGCTAAGATGATAAAGTAGTTGCAATGAAGACCCTAACAACACTTTAATTAAGAAACTCTTCAATCTCAATTTCTTCTACCTATCAATTGGTAATGAACGATATTCGGCGTAAGACCCCGATCGGCGGATTAATTTAAGAAATAACAAGGTTGCAAAAGTTGTCTCAGAATTGTTTTTCTCAGAAGAAGTCACGTGAGCTACTTGAGTTAACCAAACCAAACCGCAAATCTGTCCTCTAACAGCTGTGAGTCGACTTTCCGAATAAGACTCTGATCGGCCAGATCATATTATATAAGAGCAATCAAGGAAGCAAAACGAAGGAAGGAATCGCAACGGTTCCTTAATGTGCTTTAGTATATGAAAGATGTCGAGTTGGATTCATTTAGTTTATTCATACAGTTGTGAAGAACGCCAAGAACAGCTCTCGTCGCTCTCATTTGTCTGTAGTGGTTTTTAGTATTTATTCTCTTAGTATTATTCCCTCTCCTCCATTGAATACTACCTCAACTACATTGTTTACTGACGTCATAAAAGACCAATAATGGTTATTTGTAGTTCCTCTAGTACATATCCCCATATAAATATGCTCTCTTAACCGACACTTGGTGAGAGTCTACTTCGGTTTCGATTAGTGAACCATTTACTATTCAAATCGAAGCAGAAAATTTGCGGACTTTAACTTTGAGTTTTCAAAGGTTAAGGGTATCTCCTTTCCTTCCCGTAATGCAGATCTCCCATATTTACGACTTTATTATACGAGACTTAAACTTATATAGACTTTACGACTTAATATTTACTATATTACGGTACTATTACTGACCGCTAACATAGGTCAAGAACCATCCCTAGCCACCATCTTCTAGCATCACCTCTGTGGATCTGGCTACCTTTATAAATCTATTCAACGCTAAGTTTTAGGCTCTAAAATCACTTAATCGCTTAATCTGCTGTTTCTAAATCGCTTCACCGCACACATATCATCTACCGCATCTTCGATATCTATTTTTATCTATTTTATCAGAGTCTGTAATTTTCTAATCTACACTCCAATCTTTTTGTATCACCTTGTAGCGACAATTGTGAAAACATTCTTAATTATGTCTTGTTCCGCGACACAACTACAACTTGTTATCTAATTGCGGTCGCTCTTTGTTCTACAGCCCTCGACGTTCCCATCTTCTCTCTTCGTGATTTCTATTTCCGACAAACAATATTCAGTCAAACGATTACAATTCGGCGCATATTCATTTGTATGCGTCGGCGGCATTTTGATCATAACTTTGTATAATGTAGCAAAATGAGTGAAATTAAAATCTGTAACAGCCAACAAGCTGGTAAATGAGATATCGCCCACGCTTTTGATTTTGATCGTGCTTATAACTGTTTTTCTTTTGTACTTTTTTGTACACTTTTGTTTCGCTTGTTAATATGTGTGTATATAAAAAGAAATTCTTGGGAGAAATGCGACTGTTAGACATTAAAAATAGAAATTTTGCTAATGGCAAGGCCATTGAGAAAAGAGGGTAACAGTGACGCAAATTGTCAAAGTTGCTTGGAGGAAGGTGAGGTGAAAGCATCCAGTTGCTTGCACCTTCATTGTCCAGCTTTCGCCAGACTAATGTTATAGCATCTCGGTGGTCATACCTACTGTATATCGGGCGAATTGGCTGGAATTGATATTAGCCGCCTCAGAAAATGTGTGACAGGCTCAAAGCATTCTACCGGTAAGCAACTGTCTTTGAGATCCATACTTAATAGTGCTGGGCATCAGAACGGATCGGCGTTTTTAGCTGTCCAAGTGGGATCATTCGTGGGTTCATTAAGATCAGCCTGATTTCCAAACCTAACAGAACCTAACCGGCGGCGACTCAGTTTTTTATTCGGTCAAGGACTGTCACTTCGACAGCCATGTCTTAAGTCCCTATAATAACAACAGCAAGGCAATCTCTTGCTTTGTTATAAGTTGGTCGAGGTACATTAAAAAAATTTTTAAAGATTTTCAAGAAAAATTATCTTATCTGCTATTCGGAAAAGGATTTATCAAAAGAAGGCATGATTTGTGAGGAAGCTCTGTATAAAAAGACCGCAAAATATCCGAGATATTTAAGCAATTGAACTCTTTTCAACTAGAACTAAGAACCGGTTAGGTATTTTTGTCCCGGAGATCGATGCGAGAAAATATTTCGATAGCATAAAATTATTTGAGTCGCTTAGAGGCGAACGAGAGAGTAATTATAGCAAAATATCTTGCGGCTTAATCAATCACGTAATTTCCTTAAACAGCTCTCTCGCTGTCTAAAGTTGTTAAACCACTCAGAATCTTCTACAAATCTTTTCTATAAGAAGTTCCGACAACTGTAAGAATCACAAGCACAGCTTGGTTAACTCTAAGCTTACTTTTTGATGGAACCACTTTTAGAAGATGACTTCGGATAGCCTTCGATAATGATTCAGCATAATAATGATTTATGTAGACCGTTATCAAGCCATTCTTTTAGCTCCAGTTCAATAAAAATTCAGAGACTGGCATCCAAACCATCTCTTAGGTAACCACGTTGGAAATACCAAATCACGAACCACAGTATGGAATATAAGCTAAGATATATTTTAGGAATTGTCAATTCATACCGGTTTGTAGACAACATTCAAAAGAGTCCAATCCATCCCATACTCTATAAACTGTCAAAACTTTCGAAGCAAAACATGAAATAACAGAGATCGGCCGTTCCCTGCTGAACATGCGTCAAAACAATGTTCGCTATGACGATCTAAGTGACATAAAAAGTGCCGCTAAAAATAAACAAACAACTATTGTACAGCAAAATGACAAGAGGTACAACAATTTCGATAGTTCATCAAACAATTGCCAATGCGATTGGAAATCAAACAGAAATTAAAAGCGTAAAGAACAACAAAATCAAAACAGTGATTGCTATGATAAACACCCAAACAACATGATCACAATCGCGAACACACGCTCACACATCCATATGTATGAGTATAACGACGGCGATTGTGCGGCATATTTGTGGGCGGCATTTGGTTGGACACAGAGCGCACCGGTAGACAGGTGACACTGCCGACTATGCGACAACATGTGTGCCGGGTTTGTGTGTGCGTGTGCGTGCGCATGTGTGAACCTTTCCCAAGAAGTTGTCAATAAAAAATCGACCAACATTGTAGTCTACAGAGCGTCGCTGCCAACCAACCAACCAGTCAGCCATGCCAGCAGCAAACCGTTCACTTGCTCACGCATACAACCCAGACAAAATTAGAATAGTCATCTACTACATATTGCATTGACCCTGTGGTCTTGACCATCCACTACTTGTATGTAAGTAAATATGGAGTCTTAAACTGGCTGACTGGCTGACTGACTGGGAATACGGCTGAGCGCTTCGCTGCTTTTTGTTTGTGTTTCATTGGCAGCGCGCGGCGGTGTTCTTTAAAGTTGCTGTTCTTATTTTTGTTGTTTGCAAAATGCCATGCTCCGATGACGATATATAAATATATATATATGGTGTGTGTATTAATAAAAATATTTACATACAGCCCCGTTTGTATTGTCAAGCAGCGTATTACAACTTGGTCAATATAGGTACCATGTATACTCGTATGATTACATATCTACATTTATTATATTACACAGTAAAAGATATCATATATATAAATATATATATATTCAGTTGTCTAAAGCCACCTTCCTCCTTATGCTCTATTGGCCCTAGTCAATCGTAACTTCTTAACTTTATTAGATACCGCCGGAATCGGTGTCAACACTGCTATGATAGCTGTATAACTGGTATAGTATGTAGCCATGTCGTTTTCAGTCGCTTAAATAGCAATTCGCATTTTTCACTCGATATGAGTACTAAATGTGCCAATTTTTCCCGACTCGCGATCACCTTAATTATCGTAAATACCGAGATTGTAACGGCGATATTGTACTTGCAATGGTTTGTGAATGGCTTACTCCACACTAATCGTTAACAAAGAAATACATACTCGTACATACGTGTATGTATGCATATATATAAGAGGAAGGGTATAAATTTATGTCGAAACCATTTTTATTCTTTAGGCATTTGCATTTTTGTGGTAAGAATTTCTTTAATAAATATAATATTACATTTGTGTAAATGAGCCATGATCTCACCGATCACTGACCAATGCTTTCCGATTTCATAGCATTCGCTCTATATACAAATATTCAAGACTATATCAATTGAATCGATACTATTTACGATTTTGTCATCTCTAGTCACTATTTTTCATGTCACGCCTTCTGTACCTTAAAGACTAATCATAGTAAACGAAACTCCTTTCGGTTTTACCATCTCTATATTCGATTTTTCTTTAATGTAAAGCCTTGCTCAGTTAAAGTCATCTTTAAACCACTCAGCATTTATAGAAGTAAAGTTCATAAATTTTGTGTAGCTATTCTCTAAGCTTAATTAGCTCAACTCCATATCTATTTAATATAGTGACGGTATATATTTATCAATAATCAATGACATATCAATAATAAAAATAAGAAGACTGTCATCTTAAAAGCGCCAGGCTTTCAGCTACTTTGGAAAATATATACGATAGCATGGAAATTACAGTTGAGAAATAAGATGTTTTTTGAAGAGAGTAAAGAGAGAGTTAGAAGAAAGTAAGAGAGGCTTACGCTAGTAAACTAATAGTCAATAATATTATATAACATTTTAAAAATAAGCCTAAGCTTTGTCAAGGCGCTCTTTCTTGGTACTTTTGGCAAACAGCTAATGGAGGAATCTATAGTGAAAAGTTGTTAACACCAAAGAAGTCAGTTTTTATGTGTGAATTGAGCTAATAAAACCGCTAAAAATTACTTTTCAGTACGAAATCTTCTAAAATTTTTTCTACCTGTAACTAATGCTACTTTCAACAGTGCATGACTACTATTCAGTGAGTGGTGTATTCAAAATAAAAACGAGAAATACTTAAAATTATAGCAGTTGTTTCTTAGCAGATAACCTCAAACATTTAATTATTATTTTTACATAAAAGAATCTTCTAAAAGTTATCAGCCGATTGGAAACGAAGCTTTAGTATTTTAAATAAAGCACAAAACCAGTTATGGTACGTTTTAAAAAGTCAAACTTTTAGGTAGTAAAGGTGAAATAGTCTCTCTCGCTCTCTCTCTGAAATAGTCCCTCAAGCTCAAATTTGTCAGTATATGTTCTAATTGCCGGATGAGTATTATCACTCGACGAATACGCAGTTTTAAAGCTCAATATTTGCATATGTCAACCCTGAAAAAGTCAAAAATTTTAAAGTAAGATTTTTTTCTCATTGTAAAACTATACAGTAATCTTCAAGAACATTCCCAAAAAGTTCCCATTCTTTATTGATATGTAAATCACATACAAAAAAACTATTTATCACATTTCTTAAGAGTTAATTTTAAAATCGGCAACAACTCAAAAATTCCGCCGATTTCCAACAATTGATCTCGATACTTGTTTGTTGTCGCAAAAAATCGCTTTGAACTTGCCGAAAGGGGCCAACAAGTAAATATTTTGCATACAATTTTTCAACACATTCGGTGGAGAAAACTAATTATAGTTTCGCACAACAACAACAGCGACAAAAACCCAAATCAAGAGCGAATTTCATCAGATAGTTTTGTCTCTTTTGTTTTGTTTCACTCGATTTCGGGTTTGCATTGGGAAAGAATTGTCAATGCAAATTGTAACGGAAGGCAAATGAAAATACTTAAGCATATGTGTATGTAAGTATGTATAAGAGTTGTACAAGTGTATGTACAAGTGTAGCTGTGCACATGTATTTTTTTAAGAAGTGAAAAATATGCATTATTTTTTTTTTTATTTCTGAGGTATTAAATATATATAATATTTCAATATTTAAAATAATTTAAACTTTAAATAATCCTTGATAATTTGGTTTTAAATAAATAATTATTTTATAAATTATAATTACAATTATTGTTATATCGGTTCTTTCAATTTTGCAAATTTTTTTAGTGTAAGTGAGGTTAAGTTGAGTTTTTTTTTATGTTTCTGCGATGCTGATTTTATTTAAAAACTTCAAATAAGTAAAATAGTTTATCAATATTTTGCAAAAATTTATTAGTTTTAATATACGATAATAATATTCTCAAACATACTTCAATTTCCTTTTCAGATTCTGGTAGCGAATCGGGCTCACACAAAAGTATTAGGGAAAAAAGGCCTTCGGGTCCATCGGACGGTAAACCGACACGGGTGCGAACGGTCTTGAATGAGAAGCAACTACACACGTTAAGGTAAGTTTCTAGAAGCATTCAGTGTATTCGTTGTATAATGAGTACTCTAATATCAAACTTCATAAGAGGACCCAGTACAACCTTCGTATTTTGCATTTACACCCTTAGAAGAAAGATGCTCAGACAATGCTCAGAAACTTGCGGGGCCAATCATAGATTTATACCCATCGTAATCGAAAGAATCCCCACAAACCACCAAAATCAGCCCCCCAGAGAATATACCCAGAGACTTAAAAGAGTTTGCTAAGGTGCGACTACTATGTTAATGTGGTGATGTAATGATTCTATCATAGATTTTGCTTAGCAAACGCGACTCGGTTAGAGACGCTCAGAAGAGAAGAAAATTTTAAGAGTTTTCTATTTAGACTTGATCCAAAAATTTGGAATGAGACTCGCCTTTATTGCTTTAGCCTTTTCCGCTTAACCACTATGAGTGAAACTGCGTTTCTTCCAGAATATTCTTGGCTTGATCTTGTTTATTTACAGTCTCGTCTTTACTTTTTTGAATTTGCTACTTCGACTTGTTCTTAGCCTTGATATAATTGACTGTCTGATATAATTATATAGCTTTGCTCGTTGATGATCTCTTTAGAATAATCTGAATTTTTGGTTGTTATTGGTGGGGTTGTTACAGGAATTCATTTAAGAGATGTCTTCCTAAACCTAAAACCATTTTAATTCAAACTCTGCACTTTGTCCAGCAATAAAAAAAAGCAATAAAAAGTCTCTACAATCTAACCGTGCCTTTTCGAATATATATTATTGGTTAACTTGTCTTTCAAAGCGATAGGCTTAAAGGAGAACCATATCAAACTCGATGTTCCAACTAAAACCTTTTATAGTACTCGGTTTATTTTCGAATTGCTGGAAAACTGGAACTAATAAATGCTTTACCATTACATTTCTTCGAAAACTAAATACCTCAAGCTATGGTATCGATATTATAAGAGAAAATTTGCAAGAGACCAACAACCCGAAATTTCTTCGCAACATCTAGGCACCGGGCAGCATATACTTAACCCTAATTCATGTTTCAATTGCAGAAACCCCCAAAATTCTTCTATCCGCAGTCTTTTTCGCATAACTAAAAACACCATCTCCTTTTCAATTGCAGAACCTGCTATAATGCTAATCCGCGACCTGATGCGCTCATGAAGGAGCAGCTGGTGGAGATGACTGGTCTATCGCCACGCGTCATACGAGTCTGGTTTCAGAACAAACGCTGCAAAGACAAGAAGAAAACCATACAAATGAAACTGCAAATGCAACAGGAGAAGGTAAGTAGAAATTACGAAGCTACCTGGAACGTCATTCCTCGCTCAAGGGCATTAATTTGAGTTTAATTGTTGAAAGTTTCTCTTTGCTTTGCGTTTATAGGAGGGACGAAAGCTCGGCTATGGCGCCATGCAGGGCATACCGATGATAGCGAGTTCGCCGGTGCGCCACGATTCGCCGTTGAATTTGCAGGGCATCGATGTGCAAACATATCAGCCGCCATGGAAGGCCTTATCCGATTTCGCACTACATGCGGATTTGGACAACAACGGTGCGATCAATACGCACACGCCCGCGTTCCAGCAACTTGTCAATCAGGTGGGTGCCATACTATTGCAAAAGCAAGAAAAGCCAAAATTAAATTTAAGCTTTTCTCATGCCTTTCTGCAGATGCATGGTTACGATCTCAATGGCATGCCACCGTTGCCGCCGCATCAACAGCAAGGACCACATCCGCCACCGCCCGGTCAGCAAATGAACGGACCACCTATTGGTAGCATGGATTCGGGGATCACATCACATCATCACCCGGACAGCACTGACTCATATGTGACCTATCTGGAGAGCGATGACAGTATGCAAGGCAGTCCGTAGAAAAGCATATGCAAACGTATCTAATTTGCTCTTCTTCTTCTTCTCGTTCTTGTCGATCCAAAAAAAAAAATTCCAAAAAAAAAAAAATTACAATAACAGAGTCCAAACTGGCTTTGACGCCAACATCTTCAATGTCTTTGTCAATGTCATCATCTTCATCGCTGTCATCCGCATCAACATCGGCGGCCACATCGATCGCATCGCCACCATCAGCCTCGAACACAGCCGGTGCACTTTTGGGAAGCGGTGCTGTCGCCGGCATGGGTGTCGGTGGTGTTGTAGCAGCGGCCTGTGCGCTCAATACTGGACTCGGTCTGGGAGGCATGGCAGTGGGCGGCGGTGGTGGTATTGGCAGCCTTGGTGTTGGCAACGCGGCGAGCTGTGGCCAAGCGCAGTCCGCCACGGAGCAGCTGATGCAAATGTTGCAAAAGGTGACGGCTTCGCCGACGCACGCGGTGCTATGAAGGATGTATGAGGAGTTCTGCCGCCAAGCTGGAACTCAGTGATGCCTGCGCAAAGGGGCAAATGTGCAATTTTTCCGGGGGGGAGAGGAGGAGCAGTTGGAATACAGAAAGTGTAGAAATAGTTAGATGAAGCGCGTGAAATGTTTGTGTGTAGCAACCAATCAGCGTAACGCCTCACACGAATATTTTTTGAACACGTGCCAACACTAAAGCTCAATTAGCGAGAGCGCAGTGTCGCTAAAAAGTCACAACGCTGCAGCGTTGGCATATTGCAAGTCAATTTGCTGAAAACTCAATCACAAAACTGAATAACGGTTCGCCAGACATTTTTTTTTTGTAAATTTAAATTACGCTTACCGTTATTTGTAAATGAAATTTTCGCAAAGTGAATTGCAAAATTTCAACGCTGTGTCACTAATCTAAGTATTGTTACTTTCACTTTTTAATTGTTGTATTATTTTTGTAAAATTTTAAAATTTCATTTTCCAAAACGAAAAAAAAAAAAACTTTAATAAAATTCGTGTGAATAGTTTGACAACTTTCAAAGAAAATATGCACGAAGGCATTCAAAAATGGCTGCAAATGCAAACGGAAATGCTCACTCACTTAAAAAGTTCTTTAATTAAAGAAAACTTTTTATTATAATTAATTATGAAATAATTATTATTAATGTAATTATTACAAAAAAGAAAAAAAAAAAACACAAGCTGCAACTAAAACCAAAAGCAAAATAAATACTTATAGGGAATTAGAAGTTTGTAAAATCTGAAAATATGAGAAATCATATATCCTAATTAACTGTAAATACTTATGTAAGTACTTAATGCATAAATTTAGAAGGACGTAAAAAGGACGTAAGAAGGACGTTAAACAAAAATTTATAATAATTAAATATCTAGTTAAACTAAAAAACGAAAAATAATAATAAATAAAAACTAAAAAATTAAAATTAATTACAAAATGTATCAATGAAAAATATTATAATTTGAGAAAAAACAATATTTGCTAAAATACATCTCTGTCAAACAACATAAAGCGGTATGTTATGCAAAATTGCGGTAAAAATATGCGTGTATGTGGTTTTCACAATTCGGCATTAATATTTTTGATTAAAGAAGTAAAAAAATTGTAAAACTAAATTTTATTTACCAAAATAAATTTTTTCAATTTAATGGAAAAGTTTTAAAACTAAATTTTATTTATCAAAATTCGGAGTTTTCACTTTTTTCAAAATTATTTTTTCTCAATTTAAAAAAAAATTTTTAAAACAAAATTTTATTTTTCATAATTCCGAGATTTCACTTTTTTCTTGAAATATTTTTTTGTTATTCAAAATTATTTTAAAAATATTACCAATACAAAAATGTAATTTATTTTAATTTAAAACCAAAGAAAAAAAGAAAATACCACAACAGTGTTAACTGCAAGTATTCTCATTTTTTTTAAACTGCATTTTCCGAGTGCGGTATTTGAAAAAAATTTAATTAATTAATAATTAACTTTATTTGAAATAAAAACAGCATTTCGAAAATTTTTTGAAATATTTTGAACATCGAAAACATTTAAATAACAAAAAAAGTTTGGCAGAAATATTTTAAAACTAAATATGAAACATCTTAACAATAAATATGAGAACAAGAGGTTTTTCCATAAAACAAAATTTTCTAAATTATTTAAAAAAAAACTAATTTCTCTGATTTTTTTTCTAGTGAGCTGAGAAAAGGTGAACATTTAGTAATTTAATAATTCGAATTTTATCGGATTCGAAAAATTTGAAAAAGTAACATGTCTTTTTATTTTCTTTACAAATTTTTTACAAATATATGTTCATGTATTTGTATATTAGTATACCATTTATAACCGCAATTTTCACAATTTCAAATACCGCTTTTTGTTGTGAAAATATATGCACGTAGGTGCCATTCAAATGTTAACTAGAACTGCAGAATTCGAAAAAAAATCTTTATAAATAGACACTGTAAATAAAAATAAAAAAATACAGCAGTAGTATGTAATATAGTTAAAACTATATATAAACGCATACACACATAAATAAATAAATTAAAAAATTTATTGTATATAGTATGACAAATAGGTATTTAACACAAATTGTAACTATTAATAACTAACTAAAAAATTATGACATAAATAAGCCATAAAAAATTGTTAGTTTTTAGTTATTTCAGTATGTGAAACAGTTGTATTATGCATTGTGAGAAATAAAGTAATGAAATATAAATAATTAAACAAGCATTGGCCGAACAGTATATGAGCGCGTCGTGTCGTGTATGTTGCTTTTACATGCTGCCAACAACAATTGGGCACACAAGCAGCGCTTGAAAAGCCAGCATTTTTTCATTTCTATGAAAGAAAGCAACTAATACAAACTAAAATAAAATAAATTAAAAAAAAAAAAATAATAAAGAATTAACATTGTAATTAATTTTAGTATTCATAGAAAATGTTTGAAAATTATAAAAATGAATTAAAAAAGAACAAAAACAAATAAACAAAATATTATTACAATATTGAATTTGAGTTGTATTTCTGCTACTTTTTTCTTCTATATTCAGTAATGAGTAGACCAGAATTAAAAATTAATTACATCGATTGATTTGTGGTTGGAAGATTTCAGTCATTAAAATAACTAGACCGAGACATTTGCATTATTAGCTGCATTTGAGCACCACTATTAGATATCAGCAGTTTCACTAGCCCCGCACATAGAAGCTAGGGAAGCTAAAATGTTTACTGAATCACAAATGAAATGAAAACAGAAGCATACCTTCAGGCGCTGTAATATTTTTGTTACCCTTTTCCAATTTGAATTATTTTCTTAGACAAATTATACACACTGCAATTCTTACATGCACTAATATGAAGATTTATTATTAAAGCTAAGGAAAAACTCTTTTAATAACAAAAATAAAGATATAAATATTTTCTTTTCTCACTTCCGTTTATAGTTTCGTTTCCACACCATCCCAATATTCTTTCATTCTAAACTCGAAGGCAATGTCAGCTGATATAAGGCGTTGCCACACCGAAAATTAAAATATAAGTATTTGTTTACTTATTTTTATTTCTATTAGAGGCTACAAGCGAGCCTGAGCATAACATGAAATTATATTAATATTTGATAAAAATTTTGTATTTATTTTCACGTTCTTATAGCAATTTTCATGCACAATTTTTGGATTAATTGAAGTAAGAAGGTATGCCTTTTCCGTGTAATGTGAAAAACATACATCTGGCAATACACAATCGTTCCAAGCACACCATCCTCCAGCTGAGATGTGCGATTTATGAGAAATTTGTTATTTAATAACATAATTTGCTAAAGTATTAAATTAAACACACCTAAACATGTCGATTATGAAACGTGCGCAGGTAAGAGAATAATGGCATCTTAAAAACACGTTATTAATTGTTAATATACGATTCTAGCAATGGGCAACATTTGCAAGAACCTGGCACGTTTATGATTGCACCTGGCAAAATCCCTTCGATTCGGCGCTATTAATAAAGACACATTTATTGGGATTGCACAAGCCAATCTATCATCCAATGAGTGAGTAGTGATGCCTTTTGTAAATTAATTTTGAAGCCGGCTGCTTGTTTAGTGTCTCGCCTGTGCGCATTTTATTGTAATTTTACCGGTAAAAAACGTTTTCTTTCGGTATTGGCGTAACTTAAAAAAGAAGAAAATATATATCAACATATGTATGTATGCCACTTGCTTATTTAGTGATTCAGTTTAAACAAAATATACTTGGTAAATACTATAAATTAGTTTCCAATTGTATTTGATGCCAATTAATGCGCTTTACTTTTAGGGAGACACTGATTTTCGGCATTAACTTTAGTGGTACTCAAGTAAAGCAAATTTTACTCTTCTGAACTTCCAGATGACTGTGGTGATCATGTTGTTTGCATCAATACCAAAGAAATCGCATTACCCGGTGATGAGTGGATTAAGCGTGTTTATTTCCATCACACTGGCTATCCAGGTGGTGCTTCATGGACCCTAGCGTGGGAGTTGCACCAAAAGGATCCGACAATGATTATGAAGAAAGCTGTGTACAATTCGATGCGTGGCAATTTACAACGTAGATACACCATGCAGCGTTTACATTTGTTCGCTGATGATCAACTGCCTAAAGAGATGCTAGAAAATATAACAAATCAAATTAGAACACCAAGAGAAGTGCCACAACGTCTGGATCACATCGATAAAGAGACATTGGAGAATTTCCCAACTATTATGGATTATCCCAAGGATTATATTTTGCGTTAAAAACTGGAAGTGTGTTAAATGATGTTTACTATACAATTATAAAAAGAAATAAAATTGAATTGTAAAAAAAAAAAGAATGGTTAGTTGGAATATTCACAATCATAATTGAACTGTTTTAGTGAAAGTATACAGAATAAATATGTGATTTAATTAGCATGCCTGAAATTAACATAAAAGTATGTAGAAATAAACAGCAATTCTTTTTAGCATTCACCGTTTATACGCTTCAAGTGTGAAATCGTCAAATTTATCGATAACTATATCAGTCTTTGTTTCTGTCTGGTTACACTGAATGATTTGTTTTTAACTTTGTCATTAGTATTTGTTTTGTTTGTTATTCTATTACGCTCTTTACATCATTTGTGAAGAAATCTTCATATCTCTGTTTTCGTCATTGTTCGTACACCTAATTGGAAGTGTTTTTTTTTTCAACTGATTAATTCAGAAAAAGGTGATTTCATTCTGTATTTGAAATCAAAAAAGTACAAGAGTGATTAACAAATTTTATTTTAAACACCTAAATATATATAGTGTTCATGTTGAATGTGCATAAATTGCATTTAATCTTCTTTTTATTTCTTTCTTTTTTCATTTAAACTTCATCGTCAGCAGTAGCGATAAGATTAACAATATTTATTATCTTTCTTACCAAGTAGAATAATACATGGAAGTAGCACGTACTTATATATTTACTAAACTGAAATTACTCCACTTTTAGCAACCACACGCTCAGTTAGTACACATCGACGCATTCGACAACAACCTTTCGCCAGTAGCAGTTCACTGATTTACGCTCAACAGCAACGTAATATGGGTCGCTTAAGTAAAATAGATCCCAGCTCTTATTCGGAACCCGAGCGCATCATTACCAAACATAGTACATTCAAATGGACCGTCGACTTTGCAAATACAAAGCTGTTGGGCAGTGTAACGCACAAATTTATTGTATTGGAAGCCAACTTACCGGCTATTGTAAGTGTTTCATTATTTTATTTTTATTTTTTTAAACTAGATGTGACATTTGTTTTCTCTTTATATGCAGTTGTTAGATGTACGTGACATCACCATCAATAACGCAGCTATACTCTGTAGTGGCGGTTCAGCCATACCCATTAACTACTTTGTCAGCGATCCAGTAGACGATATCGGTGCTAAGTTGACATTGGATTTACCGGAGGGCACCGCCAAGGGAGAGTAAGTAATAAATTTAAGATTTTTAAAGCATTTAAGTTAGCACAGAGATAAAAGCGTTGGTCCAATAACACGCAATTGTTGCCAAGTTGTAATTATCTTTATAACTGGCTCGGCCTCAAAGGCAATATCACTTGTGTAGTAAATTACAAATCAAACATGCTTATCGCTTTCAATATTAACGCAAAGTGTGGAAAGTTATTAGTACTTATGACTATAAAAGTAACATTATGCCTGCTACACTGCTATCGATATAGATTTTTGCTTCAGTTACTCATTGTTTACCATTCTCAACAGTCTACTCGTACGCATCGATTATGAGACATCCAATCGCGCTAGCGGTCTGCAATGGCTCACACCCGAACAAACACTGGGCAAGCAACATCCTTACCTTTTCAGTCAATGCCAAGCGATACATGCACGTTCTGTAGTGCCATGCCAGGATACACCAGCCGTTAAATTCACCTATGAAGCCACAGTGGAACATCCAAAAGAATTAACCGCGCTAATGAGTGCTTTGGTTGAGAAGAAGGAAACCGGTGTAACCAAATTCAAGCAGGAAGTACCCATACCAGCATATTTGTTGGCAATAGCAATCGGCGATCTAGTATCGCGCCCACTCGGCCCCCGTTCCAATGTTTGGGCTGAGGCTGGGATTGTGGATGCTGCAGCCGAGGAGTTTTCAGATACGGATAAAATGCTGAAAACCGCATCGGATATTTGTGGACCCTATGTGTGGAAGCAATATGATTTGCTTGTTATGCCGCCATCATTTCCCTTTGGTGGCATGGAAAATCCTTGTCTAACATTTGTAACGCCAACAGTATTGGCTGGTGATAAGTCTTTGGCCGATGTTGTCGCGCATGAGATTTCGCACAGTTGGACGGGTAATTTAGTAACAAATAAAAACTTTGAGCATTTCTGGTTGAATGAGGGTTTCACCGTCTTTGTGGAAACGAAAATCGTAGGGCGTTTGCAAGGCAATAAACAGCGCGACTTTCACATGTTGCGCAATCTGACGGAACTGAAAGAGTGTGTAAGTACACAGTGGTTATTTAAATATTTCTAGCATATAAAAATTTATAAGAAAAACGGTTATATCTTCGTTCCTATACGTTTCCTTTCCAGATACGCACCCAATTGGCCAACAGTCCAGAGCTCACCAAGCTGGTAGTTGATCTGTCCAACTGTGGGCCAGATGATGCCTTCTCCAGCGTGCCGTACAACAAAGGTTCAACATTTTTACGCTACATTGAAGATTTGCTGGGAGGGCCAGAGGTCTTCGAGCCATTCCTACGTAGCTACTTGCAAAAGTATGCCTACAAATCGGTTGTGACCGATGATTTCAAAAGTGCCTTATATGACTACTTCAATAATACCGATAAAAGGGATAAGCTAACTGAAATCGATTGGGACTTATGGTTAAACAATGAGGGTATGCCACCAATAATACCCAAGTAAGCACGCAAGCTTGAAAATATACCTACATTTTAACGTTAACAATACAATATTGCCTTTGAAACACTTGCAGATTCGACGAAACACTTGCAGATGCTTCGAAACAATTATCGAAACTGTGGAGCACCAAGTCCACCGCTGAGCTACGCACTGACGCTGATATTTGTAAACCAATTTCCTCACATCAACTAATCGATTTCCTCGGCAGATTAATCGAAAGCAACGATATTGTTGATTTGAATGAGGAAAAAATCGTATACCTAGAGAGTACATACAATTTAAGGAACACCAAAAATTCCGAGGTGCGTTTTCGATTTTTGCGTTTAGTCATCAGAGCGAGGTTATTGAAGCGTATTGATGAAATTATTGCATTTGCCAACTCGAACTTCCGCATGAAATTCTGTCGCCCAATTTATCGTGACTTGGGACAATGGCCGGAGGCTAAGCCCATTGCCATTGAAAGCTTCCAAAGTGTCAAGAACCAAATGATGGCGGTTTGTGCGCACACCATCGAGAAGGATTTGGGTTTGAAATGAGCATTTAGTACTTTCTTATTTTTTTATAAATCGTTAAACTAATGTATTAACTTGACGCATATTTTTTTTTATTAAACAAAGTGTTTAACCGAAGAAAAAAAGTGTTGAAATTCTTAAAAAGTATTAATATAAATACAGTAAGTAGTTGTGTGAGTACGAAGCTCATATTGTTGGGGGTTTGAACTAAAAATCATATTTGTTGCATAAAAGACAGCTTCTAGCGCTGGTTCCCCCAAGTCGATTGTAAAGGTTTATGCGCGCACACATTTTGATATTAGTGTTTTATTAAAAAATAAGCAAAACTACGATTATAACAAGATGATTTTCTCTTCCATGCTTAGCCATTATTATTTTACTGATTTCTTTTTTTCATTTTTTGCTTTATTTTATAGGCTGATTTCTAATGTTCTTTTCGCATGTATTTTCAACGTTTTTACTTTTTTTTCTTTTACTTTCTCAAATGTCACAAAATCAGTGTTGTCGGCTAGCATTTCATTGTATTCATGATTTATTTATTTTTTATTTTTTGTTCATAATGGTTCAATGTTTCAATTTATATGTTTTGTTGCAGTGTTTTTTCGTTCATTGTTTTCTTTTTTTATTCTTATTTTTATTCAAATCTTTTTATACTTTTATAATTGTTTCAAGTTACATTTGTTCTTCTAATATCAAATATTATAACTACCGGCTGCAGGATATTTTCCAAAAAAAAAATATATATATTATTTTAATTATTTGGATGTATACATTTATGAATGATTTTACAGTTTGTTTTGTTTTTTTTTTTTTTGCTTCATTTAATTGATTTTATATTTCTTATATGTTCGCTTAATTACTGCAAATGATTTTTCTTTAATAGTTTCGCAAATTTGTTTTCGAATTATTTATTATTTTTTATGTGCCTACAATTTTGTTTCGAATTCTGATTTTTTTGTGCCTACATGTTTTCAAAACCCTAACTTCGTTTAAACGTACATGTACATACATATTTATTTATTCAATTATATATCGACGTAGTTACTACAAATGTTGCTGCTGAGGACTTGCTTGAATGCCTTCATATATATGTACATACATACATGCACGGCCTGCTACATTGAAATTTAGATACAAGTGCCTTGCACTTGAAAATTGGAAATGGAAAGAGAAAAGTAAAATAATTTGTAATTGCAAAGCAGTGCGTTTTTTTAGGTAACATATTGCAGAATTGGGTGAATAATTAATTTCGATAAAAGAAAATAATAATTGAAGACTGTTTAAAATATTTATGTTACAATAAAAAACGTAAAATTAACTTAAATTGTAAAAGAAAATAATTTTCAATTTACAAACGAAAAGAAAAATAAAACGATGAAATAAAACAAGTTTTTGTTTATTTTTAAATTCATAAACAAGTAAGAAAGAAGTCAGAAAATGGAAGTATAAATAATTCCCCAGTTATTTTTAGTTTCATAGAACAAAATCCACACTGTTTTTGGGTCTCAATTGAAGCATTTGAATCTATATTTATGGTTAAATTTAAAATAATATTGAAAACAACTAATAAAAAGTATCGAAAACCAATAAAAAAATAAAAAGCATGGAAAAATATTGAAAAGAATTTTTAAGAAACATTGAAAAAATTAAAACCGTTGGGAAAATTTAATTGACTTTGAAAAAAAAAATAAAAAATTAAAACCGTTGATTTTAAAAATTTAATTGATTTTAAAAGTTAAAAAAATTTTTTTTAGTATAAAAAAAATTAATTCGAAATAATTTCTTACATATTAAAGAATGAAGTACTTAAAAAAACTTTCTTTCTTTTTTTATAAAATTTATTGATTGCATTTTAATTTACAAATTGCTTTCTTGTTTTTTTTTTATAAATTTTTTGATTGTATTTTAATTTAAAAATCTGTTTGTTAAAAAGTCTTGTTCAGGTAACAATATGTTTGATGAAAATTTTTTGGTTCAATACCATTTATATAGTTTATTTCAAATAATTTAAAATGGAGGAGCTTTTTTTATTGTATTTTACTTTGAAAATAATTCTTTAAAATTTTCTGAGCCCGAATTGAAACATTGTTTTTTCTTTGTTTTTTGCTAAAGTGAAAACAATAATCGCACCTTATAAATCTGAGTTGAAAATCTGAATTTCATAAAATTAGAATAATAGTTATATGAACTCAAATATTATATATTAATACTAAATATTAAAAAAAAACATTTTTAAAATTATCTTGTCATTTTTATAAAATTTTTAAAACCTTTATGCAATTATAAGTCAAACTAAAAAAAGTTCAAAGGATGCATTTTATAATTTTCCAAAAAAAAAATATTTATTTATAAAAAATACAGGTAACAAATAGAAAAATATCGGTCTCAGAAAGTTTTGTCAAAATATTAGAAAAAGAAGAATATGTTTTGGGTATATTATTAGTAAGGTAATTATTAGTATTAGGTAAGAATAAAAAAAAAAAATACAATAAAGATAATTAATATTTAATAAAAATATTTTTAGTAGATTAATATTTGAAGTAGTATTTAAAAAATATATATTTTAAATTTCAAAATTATATTCGCAGCATATTAAAACCAAAAACAAAAGGTAAAAGTACAATCACTTGGAGCGCAATCAAGTTCACGCTAAGTGCTTCCTCTGACCTTGCACACGCGCACATTAACTTTAGCAGAAAATGCAGACACATGTACTTTTTTTTTAACAATTTCGTGGTTTCTCGACATCATGGGACTCATAAAAATCTGAGTCCCTTTCAAAATGATGATCTCTACTAGAACTACTGGACGCTTTATTTGGCGTTGCCAACTTTATGCAACCAAACAAATTGGTTATTCGATATTTTATTACTATTATTAATTTTGGATCTTTATTTATTATATATTAGTACCTAACATACATAAATACATATGTTTGATCGTTACCTACGTTTACAATGTAATTTTAATTATTCTTTGTCGCCATGCTACTTCGCCTCCGTCTCCCTTATTGCAGTGTTTAAATTCATTGAATTCTTAGTATTTTGCATTTACCATATATTTGTTTCGTAATTCGTTAAACTCTGTTATACACACACACATTTAAAACTATTATTTATGTATTTATTATTGTTGCTGTTGTTTGCCTTTTTTTCACTTTGGTTTCATTTAGATTTCTTTTTATTTATGTTTTTGTGTTTTGTTTTGTTTTTTGTTTTTTGTTTTTTATTTTGTTCAGCTATAAACAATTCGTTACAATTACCAAATGCATTTTGTTTAAATAGATGTTTCTTCAGTATTCGTTGCTGAAACAAAATTCAGCTGCTTAATATTATTTAATTCATTTTTCATACCCGCAGATATATTTTTGGTTTTGCTTTTCTTATTGTTTTGTTTCTTCTCTCTCTTACTCTCTCTCTCTCTCTCTCTCTCTGCCTCTGCCTCTGTCTCTCTCCAACAACTAATTGTTAATATGTTTTGCGAATTTTCATTCAATGACAATATTTTATTGTGTACGCTTCTTTCTTTCTTTGTTTCTTTGTTTCTTTGTTGTATTTTTGCAAATTTTTTTTCATAAATTTTTTTTTTCTCTATAATTTTTGTATTTTACTTTAAATTTATTATATTATTATGAGGAATAAAAACTATCACGCACTAGAATTATCATTGGATCGGGATGTGGATGGACCGGCCCCAATGTCATCGCCTAGGACGAATGTGGGACTCTGGCGGGACGTTGACGCAACTGGTTGATAATGATAGCCTTCACGGTAACGAGTATTTGGTTTCCTGGTTGTTTGGGTGTGACCCAGTGTTGGTCTTTGGTTAATCAATTCATTGGGTCGTTTGGCTGCAATTAAATTTATTTTATTTAATTTATGGTATTATTGCATCGGAATTTTTCGTGATATATAAATTTAATATTTTTAAACACATTTTTTCAGTAACAAAAGAAATATGGAATTATTTCATAGAAAGTAATGTTTTAAATTCTGGATTCTGGCTGCAAATTGAAATACTTCTTCTATCATCCAATCGATGAAAAGTCATTACGTTGTCTACATTCCACAAAATTTATGAAATCTCTTAATATTTTCTATGTATAAAATCTATATATAAAATCAAGTTCATCTAATTCAACTTTTCGATGAAAAGGTTGTCAACTTAGATCTTAGGCTTTAAAATATGTCTATTAAAATTTTTTAAAAACTATTTTCCGTATAAATATATTGACTACCCTTGAAAATGTACTTTAAAAAGTAACATGCTCATTTGCAATAAATCGATGAATTTATGTATTACGTATACAATACCTTAAAAACATTGTTAAATATTAGTTTGGCTAGATTCAAAGTATGCCTTGAACGGCAAAAACAAATACTAATTTAATCAGTGCCCATATAATATATTTTCGAAATTGAGCCTGACATTTTGAATGCATCTTAAAGATGTATGTTTTTTTTCAGTTTTTTTTCAAAGTAAATACATGTCTAAACTTCTTAAGAGTTATCTAATTTCAGTTCAAAATAACTTTTGTTTATATATTTATTTTTATTATTTTATTTCAAAAATATTAATTGGCATTTTCATTCTGGGAAAAACACATATTTCAGAATTTTCAAAAATCTCAATTAAATCGAAAAGTAATTTATATTTTGTTAAACAGCAGTTCTTCGATTCGATGAAACATAAGTAAGGACTCGAAATTTTCCATCGAATGGATGAAATATGTTAAACGTGTAAAAACAAATTTTTTGTAGCATATAAATCAAGGTAGAATTTGTAGAGTTTGAACAATTCGTCACTTCGTGCTTAAATTTAAGATGTATTTCATCGATCCACTCTCTTCCGAAAGTCGAGAGAGTGTTAAAATTAATGAGTTGTACTTACCAGGTATATAAGGCTTTTGATTATAGGACGACGACGATGATATTCGATTGTATTGTTGTTGTTGTTGCTGTTGCTGATTATTGTGATTTGATTCGCTGTGTGCAGTGCTATTATTTCGATTGTTATATTGTGTTTGATGGTGTGTATTCGGCACATCAGTACTCTCGATTGGACTCATTGGTGTCATTTCACGATCTTCGATATACATTTCGCTGCCATCGTCGGGTACCTGACGATAATATTGCGTCCATGGCCATGAGGCAATGCCAGACAATATAAACGATTCAATGGCACAAATGTAACCGATAAACTGGGGGAATGTAAAAAATTGATAATGTTAGGAAATTGTTATTACCACTATTTATGCGTGTATTACAATTGTTTCAGCACTTTCTCTTGCCAGGTTTTACCTAATTGCGAACTAGAATTCGCTAATTATATTAATCTATGAGGGAACTATATATCAGACGCTCAACAAGCACACTCTTAACATAAGTGTTACAAGAAATCTAATTTATATCAAATAACTCAAAGTATCAGATGTTTCAACTACCAGAGTGTCTCAATTACCTCATCTGCTGATGACTGTACGGTTATAGGATCGGAGTCAAATACTATCACTACAAAATTAACGGCCTAAAGATTATAAACGGTCGGATGTGGATAAAGATACTATATATCTGCCATAATACCGTACTTCGGACAGTAACAGAATTCCTCTTGATCTCCTCTGAGCTCTATTTACACAATGAACCGCACAATGAAGTCCGCATGCTCCCAGTACAGATACCTACCGATAGTGTCTTAATGTCAACCACAAGGCGGCAGTTAACACCTTTATAATGTCACTTTCGCGAATGACTTTCCACCACTAGCAGACCAGAATTATTAGTAGCTTCCCGATACTCGTATAACTCATGCGCAATTACAGCCTGCATACCAATGACTTGTCTGGAATGCAGCGATTTCCCTCACCTTTAAAACACACTTAACTCTACTCTCCTTTCTCTCTCTCTCTCTGTCGAAGCACCTCCTTTTCTAGACCTACCGTTGATCATCTTGGATGATATCATTTAATGCTATGATAAATGACCCGCTGTTACTTGGAGTGACGCTACTATTCTTCGTGACAGTTTCGGCGACTGAAACCCGATTTCGACTTTTAAACTAATACTGAGGTGTATATTTAGAAGGCACTAGCACGATTATTATCAATATCGTGCTCTCTTAGCATTTAAAATTGTAGAGACTTTTGCTTAAACTGTTACCGTAAAGCATGTAAAATTAGCCAAATTGAAACTAATATCTGCCCTTTCCAGCCGAAAACAGGAACTATATGGACATATTGAATTTCTGCCAAACAAGATTGGCTATTGCATCGAGCCTCATTAGCTCTATTTGATTTCAGACTTAGCACTATCCTCCGACAAAACTTTTGTTACTTCAAATGGTAGTGAAATATATAGTACATATATGCATGTCTGGTCATTTATCTTCACATACCGCTGAAGTAAACAGTGTGTCTTTGGTATGCTTGTTGACCAAGACGTATTCCTCAGCATAGAGCACCATATGCATGACCAGTGTCGAGCTCAAAATTAATATCAAACCAATGCTCAGGTACATCCATGTATTCTGCAATATATATATAAACTCATATATACATAAATTGATTTAAGTTTCATAAAAAATCACTTGCTTACAACTTTAGTCCAATTGAATGGGAACATGAGTGCTATATGTGAAATGTCTAGAAATAACATCAGACAGGTGATTAGTAGAGAGAAGATCGCACAGAAGACCATTAATCTCAAGCGTCCGATGAGTGGCAGTAAAAAGAGGCCGACTTGTACCGTGCCGGCGGAGCATTCGCAGGCCAGACAAGCGGCTGACGATAACTGCAAAATACAATAAAAACATACATGCATATATATATATATATATATATATATTGATCGATATATTGATCGATCATGATTTGCACTGACCACCAAGAGAATACGCACAATCCCTGTAGGCGTTTTCAAGTGTTGCGGATCACAGTGTAGGGCTACACCCCATGGCAGTGGCGTTTGGCCGCTGCGCTGTTTATAATTGGCGTGCGAGTCCCACGACGTGCACGTGCCCAGCGGCGATTCTAAGGATAGTGACAGCTCACCGGCTCTGCTGCCAGCTATTTCAAAATCCTGTTCATCGTCCAGCTGACAGCAGACCGGTTCTAATTCGCGTATTTCGTCCAGTAGGAGTTCTATCTCGTCCGTCCCATATAAATCAGATACAGACGGTATATAACGTTGGGTTTGTTGCATTTCCCGTTGCGGGGGTTGTCCCACATCACCGGATCTTGTGCGAAATTATGATGTATTTAAAAATACCGTAAAACAACACACCAACCGCCAATTTGATGTTGTTTATGTTGACACTTTGTTGACGTTAAAGTGGCGCCGTTAAATCGATGTGCTCCTTTGTGCCAGTTGTCTAATAAACAACTAGCGTCTAAATATAGAAGTATGTTTATACCTTCTATGTATGAATGTAGTTATTATTATTATTATTATTATTAGTAGTAGTAGTAGACGACGGATGGGAGGTATCGTGTTAACGCTGCTGCAAATATGTATGTAGAATCTGGTTCGAGTTGGGAATTGTTGCCAATTTAGAAAGGTTTGCACTCAACGGGCGATCTTCACTGTACAATCTGTGGGCGGAAATTTATTTAGTTTTGTGTATTGCTTAATTAATATATATCCTTTTTTTAATCATATTAAATTAAATGTTAACAAAACACTTCATGTATAAAAAAATTAAATAAATAACTAAATTAAAGTACAAGCAGATTAACAGTTATATTGAGGAAACTGACTGCTGCAATTAGTAAACTAATTAAATTAAATTCACTAATTTCATTTCACTAATTAAATTAAATTATTTTTTTACATATACATACACATATTAACCGTTATACACGAAATTTTAAAAATTCTCATAATAGGTATATGGGGGTTAGGGGAAGTACTATACCAATCTTATAAATTTTTGCGCCAGACTACATTATTACCGGAATAAAAAAGTTATTCGCATTTTATTGAGATATCTCGCAGATTGACCCAAATATACGGCATAAAATCAACCGGAAGTGGGAAAATTTTTATTTTAGGTATATGGAAGCTAAGGGAAGTATTGAGCCGATTTTACTCATTTTCGACACAAGGGCACATTATTATGAATTTCATTATTATAGCTAACAGAGTGACCGATATTTTCGGTAAAAAGTCAGCCATAGGCATCCATATATTCGGAGGTCCACATATTCGGAAGATGGGATATTGAAAAGACAATACGGTACTGTAAAACTGAAAGATAGTGAAAGAATCGGATTTCTCTTCTTGAGGACAATGACCTCTTTGTTTACATTTAGGGAGCTGCACCACCTTTCCCGAGGTCAATGACCTCTTTGTTTACATTTGGCAAGGTCCACAAACTTCAACGAAGTCAATAACCTTGCACAATTTTGAAAAAGCTGCCAAAGGAACTTTTTTCGTCATAAAGTTATGAATATAAAACAATAAATCAAATCAGTTACTTATTGAGAATCTGAAAATATATGCGATCTAACAAACTTTATGGAATGAAAATGCGTTTAAACTAAACACCTTAAAAAATTTTTTTGCCCCGTTCTACTAGGATCCCTTATACCAAATAACACGTTTACACAATTACGCCCATCTGCAATGCCAACCTTCCAATGGTGACAAAGAATACGTGTACCAAGTTTCATCAAAATATCGTAATTTTTACTCAAGTTATCGCTTGCACGAACAAATGTTCGGACGGACGGACAACCGTTAGGTGAACAAAACAAATATACTCTGTTGTAACATGTTGCAAGAGTATAATAATAATAATAAATAAATAACGGCACAAAATTGTCTCTATTTCTATCATTCTTTTTATTGAGTTATCAAATAAACTGGTGGCCACTTCCGAAAGGGTATATTTCTTTCGAATATATATTTTTCCAGCTTGTATTTCACATCACGTCACCTTCGTACACCCACAACTCAATGTTCGGTTTCAATCGACTCAATGTTCTGAAGTTACATCATCCTCAGCACATGCTTTGAGCTCTTCCGATCCTTCCTTGTCTGGTCTTTGGAAGAGAGATATATGTAAGGAGTTAATGTACGGTGTTGCGACATACTGCACCGTATATAAGTTTTACTTGGGTTGAACCTAGTTCGTCTAGTTCTATTCCTTTGAGCTGGTTTAAGATGCTAAGAGGTTTGTGATAGTTGATATTAACTTTGCAACCGACAAAGAGCTAATTTGCCTTCCTTTTCATGGTAATTTTGCTGGCAATAATATTCAACATACTTCGCTTGGAAATTCTTTTAACAATGGTCTTAATGTTATTGCGGTTTATTGTCGGTTTTTTATGTGTAGGGAAACTAAATACGTATACTATAGGCATAATTTCGATTCATATTCTCTACTGGAAAAGAACCGACTGCGTCTATCCAGTCAATATTCTCCTCTAGTCAGAGTGTCTGTAAGTGTGTTATTGCTCTAGCAGCAGAGTTTTTGAGTAGAAGTTCTTGGTGCAATAGAAAATCGGGTCCATTACGGTTACATAGGTCCGATTGCTGTTGAACCGGTGTATAAATGGAGTTCTAAGTTCACTTGTTCAGTAATTTAACTGTTTTAGAGCCTCAGTAGATCTGACTACCGTTAGAAATGAAATAGCTAGTAAGGTAACACATTTGCTCTATTGGGAGCTTGGTATGCCACTTTTTAGAATGCGTCCTAATATATCCTTAATAAGGACAAACTCACTATATCTCTCTCACTACTCTCACTATATCTTTTGCTATTATTAGAAAGTACACTGCGCACAATGCGGAAGGCACTCATTTTGGAACCATTGGAACCATTTAAAGAAAGCTTTGACATGATTAAAATTTCTCTCCGAATATGAAAATAGTATGCACAAAAATATTACCGTTACACAATTTTCTAAAACTTATACGATATATGTAGGTACTCCGCCGTAGTGTGTTTCTCAACTTCCTTTCAATAGTTAACGGTTATTTTGTTTGCACCGGGTGCATAAATAACGAACGACTGCGCCAAGCAAGGCAGACAACACTCACGAGTCAAGTCAACTATAAACAGGCCAAGTCAACTAAGTGCAACTTCTGCACATTACCGTTAGAGTGTGGTGCAACGTGCGATTTGTGCGGCAACAACAATTGCTATGCAATTGTGCAACAATATGTCGGCATATTATACCCAAGCTATATAAACACATACATACAAACAAGATAGTGAATATTGAAGCGAACCGCACTGCACAGCCTAACCGGCAAACTAACGGCGCGTGCTGACTATGTGAACGCCTCAAGGAGTTGCAAATGAAAGAAGGTGCAAAAGAATCTATGGCTTTTATGCATTTCGATTGAAAAATTTAGTTCGACGATGAGCCGGATGCACAGGCGACGACGACAATCGTTTAATGGTTAAGACTCCCTTGCTGGCTCTGGAGTGTGCAGATAGGGCAGGGGGGTGCGACAAATGGTGAATGCGGTGAGGTTTGACCGGAAATAAGTGGGGTAAAGCGGCGCGCAAAAGCAGTTTATATGCAGATGAGCATAATTGATTTCATATTGAATGTGCTCAACACGACTATAAAAGCAAATGGGCTTTATCTATGGGCTGTATGCCCACATACTACCGCACATACACATCTCATACTCCTACATACATATATACAACCGCTGCTTGGCAAATATTGTTATTCAGAAAAGTTGATATTAGTATGCAATCATATGCCACCGCCTGTAGTCATATGAAAATATAAAGGACATTGCAAGTTTTATTATGCATTTGCATGACCCAGTAGGAAATTGATGGGAACAAAAATAATATAACGGTAATTTCTTGAAAAATTGCTTTCTTTCCTAAAATATGAATCTCCAAAATCCCAAAGATTCTTTATCCACATTTTATAGAATTCTTCTCGCGACACCTTCTTGGTCCACAAATAAAAGTGCTAAGTCTTCGTAAATAAAATAGGCATTCATACCATTCCTTAATGGTCATTACCTTTAAAGTTAATAAATTTAATAATTCATGTGTTTATCCGGAATGATTATATATATTAATATATCTACTAGTTGTTCCATCATCTTCATCATCAGTTGGTCCGTCGTTTCGTTGGGGTCATCTTCATTGATTGCATGACCAAGCTTTTTCCACTAATTGCCAAGTACATATCTATGTCATTTGATAAACCGAGTCCTACCAGTTTTAAGCCGCGGATGCCTGGTGGAAACTCTTTTATACAACAGCAATACTCCCGGCAATAATGTCGACCGACATTAGAAAATCCTTTTTATGATTTGAGAATCTTCCAACGACCGGTTGTATAGTAATCACGTACTTGACTCTGTAGGCTACTGATGAACTGGTGAAAATATCACCCTCGAAACTTTCATTATGCGTCAAATATTGTAAAATATTTCCATTGTAGAAAAGCAATTCTTTCGAAAGCCTTAAAATAAGTGGTTTGAATATGATGTTAAGTAAAACCAATTTGAGGAAACAAGCAGCACTGTCAGAAAGCTGCCCGAGGTATTTTATATATCAATAGTTGGAATATGGTTGATGAAATAAAGATTCTGTGTCAGTTTGGAGGGTTCTCTGCTAAACATTTCATACTAAAGTCGGGCTTGAGCAACTGGAATGGATCCGACCCTGACCCCCTTTTATCAGTAGCATTCTTTAAAAATATTTTATGCTACAACAACAACATTTCTACAACACTACATTTTCCGACAGGGAGTAATCTAATGTGGGAGAACAGACGATATTATATACTAAAACTAACAAGACAAATAGGTCTAATAAAGATCGAAGACGAAAACACAAAGAAATATTTCCTTTTTCCACAAATTAACTGAAAAAATAAGAGCAACAAAATTTTCCAAAAAGTTGATCATTTTCGAAAATTGTCAGATCCAAAAACCGGAAAGTATAACGGTTTATCTTAATCAGATTTCACCAAATTTTTTAACTATTTTTTTTTAATTTCTTCCCAATAATACCATATTTTGATAATAATTGGTTTTATGCTTCTCGAGGGATTACTACAGGGTCAACGGCATATTAAAATCTCCACTGTATAATGCAAGCATTAAATTACACATATGTACATACTGATAGGACATTCATGCTTCGCTGCACCAATACAAATAGGCATATGCACGAGTACACACTAGCGAGCATTTATTTTACGGACTCATGTGTGTGTGCGCCTAATAGTATGCAAAGCAAATAGCACTTTCAATAGTCTATTGTGTACGATATTGGTGAAGGCAATTCATGCTTCATGCTTCATGTAGTAAACGCGCAAATAACGAAAAATGAAAAAAGATTTTATACAAAAATGTAGCAACAACAATGTGTTTTGTGTGTTGCACTGCGATGTCGTTGCAATTTGATTGTTTTCCCCGCAACGCGAACTGTGAAGTGCATGCACCACTTGATGGATGGTTGGCGTTGATCGTGCGCCTGCGGAAGTGTAAACGAGCGACAAATACGGCAGCACAAAACATGTGCAAAATGTAACAATAGCAACAACATACCATATTGAATGCATGTATTTACACACACACACACACACACACACACACAAATGCACACTTATGCACACATACACATGGCAGCGATAGCGCACGTGTCGGCCACCATTAGGAAGTAAAACGTGTTGCAAATACTTGCTCTAAGTATTTATTAAGTGTTTTTAAGGAGTTGAAATGCT
Source organism: Bactrocera minax (assembly GCA_021498325.1). Taxonomy (NCBI): domain Eukaryota; kingdom Metazoa; phylum Arthropoda; class Insecta; order Diptera; family Tephritidae; genus Bactrocera; species Bactrocera minax. The sequence continues at coordinate 340,591 of JAKEEE010000091.1, forward strand.
TCTCGATGATATTCTGAGGAAATGACTTAATTAAGTGCTTCCTATTTTAATATGCAGTACTTGTAAAATATGCGCTTGTATGTGTTTATAATAAAGTCATTGAGCGGCAGCTCCTTAAAAAATGCAGCATCAGCAGAAGGACACGCTTGGTAGTTAGCTACTCAGCAATTTGCAAGCATTTTTTTATATATGTATATATATATATAACTATTGTTTGAAAGCAAGCATTCAAGCAGCAGAATAATACATGCCTTTAGAGATAAAGAACGTGCAAAGAGGTGCTTGAGTATATAATTACACTATATGTATATTAACTTGCAACGTTTTATCCCCCATTTTCATCTCGCTAATATTAGAGAAAGCGTGAATTACAACAAAAATGTTCGAACAATGGAAAATATGAACATATATAGCTCCAAAAAGTGTTGTCCCATACTAATAGATGCTGAGTTCTATTCATTATAGGGACGCCAGGGTAATATATGGACCGATTTCATGCACTATTCGCACCAAATATTCGCACGCTATACTAAGCATATAGTCTCACCCAACTTTATTAAGATAACTCTCATTACTGACCGATACATGTGCGATAAAATTAAACAAATTGTCGAAAATCTCTTTAGTACACATTTAGGGGCTAAGCGAAAATGCAATCTAATGTCATCACATTTCATCAGCTTCCATAATGTGCTCAGGTAAACTTAGCCACTTGATTTTCTTAAAAAAATCTCTGAGATTTGCCATTATACACGCCAAAAATTCAACCGGTAAGACATTTATGCTATTATTTGCTATATCTGAACTAGGGAAATATATATTTTAATCGAAATCGTCAGCTTTTTAGATTAGTTTTAGATTAGACTAATTAGATAGTATAGATTAGAGATAATAGTTGAGAGCTACTACGCGGGAGGTCCTTTATCCTACAAAAAATAAAAATAAATCGAAAATCATTGAAAAATGCCTATTTATTTCTCAACATAGTCTACCCTTAGCTCGATACACTTAACCCTGAGATGCTCCAATTTCCTTAACACGCCTAAAATATACGTTTTCTGGTGGTCTGCAAAATTGGCGGAGAGGCTGTATACTTGTTGGACCCCCCTCGTATGAGTAAGATGGAGACAACTAGGTCTTGGATAATTGGGTTAATAACATTGGTTTAGCGAAGCCAACCGTAGTAGATACATAAATGAAATAATAATCCATAATAATGACAGCCTCGATGACATAAAGTTCGAAAAGCTATTACTGAAATATATTTTTGAATACTTAAAAAGAAACCAACCAACTTTTTTCGTTAATACAAAGCAAGTGCCTCAGACCAAAGAGAAATAGTTTTAAGCACAGAAATAGAGGATTTCTTCGTCAGTGCATGTATTGTATATATATGTATATATAATTATCTTTGTCATTGTATAAGTTCACAAAAAATCTCTGCAAAAAAGCATTAAGATAACTGGTGTGCACAGCATGTTGCACAATCACTCAGCTTTCACTCGGGCAGGAATAGTCAATGAAACAGACAGCACGTTGTTAACACTCCAGTAAACACATGAAACCAATGTGCGGACAGACAATGCCGAATGAAGACGTTCGTGGGTATACATATATAGTCGTAGAGATAACGCTCGATTGCAGATGCTGCAATGTTGGCCCAATTTTGGCTGAAACAAAAATGTTGTGAATTTTTCGAATAAAGAATAATCAAAAGGAAATCCATTCAATCTATTATCCTCTATATTTTATTACTGTTGTTGTTATACTTTAGTATTGTGTATTCATATTGCTGTATATATATGCTAGCATGGTGCCCGATTCGGTCATTTTAGCTGCTTGGCTACAACGGTGAATTGTTTGTTATTGTTGCCGGTGTTGCAAGTAGAGCAAGGACACGCGCGCCAACTTTTCGGAGTTGTTGCATATTCGCAAAGAAGAGTCTGACATACTTAGACACACACACACACACACACACACACACACAGAGTTATGCAATTCTTAAAATAAAACTATCTATCTATCTATCTATCTATCTATCTATCTAACTATAAAGGTCTACAAGGACATTAACACAATTACATACCTACACACACACATTTGTATGTGGTTCGTTATTTAAGTACTAAGAAGCTTTCCTTAAAGCAAGTTTAAGATTCTTATTCGGCAACTCAACAATATTGGTTTAAGTTGGTATAACTGTGCAGTGTGTGCTTCAAGTAATTTTTAATGTTCAATATAATTTGGGTATGTTCAACAGGCTTGAAAGGCGAAATAACAACAACGATGCGGACAATTAATGATCTCATCGAGAATAAAATTCGATTTCTTCGTAAGCCAAAGAGAATTCGTTATTTCGCTCTCACACACATACTCTCTGAGAGCAACATACAACAGTTCAATAGGAAAGCATTCTCATTGGAGTCACATCAAGCATGAAAGACCTTCCCCAATTTTTTTTTTATATAATATCTGTCTCACGCACATGTAATAGAAACTGTCGTATTCTCCATTTCTATTAGTCACAGTCTACGAGGGGACCACACCAGCTCTAAGTATGTGTGAGAAAGTACTAAAAACACAAGGGTTTTTGAAAGAAGGAAGAGAAGAGGCAGGCCAATATGTGAAAAAGATCGGCCCAGACGAGAAACGAGTGTACCTAGCTTATATTCACGCTTATAAAATTTATAGAGAAAGCACTTTTTACCCTTCTGAAGAGAGGCAATAGAAAGGGACAACCAAGAATCTGTAATCTTAAACGTGAATGAAAGAATACCAAATTTCATTATAAGACCATGAAAAAGTTTAAAGTATCTCTAGTATATAGATTATACTTGGAAATATATCGCCTGGTTTTACTCAACGCTTTCTCCCTAATTTTGGCATCTCTGCAAAACTGGCTGTATAAAATTGTCTGTGCTACCAGTTCGGTGAAAATTCCGTAATAATTTTTCAATAATCGGTTAGGATCATTAAAATACTCCTTTGTTTCAATAAAGAACTCATCAAAAGATCAATTTTCAGTTTTCCAAAAAATGTATAGTAGTAAATATATAGCACTTTACTTAGATCTTAACACGATGTTCCGCAAGCATTCGTCTACGCTGCTAACAAAACCATTAAACTGAATAAAAATTTCCGTATTACCTTATTTCTGTATACCCCAGTTTTAGCACTTTTTTGGCGTATCTTATTTTCTTCGAAATTTCTTCGAATTACTCTAGAATTTCAGTTTCAATTAATCAAGTAAAATATGCCACCTGTGAACTACGACTTCAACTAGCTCTCGAACTTTTGTCATACTATCTTTCGATGGCATTGCTTAGGCGTGCTTCTCATCATGTCAAATTTAATTGACGATAATAAACTGTCCTAGTGCATGCTAATGCTTCAAATGACAACAAGTTACCTATTTTAACTATCTAGATTGACAAACATACAGTTTACTTCTTTCTACAGGTTGCCAATTTGCTCGAAACGCTTTTGTCATAAATTGTCACTACAAATGACATAATGACTTTTGTCATTGGTTGTCTTAACAATGACGTTGAGTTTGATGTAATAGGAACTAAACCTAAAGCTACTTAGGGTACTACTGGTTACTACTACTGGCTCCGACACTGCCAGTTATACTGACCACCACTTTAGTGGTTGAACTTTTAAACAGCTAAATTCTGTGTTAAGGGCTTTGAAAAGCAAGCTGAATATTTTTACAGCGGACTCTCAAGGCATGTCAGCTTACAGTATCATTGTTACATTTAAAACACACACTGACATGTGAAACTGATCTCACTTAAATGCTAAACAAATTTCAATTCCACTCTACTCCGCCTTTACTCCACTTAGTGTAATAGTTCGAGCTCTGCACTCGCAACAAATATTTTATATGTCAAAGCAACAATCAAGTTGTATCTTCGAATTCAATACAAAATAGTTTGGCGATGTCTCATTAAAATGCCATAATGCTTCTATAATATAACTTTTCATTTCATCAATTTGATTTATATCAGTTGTTTGTTCGATTCGCCACTCTCCGAAGTTTGAATGGATATTGTGTTTGTAAACTTAAGCAAATGAGCTCTCTATTTCACATACAGTCGACAGCGTGCAACAAATAGTTATTCACGTAATGACCGCAGCAACAACAAAAGAAATGTTAGAACAAGCCGATATGGAGAAATGGTAAATAAATCGTACATTCGGTCAGCCAACATAATCGTTTACAGCGGTTTTGGCGAATGAGCGAATCAATTGTAGCAAGTGAGTGAACGAGTGCATACATATATGCGAGTTTGTGTGAATAGAGTTTCATTTGAGTGCTCCAACGAGCAATTTTACTCGAATTGGACTGGTCAAATGAGACTCTTGTTGCGGCTTTATCGATTTTCAGCAGCAAGCGATGAGCAAAAGGCACTGACTGCTGACTGTTTATACGGTTGAACTAGAATTAGAATTATTCCAGTTTATTGCGGCGTTCTGCGTTTGGCTGACTATGGTTTTGTTCTGACTTTGGCTTTCGCTTTAGCCTCATATGACAAGGCTTTCCCAGCGACACATGTACTCGTTGTAGTCGCAGTTGTAGTTGTAGTAATTATTGCCTTCTTTGAGTTCAAAGAGTGAGAGTAATATCCCCATGTTGTTAAAATTAGTATTTCTATGAGTATGGCTCGTAGCAGTTGGCTTGTTGGCCTAGAAGGCAAACAGCGCGTAACTATATTTAGCAGCATCTAACTTTGGCGCTGCAGACGCATACTTCAAGCAAAAGCAAAAAGGGTGTACTAAATTTGTATACGGCGACAACACAATAGCGACATTGCCGCAAAGCCACCAAATGGCCGGCATAGAAATGCGGCCAAGTAGAGTAGAGTAGCGCAGTGTCGCGTAGTAGCGGCTGAGTCGAGACGCCGCCACTCATTGCAATCAATATTCGTTAACGTGACGTCGTAGTGTCTGTCTACACTTGGTGCCATGAAATTTCGCCCTTTGCACGCATTTACCACATGGCAGGCTTGTGGGTAAACAACAATAACAAAAAGTGATACGATTATCTAGTAAACAGAAATCAATTCCCACAAGGCGGAATTCGACAAATGTTTAATTATAAGAAACATTGAGCCCTCCCTACCCTCTTCCATACCCTCTTCTTGTGAGCGAGTGACAAAAGGAAAAGGCGTAACAACAAAAGCCTGTCTTTTCTGTAATTCGGCGTCCCAATCGTCCCAATCGGCCCAATAATTCGACACAGTTTTAGTAAAGCCCTATGACCATTTGCTCTACACCCGATTACCGATGTAGACCACATCTTACGAATCCCAGAAAACGGTGGCCAACACCTTTCCGGCCATTGAAATTGTCTACGCCGCCTTCGGAGCAAGTTTGCTTTAAGTGGATTGTTTTGCACTATTCCTTGGTCTCTGGTGTGTACCAGTGGATCCATGTTTCTTCGAAACGAAAATAATGCGGAAACATCTACGGATTGCGCTTAAACAGCGTCAAACACTGGTGTGGAGTGATTTCACTGTTGCACTTGTTGTCCAGCCTGAGCGAACGCGTTATATGACCTAAACGTTTTTTTGAGATGCCCACTACCTCGGCTATCTCGCGCACCTTCGCATCTGGGTGTGGCTGATTAAAAACTCTCGTGCGACAACATTGAAACTCTTTTAATCATTTTTGACGGTTACCTTCTAAGGAGAAAAGTTATCGTAAATAGCAACCAAGCGCTCTTTTTCAAAAGCAAGAATCGAATAACCTATATTGTTCTTTTCCATTTTTATAAAATTTATGGACCCGCGGTCAAAATAAAACTACGGACCCAATTCGGCTGACTTAGTGATTTGATAGTAGCCACCTACGAGAATGTACTACGCGAAAGTAAATTCCTATGGCGATAGTGGCGCCATCGGGCGGTGAGGCTAAGTACTTATCGGACCGCCATCGAGAGGCTGTTAAAGTTAGGTGAAGACACCATTCGGTAAAAGGCCTGAAACTCTCTTCTTTTGGTACTTTTTGCACCTCTTAGAAGGTCAGTCAATAAGTTCGGTTCAGTTGTCTTTTCAATACCGCCCTTTTACACGACTTTACACGATTTCCCACGAAGACAAAGCAACAAAGCAAGCAGTTATATGCTTAAATGCCCGGGAGAAACATCAGGTTATGGATTAACTTGGTAAAATTTATAATTGAGGTAGGTTTTTGTTTGAAGATAAAGGCGTTGATAATTTTAATCATTTTTTATCATTATTATATATAAATGGATTTAATTTATTGATGAAGTGAGACTTATGAAGTGAGAAATTTCAATTTTTTTTTTGAATTTTTTTTTTAGAATTTTTTTATCAACAAATAAACCATAACAAGTTTTCCACTTTTGCTTCGTCATCTTTTTATATAGTTTAGGGTTGATTAGAGCTCCCCTCAGCTCCTACCGCAACTTGTAAATATGAGCTTCACTCAGCACTCGGATACACACAATACTATTTAGGCCATTTATACCAATTTATAAGCATAATTTCAAGGGAGTGTATTACAATGGATCCACCAGCTGTCACGCGAGCGCACATAATGAACACTTGAATAGACATTGTCATATGCATCAAAAAGTGGCCACTTTAACACACACACACACACATACACATACACATACGCACGTATATACAAATGCAGTACACAAACACTTTTAAGACTGAATCAAAAGGTAAATCGTCTGTCAGTTGTCAAAGCGTGTCTTGTTCTGTCGCTCATCAAATTCCTATTGTTGCAATGTACTTGCGTATAAATCTATGTGTGTGTTTATAGGCCACAATAAATGCTTACAAACATTTGTATACATATATATATATATATATATATGTGTGTGTATAGGAAAAGCCTGTCAAGCCAAAGCCAGCCAAACAACAGCTGTCATAAAGTAGCCGACTGCCTGAAAACATTTTAGGCAACATTATCTTCAGTGGCCTCTTTCAAAACGGACACACATGACAGAGAAAACAGTAACTTTTTACCTGCCATGCCGCATCTGTATTGTAATGTGTCTGTGTATGTATGTATGTATGTTTGGTTTTAATTTCAACTACTCTATGACACCTCTGTGGGGATGTTGCGCACTAATTACAGCCAACATGACAGCCATCTATCGCCAAACAACACAACCGAGTAACACATATATACGAGTATAAAGGATATATGGTATAAAGGGTATACGAGTGTATATGGTATATTTGCATGCGCATCCTTCAATGCTGTCAACCAGTATTCCGATCAATTGTATAAAAACGCACAAAGAAAAGAAATTGTGTAGAAAAAAGTAGTTTAAAACATTTTGCAACACGTCACTCATTGCTTTGCTCACACAATGAATAGTACACACATCTAACTATATATGCATGTGTCTGCGTGTGTGTGTATAAGAGTATATTGGTTGCTTTTTGCGCCTGTTTATGCCTCTATGTTCTGTTCTGATGCTTTTCTGCACATTTCAGCATAACGGTTTCTTGTTTGTTTGCGCTTTAGAATATTTAAATGTATGTTCTCTTTGCTTTCTACCGGCATTTGAATGAGTAAGTTATGTGCATGTATCTCATATGGGCTCTGGTAGGCAAAAGACTTATGCAGTTGTTATGTATGTTTGTATATAAACTGCATGGGAGTGTACTAATTACAGCTGTACTAACCTTACTGCGCTTAGAACTACTAAGAGTACACAATACTTTGCCTTAAAGCAGAAGAAATTAACTGTTTTTATAGGGAAATATGCCATAAAGTATGAATTGTCATCACAAGTGTCCTTTTTGTACTAGTTTCGGTCTAGTACCAAGTTGGAATCTATTCTAAAGAGTGTAAATTGTCCTCATATGTGTCCTTTTACACTACTTCTGGATCACTACTAAAATATAAATTTTCCTGTGAAGTATATAATGTTCCGGGAGGTTTCCTTTTTCGATACTTTTGGACTAGTGCTAACTTTGAATTTATCTTAGAAGTATAAAACGTTCTCGGAGGTATGCTTCTTCACTATTTGCAGATTAGCACTAACTTCAAATCTATTCTATGAAGTATAACATGGACCCGGAGGTGTCCTTACTCACTCGTTCTGAACTAGTACTAACTTGGGATTTATCTCAGAAGTATAAGATGTACTTATATATATGACTTTTCAATAATTCTGGCCTAGTACAACTTGAAATTAAACCCTTAAAGTAAAAAAGTGATCATAGATATGCTTTTTCACTAGTTATGGACCAAAATCTGTTTGGAAAGTATTTTTTGAGGTACAAAATGTTCCGAAGGTATACCTTTCCACTAGTTCTGAACTAGCACTAATTTGAAAAACTTGAAGAAAAATGCATATTCGCTCAACTGTAGTATCAAGGAGATCTTTCTCTGGAATATTTGATTAAATACCTTCGAAGGCCACAAGATCGAGACCGTCCCCGGGTTACTTATTTCTGCGAAAGAGTAAGACGCCAACGCTTCAAGACCTAGAATGAACAATGAGTTGATTGTAATTCTCAATCAGAACTGCCTTGAAGCTGGTTAATCCACGAGTTGTAATCCATTCATTTTCGTTAACGAATAGCGCCCGTAAGTATGCTTTCATTTTATGACCTTCAGAGAATTTTCAATATATTAGTGAGTTCGTATGACTTATCACGGCTCTCTCTTAATATGTAGCGTAAAGAAAGTGTTATAATTTTAACTGTTTCATGTACATTCGAATATGCTTAGCTTATTTTATTATTGCAACACTTTTTCAGTACACCCGGACCAAATTCCAAATATGTTTCGTACTAGTTCTGCCAAGAAGTACAACAATTTCTTCTACAGGTTGACTTGACTACCTAGGTATACCCCCATAGACATGTGTATAAATGAGTGTAGTTTCAGAGTGTGGCGTTCATGTTCCGAGTGCCTCTGCAAGTGCTCAGATATGTATATGTGCGCATTGTTAGCTCATGTGAAAAGCGTGACCAACTGTAATGTCGCATTTCTGGTAACGAGCCTTAAATGATGTTGTCTTTGAAGCCATTATGGGCACACTCATAAAGATTCAAGAGGATCCGCACAAACGTCAACTGTAAATGTATATATATAATATATGTATATATGGTACTCAAGAACATTATCAACCATACTTTAAACTAAAGCTTTGCTGCATTAAAATAATTTGAGTACTTAGAAGGTTTATTTTTAACTGCGTTGAAACGCTAATTTGTATTGCTTGAATTGCAAAAGAAGTGTCATTAAAAGTAGCAAGGGAAACGTATTTTATTTTACTTAACCTTTCTAAACTTCAGGACTGTCATGTAGATAGTGGAACTTATATAGTACACGAGTAAGCTCGCAAAAAATACTCAGCTAGTAAAAATATTAAAAAAAAATTTTTCTCTTTTGCTATATATGTTTTGATATTGATAATTTTTACAGAAAATATAAGGAAAGTAATAACGGATGGATTTTTATGAGATTTTTGAGTTATGAATTTCCTTGAATTTTGATTTTATGAATTTCATGCTTATTCTTCTTTAACTTTGAAGCTTTGTAGTCTTATATTTCAGGTCCTAAACTTCTTATCTTTTAAACTAGCTTTGCAGTTGAATGCTTTTTACTGCTTATAATTTAAACACAAATCTAGTATATGAAAAGTTACTCATACGACACGTCGTTTTTATTTTTCGTTAAATATTCAAACTTTTTTCTATGAAAATGTTTATGACTGCAGGAATAATCGATAACTATGAATTTTGGAAAATATATTTTTTCGTCTTAAAGGTAAATTCATTCTCAAAAATAATCAAATATGCAGCCCAAATTTTTTTTTATTGAAAGAGAAAATTATATTTCAGTAACTTATAAAAGATTACAAAAATTTAGTATTACAAGTGGTAATACATAACTTTAATTTCATTGCTTATACACCTATTCCAAAATACTCAATAAGTAGCAAAAATAATTGTATGAAAACTATAACTTTTCATCCACTTTACTCGCCGAAAATTAGTATTAGTTAAGTAGGCGCACTTGCGCGACTATCATATCCAAAAGTAATTTTCTTTAAAGGTAATTTCATAATTATTTTCTAAGGTGTTGGTGTAGAAAACTCAAATTCCACACAAGTAGTCTAATTTTTGTATGATCTAAATGAAGCTAAGTGAACATGCTACAACTATATACCGTGATTCGGAACTGACCCATCTGTTTTCATCTAACGAATACACAAACTTTTTTGAATGCGAAAAAACTACAACAGATACATCTGTTAAACTACATAACCTTGCATTGAATATTTAGTACGCAGTTTTTATTATAGACGAATTGTCTCAGCTTTGCAAAATAATGTTTAAATACTTAAGCCAGTCTTATATGCGCGATTTCTCGGAAACTTATACATTAACCTCCTGAAGGCAGTTAGATTTAACATTAAATTAATTTGGGCATACTTATACCAATATCTAAGCGACAAGGATACTCTAGAGCCTGCAAAAAAACCTAACTTTGACAATTTATTCCGGTAGTAAGTAAAGCGGGATCGAATTTCTCTTTTTCAGGCTTTATTAAACAAGTATTTGAATGTATAAAACATTTTTTTATTGACATTTTGCTACGAAACCGCCGCTACTGTGTCAAAATAATAATCGAGCTTTGAAAATCTTGGACTGACTTAACCCCTTAACACCCTTGCTTATCATACACAAAAGCATCAAATATTCAAATTCCGATAACGGTTTGTTGCATTTTTTCAAACTTAAAATTTTTCCTAAAATTCAATAATTTTTTTTTCTTCAGAGAAATCTGTATATCATTTGATGGCTGGCAATCTACATTTGCCGATCAGTAACAAATTGGCGCTGTAAACAAATGTTACTCATACGACATGTAGTACGGATATGCAAAATTGTTATGATGTAAGTGTTAAAAAGTGTCAGGTTAAGTTGCAACTTGTTGGTAACAGAGTAAACTAGTTAATGTTGTTATTTTAGCAACGTTTTTAAGACATTTCCTAAATAGGTTTAAATAACGCTGACGAGGTCCGCCTACTTGAGCGGCTATAACTCAGTTTCGGTTGCTTACTTTCGACTGTGGCGTGAGCCGAGTAGGAAATGAAAGAGTAGCTAATCTAATATGTAGCTCAAATTTTAACTTATTTAGCAATTTCACTCCAAGATTTCATATTTTTCTACGTAAAATATGCAGTAACGAGCCTCCCAATGAATTCAGTTCATTAAATGCTAAATAAATTTGTTTATAATTCTCATTTCACTTCAATACAAAACGCATATTTAGTGTTAAAAATACATGAAGCAATTAGAGCAGAGTAGACCCTCTAATTATTCACTTTATGACCACTTAATCATACACTATGGAAAAACTAGTAATTCCATGCTTTCTTTCATATTTTTTTTTTTTTTTTTTTACGTTTACGAATATAGTTTAGGCAATTTGCAATTATAACGCGCATATGAGTGCACAAAGCCTACAAAGCAATAAAAGAGCACATGAAAAAATTTTACAAGTGAAAGGCAGAAGAAATGCTTTGCATACGATGCCCAAATTGAAAGTGAAATACCAACACTATAATTTACTCGTGTAGGCATATATACAAATCAACACATAATTATGCATACATACTCGTACGTATGTATGTGCATAGCACATAGCACATAGACAAAGACATACAACTATTGCATATAGACACGCGACACATGTGAAAGCAGCAGCGCGCCAATTGAAATGGAAGCGCATGAAAAATTTGTTTAACGCTTACACACACGCATATACACACATATGTACTTTAATATATACATATGTACCATATATATATATATGTGTATATACACATATACACATTTACTAGCGAACAAGCGACCGAACACGACGGCAACAGGCGAAGTGCAGAACGGTTGAGTCGCCTGGGCGAATGACGCCGATCAAACAACCGACCGCCTGCCAGCTGACTGCGAACGCCACGAACGTTAGTTGACACACGCGACAATCAAACGGTTGACAATGACGATTTTCGACACGCGAACTTTTCACGGCAGCTACTTTGCGCAGCTTTTAATGCTTAAAATGAGAAAACGTAATGAAAAGTGAGCAAAACCATGCACATTTCAAAAGCGAAATACACAGTGAAAAAAAAAAGGAAAACAAAAATTTGAAAAAAAAACAACAACAATAAAGAAAATTAAAAAGAAAGTAAATAGCTTGTTGTATATGTATATTCGTTGAGCGTGTGCAAAAGGGTAAATGTTGAATTTCAGTTAATGCAATTCATACGTAAGCACATAACAACAACAACAACAACACAAAAACAAACAAACAATTAAAAATAAATAAAATCGTAAATGAAAAACGAAAAGTGAAATAGGCGAGCAAAGTCGCTGCACCCAAGCGTAATAACCAACGCGAACAACATGTAAATAATGCAACTGCACAAATGGCGACAAATACGCACATACACACACACACACACATACGCACACTCATACACTACAACTGCAAACGAAGCGCATGTACACAGGCAAGTGCATAAAGCGGCGCTTAAGTGAGCTAAAGTCAACAGCAAGTGACTCTTACCATTGCCACACCCAAAGCCAGTGCAACAACAAGAACAACAACAGCAGCAGCACAGCTGCAACGCTGATGGACAAGTTTAACGCGCGAGTTCACAAGCCAGCAGTTTAGACGTGGCATTTAGCCACTTTCACTGCAATGAAAGTGTGGGCGGCGGGGGCGGCGCTGGAGGGGGTGGTGGCATGACTTTGATAATGGCTGCACATGCAACACATACATGCAACTGCCATTGAGTTAATGTGCGAAAATACGCGCCCACCTATATATTTCACCTCTGCGCATACATGTGTGTGTGTGTGTGCTGTGGCAGCGCCCGTTGACCTTGTTCCACTTAACTCGTATCTGCATAAGCATAACCACGCACCACACTCGCTGCATTTTGCATGCATTTGCCATGTACGAGCGCATTTAGAGCTAACGAATTAAACAGATTTACATGCACATATGTATATATGTATATGTGTTTGTATTTATGTACATGTCAAATATGTTAGAAAGTAGCCAGATGTCGAAGCATAAATCTGCACATGATCTTTCCTCAATTGACAAGCTAGAGACGAGTACTAATCGGGGTGTAGGGTGTGGGGAATGTGTAGCGTGGACGGCCGTGTGTCAAGGGTGTGGTGAATTTGGGAATTATTTTGGTCAGGATATCAAGTAAATGGTATTTCCTGTCGAAAGAGACTTTTCAACCACAAGCGGCAATTGAAAATTAAATTGTGGCGTATTTTATGGAATTTCATCGTCGGTAGGTCAACCGACTTTATGAGAGATTTGAATGAATAAATTGTGTTCAAGGTGGGGCGGTGAGTTTAAAGCGAAAGGGTATTATTCATAAAGTTCAGAAATAAAATGCCACCAATTTGCTTTTCATGCTAATGTGTTGAGTCTAATTAATGCCTAAAATAATATTTGGATATCACTTTTAGGTTTAATTCTCACCACCATTATCAAAAGCAACAATTGGGGTGCGGCATGCTGCCTCATTTTACTATTGTTGATTAAAGTTAATGAAATTAAATACATATACACACCCTCTAATAGCATATCCATTTTGAACTTTATAATAAAATGGACTAATTATGCTTTTTGCTCATGGAGTACCCCTGAGTAAATACTATAGCATGAGATTTTATTTAAAAGTTGAATACATTTAAGAGTCTAGATCTTCCTTGGAGTAGAAAGATCAAGCTGTTTACTAAGCTGCTCTTATGCTACCCTGTCGGTATACCCTGAAGTTCTAGGCCGACTGAATTGTGGCTTACCCATTGTTGATATTGACGCCTAGAATTTCTTTAGCTCTTTTCCAAACGGGTGAGTTCATTTTTGAGAAAATAAGAGAGAATCCCAAGAGTTTCATCTCCATGTTGTTTTTGATATTTCATTATGCAATTATTGAAGACACATTATTTCGATAGAAGAACTTAAGTTCTGTACCGCTGAATGACGCCGAGATATTGAGTTCTCTTTGGTTTCGCTGGTCTCCACCCCACTCCGCTGTAACTACTCTACACATTTAGCTGCTAAGTAAGTTTTTTTGATTCTCCTTATATTTTACTGACGATAATGTCTTGATTTAAGTTCCAATAATAAAAAGGCCGCATCTCATAACAATATATCCAATAGGCTCCAATATTGTATAAACTAGTTACCAACTAGTGAGTTCATGTTAATTTTTACTCATCACGAATAAAGGGTTTGCAATTAAAAACATTTGGATAGGTACTTTAGAAAAGCCATCTTAGATCCATCACATTTATATTCTGGCAATGCTGGTGCACTGTTCTCGTGTCAAAAGTTGAAAGAAAATTTTGGTAGTACAAGATGCCAAACTTGTATTATGCCAAACTATTTGATTTATACCAGTTGTTTGTTCGATTCGCCAATATACATGTTTTGGTCAATGGAAGGCAATAATGCTTGCTTCCATCTTGAAATATAATGTACTAAATAAAAATTTTTCTTCAAATTATTGTACACTGATAGCTTTAGCGTAATTTCATTAGAAGTCATCAAAAAAAAGAAAAACAAAAATGATTAATTGCTTAATTGCTAATAGTACAAAAATGTATGGAAAAATCGATATGTAGTCAATACAGAAGTTTAAACTAGAAACATATACAAAGTGACAACAAATTGCTATAAATAAATTGAAGAGTTCCACACAAAAGCAATTTGAAGGATTTCAAATTACATATGTATAATTCACAATGATAGTACATGCTAGTATTATAAACTAAAAATCTGTTATGTATATATGCACATAAATATATATTGTGAAATGCAACATTTATGTTGAGTAAAACGCAAGTAAAATCTTATTTACTTCCTTTGTTTAATACCAATTACTTGCTTGAATGCCAGTGGCCGAATATTTGCTGGCGACAAACAATAAACAAAACATTTGCTTATAAATAATAGACTAGAGACAAATATATATATGCGCGCATATACATATATATATATACATGGAAGTCTTGTCTTACCTCCGCCTACACACTATCTTTAATAATATTGAGCGACCTTAAATGGGTCATATACTCGGGGTAACATTTATTACCACACGGATGTATATATATACGTATGTAAGTAAATAACTAACTATATTAGTATTGAAACATCAAAGTAGCAGGACTTGTTTAAAGCTAAAATTTCTGGAACGGATCACACCAGTATACAACAGAAAATTGTGGGCTGAAAATGTGCTAGTCAAGAAGGAACTAGTTTACAACTAGAAAATCTTGACTGAAATTGTAACAGGCAGGATAATATGAGTTTACCCCAGGAAATGCCGATTTAAATTGAACTAGTTACGAAAACACTAGTTTATAACTAGTGGTTGCTAGCTGAAATCGAATCAGTCATGAAATTAATAGTTCACAACTGCAATTTTTTATTCGAAAATGAAGTAGTCGGCCTAACATTAGTTTACTTTTACTCTTAGTATTAGCTGAAATCGAACTAGTCAAAAGGGAACTAGTTTATAATTGAAATTTCCTGGCTAAAATAATTAGCCATTAAAATACTTGTTTACAACCATAAGTTTCTGGACGAAGACAGTTAGGAAAAATACCAGTGCAAGAATAAAAATCACATAAATAGTCAGTTCAACAATAGTTTAATACTAAACTTTCTTGAATGAAATCGTAATAGATCGAAAAAGGCTATACCTCCACGAATTATAAACGACTTAAAAGTTTTTTTATTTAATACAATTTAATACAATTTAATACATATAAAATCAAATAGTTTTTGTTTTGTCTATTTTGAACTAGAATGTTACTAGCGTATTTCTGAGCGAAATAGGACAAATCGTTGAATATTGCCACGTAAAAAATACGCTTTAAATATGAGGAAAGACTACTATGACTAGTACACACTAGTTTGATGGTATGTAGTCTACAACTAGTTTATTTCACCAGCGCTTCTGCTGGCATAGTAAACCACACATTCACATATCAGGTTCATATTAACATTTAATGGCAGCTCAATTATGCACCATAATCCATTATTTATTATAATTACTTTCAAATATACATATATATATATAGATATATACATATCAGCACGGCACTGGCCATATTTATGATGTTTACTACAATATTTTTGGTGATATTTGTAAACTCATTCGAGTGAAAACTATTCAAGAATATGAGAAGTAGAGCATTTGCTCATAAATTGATAATTTATATTATAAAAATATTTCAATGCCTGCGCCTACTTCCTTACACTTATGCACACCGCTGTAAAATTAACTTGCAATACACATTTGTGCATTGTAATTATTTGTATGCGGGTGTAAATGAGCTAAATCGTGCATTGTACTAAGTTAATATTAGAAAATGAAGGCGTCCATTAAAATAAGCCAAACTTCTCAAGAGACCCCTGTCAGCGGCAATGTGAATTTAATGTAGACGATATTTAGAGGTATGCGCTTATCATACAAAATCAGAGCATACATTTAGGGGAAATAGATATATATGTACATACAAGTATTGACATATCTACTAACACCATTTGTAAATATATAATCATATAAAATCAATGCGCCTACCCAAATAAGTCAATGCTCTCAATATATGCCTCTCTTATCACCCGTTCTCAAAACAAAAAACAAAAAAGCAAAACAAACACGACACAAGCACACAGTAAGTATTTGTTGGAAAAAAGTTTATTACTTGATTACCCTCACATAAATGTGTAACTACAAATGCATGTGTGTGTAAGTGCATAATTTATGCTTGCGTGGGAGTAATGAGGTCCTGACAGTGTCAAACAATTAAGTGTCAATCCACTGGGACATGACGAAGTACACGTACGCCCTGGTAGATGAGGACTCCAACGCAGCAGACAACAGGAGCTGAGTGTTGTCTCTTCGCTGGCATATTATTTAGCATACAATTTTTTGAACATTAAATTCATGACTTAATTGCTGGTAATGGTCGCCTTATGTTGAGAGGTAGTGACAGTTTTAGACAAGTGAATTATTGAGTAAATATTGTATATACGCTTATTTGCACAGGCTTGTGGAGTAGGGGCAAAAATTACTTAATATAGTGCGTGTTTGGAACTTCGTTAAGGCTTGGAAATCTATATGAATTCGAGTGGTCTCGCAGTGTACATCGTTACATCAAATTTTTCGACGATTATCTATGTATTCTCGCGGCAGAAAACTGTGGCACCACCAGAAAATGGTAATACTTGGTGTAATAGTGCATATTTTATAGAATAATATTATTATTGTTATTGTTAGTATTAGTATTATTATTGTATATTAGACTACTTGCGGCAGTTACGTCAAAATTTTGACATTCTTCTTAGTCAAATCTGCAAGCTTTTTAAAAGCAGCGATTTGCAGAAACACATTTCTCAGGACTTTCAACTTTTCTTTAAGCAGTAACATCTAAAATATCGAAGTTCTCGAAAGATTTACGCACATCTCATTTATTATGCGCTGTTCTCATTGTGTCAAATTTAATGACAGTTGTTGTCAAACTGCTGAGAATGCTTGTCATTTCATTTGTATTGCAATTTATGGCACAAACTTTAGAGAAAATGGCAATCTAGTGAAAAAGTCCATTTTGCGCTTGTCAATCAAGTTGATGGGAAATATTGCCACAATTGCCACTGACAGCTTCTTGTTTAAATCATGTTTACAGGATGCCGTGTAAACACAATAAATATTGTCAAATTAGCGTCATTGAACTTGACATAACGAGAGCCACGCATTGGTGTGTATGTTGCAGCTCAATGCCGGTTTGATTCACTAGACACTGCACTTCAGTTGATACACTCTCTGAACATATCCTCGAAATTGCAACAAAATTGATATATTGGGTTGTTCGGAAAGTCATTTCGTTTTTTTGGGGAACATGAAAGACAGTTTTCGTATAATGAATAAATATTTTATTAAATTATATATTGGCCATTCTGGTCCAACACCTTTTGCCATCTTTCTGGCAGTAACATAATTCCCCTCTCATAAAAGTTTTGGTCCTTGCTGGCAAAAAACTCGTCCAGGTGGTTTTTGACATCTTCATTTGAGGTAAAGGTTTTGCCATCCAAAAAATTTTGCAGGGACCGGAGCAAATAGTAGTCGGAAGGCGCCAGATCTGGAGAATATGGTGGATGTTGCAGTACGTCCCATTCAAGCTGTAAAAGTTTTTGGCGAGTGACCAAACTTGTGTGAGGTCTCGCATTATCCTGGTGGAACACTACACCCTTCCTGTTGATTAATTCGGGCCTCTTCTCTTTAAGTGAATCATTCAATTTGTCCAGCTGATGACAATAGACTTCTGAATTAATCGTTGTATTGTCCGGCAAAAGCTCAAAAAAAACGATTCCTTTGACATCCCACCAAACGGAGAGCATCACCTTTTTTTGGTGAATGTTGGCTTTTGACACGCTTTGAGCCGGTTCATCTTTTCTGCTCCATGACCTCTTGCGTTTAACATTGTTGTATACAACCCATTTTTCGTCCCCAGTAATAATCCGCTTCAAAAATGGATCATTTTCTAGACGTTTGAGGAGCGAATCACACGCGTCAACACGACGACACAAATTTCGCTCGGTAAGGACATGGGGCACCCACACATCGAGCTTCGAGGTTAAGTCCATGCCTTTCAAATGGCCATAAACAGTTGAATTCGACAAATTTAACCTCTCACCGATCTCTCGTGTGGTGATTCGCCGATTTGCATCAACTAATGCCTTTATCGCATCTTTGTCAGCTTCGACCGGCCTTCCAGACCGTGGTGCATCTTCGACATCAAAATTGCCGGATCGAAATTTTGCAAACCAGTTCTGGCACTGGCGTACTGTTAACACGCCTTCTCCATACACATCCGTCAATTTTTTTCTCGCTTGGACAGCATTTTTACCTTTTCTGAAGTTAAAAAGTAAAATATGACGAAAATGCTGCTTATTGCTCTCCATATTTAAAAAGGCACCAACCAAAAACTACTGGGTAGAATTAATAGGACTTTTTCACACACAATCCTTGCAATATCAGCTCTCATGACATATAATGGTTATGGGGCTTAAGTGTGAAGTTAGTTTCGAAAAAACGTAATTAAGTCTTCTGGCGGGAAAAAACGAAATGACTTTCCGAACAACCCAATAAATCATTACAAAGTAGTTCGGTTGTGAATATAAAGAATATGAAATGAAAATTATGACCTCTTGACCGATAATCACTAAATTTAGCGTACTAACTGGAAACCTTCCAAAGATAATCACAAACCAAAAATTATTTTGTTGGTATTTGACCTACTTTAGTGGTATCTCGAAAAGTACTGGCTAAAAGCAGACATTTTTCCATACTTATGTGAAATAATATCGAAACTATGAAGCTTTGGAAAAACACTTAATAACACGATCCCTTTGTACCAGATATCCTAATGTAACTGAAATATACCACACACATTTTCAAATGTGTGTTCTCTATGCGATTAGCTTTTGAAGTGTTTAATAATGAAGATCAATTATTATTAGCTGCAATAGAAGCGGTCAATCACAGCAATATCTGCTTCAGCCATGTTTAAATATCGTAGCATATTTATTTTGCTAGTTCCAACAACGCTTTCTTTCGAGAATTGTATTATTTTCTCAGTTACTACTCCGCTTCAAGATTTTTGCTGAATGTTAGCTTAAATTTCTGGTTCTGGTTCTTGGTTGGTCTAAGCGAAAGGTTTGTCTAAGTTGATGAGCGAAAAATACCTAAAAGAAATTTACCTAATGTTACGTATACGCCATGTGCGCTGGTGTAGTCAAATAGTAGACTGTAGACTGTGCACACTGTAAGTGCTTGAAGTTATTATTGTAAATATAAACAACTTTGATACTTTTTTTTCATTCAGACGAAATAAAATATATTTGAACTAATAAGGCGTGGTAGACAGTTCCTAAGGCTGTGGAAAGTTGGAAAACTAGTTTATGGTAAAAAATGCATTGAAAATATAGTGACATTATAATATCTAAAATTATTTAAATTCGTTCGGTTACTTCCTCAACTTTTAGGAATTCATTTTTCCATGCTTCACGTTTTCATGAGTTAAAAGCTACTAAAAATATATAAAGCAAGCCTTACTTGGACCGAAATTGAACATTTGAGAAAGATGTATGAAGAGTTTCATTAAAACATTTTGTATAAATACACGTGAGCATTATATTTTGAGGTTACGGTAATCATTAGCACATATAAATTGGTGATAAAAATTGCATAATTTGCACTAGACAGGTATTTTGTGATTACTTGATTCACACAAATTTACAGCACTGTGCTAATAATCTGCAATCACCCAGAAGCCAGCTATCGTTTTATATAGACCACACGTATTTCCAACACACACAGATAGGCTGGACGATATTATATATCATAAAAGAATATAATTTTCTTAAAGGTAAAAATAATACAGAGAAATATTTTGTTGAGGGGGTCACAGTCGTGCTGGTTGTAAACAGGTATATTCATATCTATTATTATAATTTAATTTGCTTAGTTTTCGTACACCCGCCCATGTTCCACAAAGGAATAGTAGTTTTATTCAAGTGGCTAAACAAAAAAAATATTAAACTATTTATATAATCGAATGAAGAGATGCACTTAGGCATATACATATATATCTAAGTGTCTATCAGATATACATATTCATATATACGATAATTCAAGCAAAAATTGTGATGCATATGCGTATTACTAGCTATTCTAACCATATTAACAAAGTACGCAATTATCCTTGATCTCTTGATCTTGACTCTTAGTGCGGCAAGCAAACGAACAAAATCGAGCTACTGCCATATCTCCATTCTATTTTCCACAATTTTGAATGGTTTTATAATAGATATCTCAAGTATCAACAAAGGTATAAAGATAAAACCATGCCCAAGACAGTCTGCATAACTGGAGCAGTCACAGATTTATATACCGCCAAGGATTATCAGTTCCTTACAATTAAATGGCGTATATTCGCTGCCACTACAATAACTATAAGAACATTTCTAGACAACATTCTGTAAATGTACGCCTACCCTTCTCTACCTGAATGTGCGAAATCTGTATATATCTTTTCCTAGCACCAAACTTTGCACCGTATATATCGGTTAGTATGAGAGATCTCCTCATAAAATTACTTGGAAATTATTTGTTTAGTAAAATTTCTATTCCACATGATTCTAATGGCTACCTTATTAGTTTCTTCTTGTGTGCTTGTTGAGTTAACTGTATGTGTATTGAAATAGTAAAATAAGAATTTTTAGTGAAATGCCATTGTAAGATTATTTCTTGTAAATTTATTAATTCCAAAATTTGTCGAGGCATAAATTATGTGTGTATGACGAGCGTATTATACTACACGCATACATATGCATAGATGTAAATGTCTACTTGTATATAGAAGTGGTATATCATAGGTATGCGCCTCAAATATCATGATAAGTTTTATTTAGCGTCTTCAGTAATGAAAATCCACCCAAACTATGGAATGAAGCAAACAAGCAATCAACCAAACTATCAGTTAGAGTTTCCAGCCAAAAGAACTTGGTGCTTGGCGCTGCAGTGAAATTGTCAGAAGTTATAAATAAACAAACAAAACATAGAAACAGCAAGGAGTGGAGAGAAACACATATGTAATACCCAAAGGCGCCGGAGAGCAAATGAGAGTCTAAGGATATGAGCAAATGTGTAGATGTGTGCATTTGCTTAGTGCCAAAGTGCGCACAAATCGAGAGGGAGAGGGAGAGGGAGAGGAGAGAGAGAGAGAGAGAAAGAGAGATAGAAAGAGAGTTGAACAAGTGATTTGAACTGTTGGAGGAGCGCCTGCGCCAAGGCAGAAAGCTTTTCACCGCGCAATATTAAGCAGTTGAAATGGAAAGAGTAATGCGAAAAGCTAAAAAAAAAGGCGAAAATGCTGAAGTACGCTGCTACTTTACATAGAAACTTGTGTGGAAGCGTATGCGGATACACAACACATATGATGGCACTTCAAGGAAGTGGAAACGTTTCTGCATTTTGGGCTATAAAAAGAAACACGTTTTCATCTGACGGCTGCGACGGCTGGCCGCTCGGCTGTTAGCTGCTTTTGGCCACTTAGCCATGCCGTTGTCGCGTATGTATGTGTTGGTGCGTGCAAGCATGCCCTGCAGGAAAATGCTAACTGCTCAGTCAAATCTACAGTTCATAAAAGGAGAAAAGTAAAAAATAAACAAACTTTTAACAAAATCTCAAAAGTGTTGAGCGCTGTTAATTCCACTAGGCAATTTATTCCTTTTTTGTTTTTAACCGACTAGCGGTAAATTCGTGACTACCTCGTATTAGTTTTAGAATTGTAGAATTAGTATATTGAGGATGTTCATTAATGCTTCCTAAAACGTCGCAATTTCAAATTCGCCAGCTGACCTTAAGAAGGACGGTATGAAGACGAACTATTAAAGGATTTTCAAGCACTAAACTCGCTCTGGTTTAAAACTTGCGGATTTTCTTGCAGGGTCATTACAGAATTACTTGAACTATAAAAATTCGTAAGGGGCAATTTCTGCAGTTTACAAAAAAGTTATAACGGAAATATGGGAAAACATTTTCCGAGAAGTTAGGAATGAGAAAAAACAAACCCAAAGTAAAGTTATGTTAAAGTTAAGTCTCTAGAATATCACCAATTTGCATAACACGTTCAGATATTGAAATTTATAACCTCAAGTTGTCTACAATGAAGAAAAAGCTCAGCTTCGGTATTGTTATGAAGAAACATCGCACAAAGATACAACCTACCTATAACGATCGTTTATGGGCCGATCTCTGTTAAACGCGCTAAAAATGAGGAGACACAGAAGGAAGTTATCTACAGGTTAGCGCATAGAAGTCAAACAAACGAAATTTGTTAGCAAAAAAACGGTGGCACAAGATCTAAAGTCTGCTTAGTGTTATAGTGGAAACGGTCAAACAGAAAGATTCAGATTTTAATCAGTCACAGTTTTTAAATTTTCTTGTGGACAAATTATTGACCACAATATATATGACCATTTTTAAGTTTGAGTGATGCAATAGGTTGCAAGATGCATCCCACACTTTACAGGCTTCAGACAAGTTCAAGTTGTTAGACTATAATAATGGAAAAACCGCACAAAAATCGTATAAAAATTTCATCCAACAACATATTTCTCTATTACTCGGAAATCATGCCTATAGATTTTCAGAAAGTCTCAGGTTGAAATAATGAAGCTTAGATTCACACACCAGACACACTTCGTTTTCCATTTTATGGTCTGCCACATAATATTATTCGACAAATTTGAAGAAGTACATGTTTTTGTTTCTTTTTCGATAACAATGAGAATTTAATGACAGAAATACTCTATAAGGTTCGCTATTGTCAAACTCGCTAAGTCCTGATGCACTCGAATCCTAGTCCTATATAATGTTAGCACCACACATATACATATAACACACTACGACCATCATTCGAGATTAATACCACAACTTAAAAGTGGTAGAAAATCGGGATGGTGGCATAAAAACAAAAAAAAGGTTGGTAAGCGCTTGTTACCATGCGCAAGCGCGTTAAGTTTCTCATGATGAACTTTGACATTTATTTAACATTAACAAAGCGACCATTATCCTTTTCGGGAATTTCGAAACATTGAAATAAGCAAAAATTCGAAATTGCTTAAAACTAAGTCTACCTATATTTTAATAACCTATTAAAGGTTATGTCATGTGGATGCAGATAGGATTCTTAAAAATATAATGAGGGTTCCCTCGCAGAAGCGAATTTGTAAAAATGACAGAGCATTATCTCAAATTTTGGCTCTACCATTGGCAGAAGTGTTTTCTTCTATGAAGACTGGCTGGGATTCTCTACTTTGTAGAGCCCGGCATCTAGCGATTTGTGGAAGCTATAAAGTTATGTTAACATATATATATATTGAAAGAGACGAACATTTTGGTATTAGTTAATGCTTCTTAAGTAGATTACAATTGCATGGAATCACCCATAAACATAATGCTTGTGTGCTCAGCGAAACAAACATACGAAGAAAACATACATACAAACAAAACATACACAGGAGTTGCAGTGTTATGCCAATATTAAATTTCGGTCCAATGAATTGAAGCGCAAACACTCGCGGAGCAGAGTTGAGGGTTGGGGTGATTTGTAGCTATTGTTACGTACTGATATTACAACAAATATGACAACAACAACAATGCGTTAAGCAAACAAAATCAGCAGCAGCAGCAGTGGCAATTGTGGCAGTTGTGGCAGGCGAGCGACATCCA
This sequence comes from Bactrocera minax, assembly GCA_021498325.1. Taxonomy (NCBI): domain Eukaryota; kingdom Metazoa; phylum Arthropoda; class Insecta; order Diptera; family Tephritidae; genus Bactrocera; species Bactrocera minax. The sequence continues at coordinate 364,934 of JAKEEE010000091.1, forward strand.
AGCTTATGTTGGCGCCGCAACCCGCCGCACCACGCCGCTCAGTGTCCAATGCTGCTTTCCATATTCACTCAACTACAACATGTATGCATGCATATAAATGTATGTGTGTATGTATGCGCATGTGTTTGAACAATATGTTGTGGCATAAATTTCACATTCGCGTCCGTGCAAGCGCATAACACACACACACACACACACACACATGTGTTGCTTGATTGTGTGTGTATTTGTTGTAATTGCTACACTTTAGTAAGCTGCCATGTACATATATGTACACTTATGAGCATGAATTCGCGCTTATATTGTATTGTGTAGCATGTCCTGCCGCAGGCGTGCTGATAATTTATGAAACTGGGCATAACCTCAACATAAATTTATCATTGGCACAGCCAACAGACGTGTCTTCGCAGCCGTGTTGTAATATTTCTTCACTATTTTTCACAATAATTCAGCTAGACATGGGTACATACTCGTATATGTGTATATATATATATATGTATATGGAGGCTTTTTAGGTCACTGCGAGCAATATCTTTTCGCCAAAGACTTCTTTTACTTATGATTTAATGCTTCTAATAATGTCACTTGCTTTTGTAGCGAAAGGTTGGTGATAAAGATGCGCTCTGCCCCCAAATGAAGCTGAGGTTTATTGGCAAACAGAGAGATATGTGATTTTCACACACATGCATGCACACATACATACGCTCGTATATATTAGCACCGTTCAAAGCACATCTGCACTTATGTACATATGTATGTCTGTATGCATTTACATACGTATTTATGTATGTATGTATGTATAAGCATCATGCTTCAGCGCCGCTATTTAGTATTCACCAGCTTGCCTGTTTTCTGCACTTGACCCACCTTTTTGCAGCAATGCAGCAGCAGTAACTGTAATTTCGCGTGCTTTGCACTCTCACCTTTACGCTTTGTAACGGCGCTCACAGTTGTTTGTAACGGCATTTTGTTGGCGTAGGTGCAAACATTTTTAGCGCACTGACGAATTTTCCGAAATTGCCATTGCATACATACATACATACAAAACATAGTTTAAGTGCACATTAAGGGTAGCCAAGCACGCAAAAAACACCAACCAACACACACACACACACACATTTTAGCATACTGAACTTAATGAGCTCGGTGCTCAGTTCGGTTGATATTTTGATGAAAGCATAAGCGTCTGTATTTTTCAACAAGTTGAATACGAATGATTATGCGGTTTCGTTGTCTGTCCGTCGACGTTATAAAAAATCGGTTAATAACAACGCCTATCTTTCATATAACGGGTAACGCTCACAGCTATTGGGAGCGCGAGCACATAAATTGAGGGCACGAATTCTATATATAAGGCTTACATATCAATCAGTTAATAAATTGGATTGGCATGACACCGGCGACTTTCAGTTAAGTTCGGTTGCTTGTGGCTTGTACTCTTTATATAGCACTATATTCAGAGAGGGCCTTCATTGTTTTGACGCCTATTTTATTAATACTGAGCTGCTGATTGATATGATGTGGTCTGGAATATAGGTCTGATATGAGAATTGAGGGTTAGAATTATTCCATGCTTCACGAAAATGCCTAGCCGGTTTCAGATTCCTCCGAAGCAGAAGCAGTTATGTATTATAGTTGTCGAGATTTCTCTTCGAAACCAGTTAAAACAAAGTCACACCGAAAACTGCCAATTACGCAGTGTTATAATTGATTATAATAGAAAAATATTAAATCGTAGAGCCAGAGAACAATTGTAAGGTATTTTATTAAAAGTAGAAGCGGGTGTTTTCTTAGCATATTATTGAATTACCGTATATAACATCGGGTAATATGTTTGATAACTTAGCAAAGTTGTAAAGAAATCTCCTGCTGTTAACTTTAATGCTATCTCGGAAAATAAGCGGGTCTACATAAGTGAAAAAACACCGAATTTATACCGACCCAGATCTATTATATCTGCAATATTGTCTCAAACTATTTGGAAAATATTTTATTATGTTACGACAAAAACAACAACCGTTAAAAAAGGTATGTCGAACTTTCTCGTGGTCGTGGTTTGCCGCTGTTTGGCAGGAGCGACTTCCAAGTCCGTTATGTCACCTCAAATACATGTATTCAGGCATTCTAGGTTATTCATAAAGCGAGCATCAGTAAGATTTTGACTGAAAACAGAATTCCACACAATTTATAACACACATAGAAACAGTTATTTATGGATTGTCTTAAGAGAATGCTTAACACGATCACGATGTCTCAAGCACTTTATGTAAATATGGTATGTATGCGATGCTAAGCTCCAGCTATGAAAATACCGAAAATCGGACGTTATGGAAATTTTGCAAGCTAACAAAACCACAGTTCTCTGGTGCAGTGGGGAGAATAAAGGCCGGAAAGGAACATGTGGACTTAGAGTAATCTCTATATCTGGATCTGGAGAAGAGCAGAGTGAGTTTCTTTATGGATGATTCGAGGTTTACTCTCTTGAACGCGCCATTAACTTTAATTCCTGACTCCCGTATCACTGAAGAGTTTTTCAAGCAAGGACATCTGTCATTAAGGTAGCATTGGATCTATTGCTCCGAAGTACAGGAGAGAAGCATTCACCCCTATAACCGCGCAGCGGTAGAAGTCATGCGCTCGAAACTAGTACATGAGTGCTTAACCTTTTTACTGGCTAGATCGAGACAACTCGCGATAACAATTATATAGGAGCTTGCACATGGTGTATATGCAGGGAACTAACAGGCTGTGTGTGAACTTGCGGTAAAAGACACACTAACCTCATTATTACTACACTGAGAGCTCTTGTAACTTTCACTGTCCTTTTGCGGTTTCCTGCTCAACAGTTGAGTCTTACAAGAGCTGCGCTACTGTCTGTACTTGCGCGATTATTATTCTTCTTCCTCCATCGTCCAATTATAAGCCCTGATGTAAGGCTAAAAAGCTTCCCAAATTGATGTCAAATATCAAATGGCGAGGTAATCATTTCAGCACTTGCTTTTCGACTAAAAACATCTCGACTCTCATTACTTTAGTCATCTCGAAGAACTATGTCAAATCGGAATCAATCGGTACCAATCGCGCTAGTAGATTTCTAATGGGCTCAAGAAGTATTAACGGTATATGGAGTAATATGTAAGTTTCATTACAGCTATGCTTGTAACTGTTTAATGGTCAGTTCCGGATCGGAAATTAGCACAACAACACAAAACACAAAACCCAACCTAGCTTAATAGCAACAAAAAAAAGTCGATACTCTTTGGTATGTTGGACTCTACTTATCACTTTCATCTGTAATGCCTAGCCAATTCGAGGCTAATTTATATTATATATTCACAAGTATAAAAGTACATTCCCACAAACTCTATTAGCACTTCCAAAAACAGCTTACTTGGAATACTAAATGTTTAGCTTTTGCAGAAAACACTCAGAAAACCATTATAAGACTTTTGCAGCGCATTTTTGATCGGATGTTAACGCTAGAACCCACTGTACCACTTATACGTTTCGCGAATTATTTCTACATACATAGACGCATGTGTAGAGATGTGGTATACGCTTGTGAATGCTGAGCCACTGCGTGTATTTAGAGAATTTCAACTTTTTTTTTTTTACATCATGGTGGGTGTGTATGCAACGTGGGTGTATGGGTGTGCCTCTATGGATGCGAGTGCGAGTACGCTATACGCGGAAATATAAGCGAAATACTGTGTGAGTTTGCGTTTGTGTGTTTGCGTGCGTGTGTGTGTGTGTGTGTGTGTGTGGAAGCTTGCGGGGGGTGAATTATACATATATTCCCATTCATGTTCGACACTCGGCTTTATGCACAGTCAATGAGACTACTGAGACGAGCTGCGAGTTATAACGTAGCTGCTGTTTTGCTTTTGTTGCTTTTGTTGCTTAATCGCTTATATTTACTTTTTGGCAGCAAAAGACGGAAGAGTTTAAAACAAATGTCACCAAAGAGTATTTTTATATTGCATATATATATATGTATTATTTAATTATGTATGTATTATTTAATTTTAATATTCGTACTCTTTCTCCGTTTTACTATTTTCGTTTTTTTTTTTTGTTTTTTGCACATTTCACAAAAAATATTTGCACGTTACTGTAATTATGCGAAGATTTATTGCTTAACTCAAATTTCGATTTTTCCACACTTTCGCACATTTTTTACTCTTACTCTCCCTTAAGCACGCTTTTGCACATATATTTTTCCATATATATATATATTTGTCATATTTGCGCTTTGTTTCACTTTTCTTTATTTTTTTTTTGTATTTTTTTTCCTTTTTTTTGGTTATTTTTTGTTTTGTCATTTGGCTTTTACCTTTTCAGTTGGTCGTTTTTACGCACTGCGGTGGACACTGCGGTCCAATGGTGCTTTCAAAATTAATTATTCACTTGCCCTGTTAAATTAACATTTGTTTAAGGCCTCATCATCATCAAAAGAACAACAACAACAACAACAACAACAACAACAACAAGAATAACAAGAATAACAATAACAACATTATCATCATCATCATCATCTTTGCTTGCTGTCCGTATGAATGGATGGCGAACAGCGGTTGCACGAGGAAATCGAGTGAGTAAGAGAATGGTTGGGCAGGAAGTCGCCTGCACATGGACGTAACTGTGAAAAAAGAGCGCTTAGCACATATCTACACACAAATCTGATATTATATGCTGGTGTATGTGTGTGTGTGCGTGTGTGTCACATATAAGCTTATATAGTATATTATATTGAACTCCTACAAAAGTGAGCCGACGTACGAATGAGTACAAGGACTCTATAAAATTTTCAGCCTTTCGACCGTACGACCGACCTACCGACCAAACGACCGAACGAACAACTGTAAAGCGCTGCCCGTGACACTAGAGCGAACACAAAAAAGAAACGCTGACAGCAAAATGACAAAAAAAATCTTAAAAAAAAATACAAAAAAAAAATAAAAATTTGAAAATTAAAAAATATTCCAGGAAAATAGTTTCTTAAGAAAACGGCATTTAAAGAGTTTATGTCGATAAAAAAAAAAACTAAGCAAAATCTTAAAAATATATTGCAGGCAATGATTTTCAGCAGGTTTACCGTCGTTTATGGGCAGCGTAACACAAAACCATAGATCAGTTACACATTTCCGCAACAAATTTGCAACTTTGTAACTCTCACGTATATTTTCTGCCAACATATAAGCGCAGAATTACCATACATAATTTTTCTCACATTCCCATGCACGATTACATTTCATTTTCGCATTTGCTCTGCACACAATTCACATGTAATTTTCACGATTACCGCAAATTGCACAATTTTTTTTGCCTTTTCACAAATTTCGCACAAGATTTCAACTTGCTTTCATTGCGATTTTCAGCGAATTGCTACTACCATGAAAATTTGTTACCGAAGTAATTTATGAAAACGCACAAAAAGTAATGAAAAAGTTGTTGCGAGAAAGGAGAAACCAAAAAGAAAAAACAAATTTCTTTAATTCCAACAAAATCCACAACAGCAGCGGCGCAGCACAGCACAGCACAGCAAATTATCAACGACACACCGACAGCGACTACAACGACTTCAGACGACGGCGACGACTACGACCACAACGCACGAACATCAGCGCCAGTACTCAGCAGTCCAAAAGGCTCACATATCCTGCGAACCCAATATAGTTGACAGCTGCTCCTGCCAAATGCTGCTGCTGTTGCTGTTGCAATGTATAAGCGCCTATTTCTATGCTTGGTGCGATGTTTCGATGTTACTGTATATAAGCATTGCTGCAATGCAAGCGCGCTCACCACACATGCTCGCCACTTGCGCTCTACGCGCCACGATAAATATGTACAAATAGCTTTGTAAGCGCCACCTCCTTGGTATTATTTTCGTCCTTCAAATGCATAAAATATTTAAATATTTTCACCACAGCCTCCTTAGTCGCCTTCGCCACTCAAAGTTCTCAAGTATGTGAGCTTTTTGAGCACACGCGCGTGATTTGGCACTCTTTCCGCTCGCTCTTACTCTCTCTCCTGCTGCTTGAGAATGTCATGGAACTGTGGCTTGAAAAGGATAACAGTATGTTTGGCGTTTAGGTTAGCGTCAGCGTCAACAAGAAAAAAAAACAAAAAAAAAACATCGCATAAACCATGTGCTGTTGGCGAAGGCAAAAAAATGTGCTGGAATTCGGGTTTCGATCTTTATTTATATATAGAAAACTAATCTAACTAACTCATTTCCTTTTTTCTACCTTTTTAAGTTTCACTTGATTTGATGCAAAGTATGAATTAACAGTTTCTATTCGCCTACACTAAACTTACGTTCTTAAATTTTTTGTTTTATTGAGAAGCTTTTCTTACCCTAGACTTATACTCACCGGTTTGATAATATTGGTCGAGCGGCATTCGCTACTAGCGTCAGACTTTTTCCATAATATACGATTTTTACTCTAAAGATTCTAAAGGTGTATCCGATGTAAAGAAGTCCACACTCCGCTCTTTCTATAAATATGATTTCGCTTGGAGAACTTACCTCGCCTATAGGTCCTTTTAATATTATACAAAGCTGGTTTATTACTGGTATTTTTATCTAGAAAAGGCTGATCGAGTTTGAGAATCGCAGTGAGAGAATTATTAAGCTTCTCCCAAACTAGTTTAGATCAAAGGCAATCTCACGGTCTTCGAACAAACCTGAAGCATCTATACGCACTGAGTATTGAACTGCGAATCGAAATGGGCTCGCCAATATTCAGTGCGTTGAAGAGCCTTCTTTGATGAAAATATTAAGTTGAAATTACATGCGTTTTTGATGTGCAAAATTAACCTATTACAAGTTCCCCGTTATGATTGAATGTATTTAAAGTATTCGAGGGAAGAAATCGCTTATCAATATGGCGGCAAATAAAATAACAGTGGATATGTATATGAGATAGTTCCGAGATTAGCTCATCAATTGAGCTCTGCTGTTCCTAGGTCTTTTCGTAGAACTGTGTTACTACTAATATGCTTTGCAAATAAGAATATACCTTAAATTCAGCATATAGCGAGGTGCTTCGTCTATATTACAACTACAATAAGTACTAAATAGCAATAAATACTAAAATAGAAAAAAAAAAAAATAAATTTTTGTTGTTGTTGCAAATAAAAATACGCTTCTTTTTGTGGCAGAGACTGAAGAGTAGCATATTTTTGACCACCGTTAGGTTTCACCATTTGTTCATAACGGCATAATTGATTTGAGATAGATTTATGGTATACAGAGGTATGTATTTATGGTATATGGTATGTAGAGGTATAGCGTAAATAACAGTTGTTCTATTTGCATTTGGTAAGGCTTTTAACTTAGAGATTGCAACAACGCTACGGATTCTAAGAAATGGTTGCAGTCTATTAATTTTATATATGTTTCCTGCATTTTGTTTACAGTCGTTGCTTTAAGAGATTTTGGCTTGATTTGTGGTTGTTTGAGCACGCCTTCGTTTTATTCGAGACCCGATTCAAAGTAGAGCCGATCTTTCACTTTGGCATATTACTTTTTAAAACGCTTATTTCTAACCAACTATGATGTACTTGTAACTAGTTTTGATTATGTTGTTGTTACACATGTAAGTTATTAATTTAACGAGCATTCTTTTCTCCACTCGCTTACATGAGAACTAGACTATTTATTTAAAAATGCAAAAATGGTTGAGAATCAGTTACAGAAAAGAAAGAAGAAGAAAAATCGGATTAGGATTCAAAAGATAATATGTCGTATAAGAATTGAAGTAACTATGAAAAAATTGGAGCTTATACTCTTTTACTTACTTAACCTAAACTAGTATCAGCCTAAGGCTCTCAAATATTTAAAAGAAATTAGTTGCCTCTGGCATACGCCGTTTACATAAATTGCGGTTCGGTATATGCTTAGCGTTACCTTACTTATAGCGCTATCAATTACTACTCGTTCATTGCTTGTAATAAAAATCAGCTTCTAGGGCGGCCTCTTTTGACTGCGCGCCTCTTCCACACAACGAAGAGTGTGTTTTTATTTTGGTGATAAGCCGACGTTCGCTCGACACACGATCCGTGATAAGAGCAGTTATTATTCTGTCTGTAGCAACAGTGGATTACCCCCCGGCGATCCCGTCGAGCTAATAATTCAGTTTCAAATCAATACTCGCACGGAAAGGACGGACTAATCGGGGCGAATGGTGTTTGATATAAAGCGGTGAATGGAAAAGTTTTGAAAAAGCACTTCTAGTGACAAAGTTGTTAAAAAAAGAATTAAAGTAAAAAACACAAAAACAAAAAGAAGCTTTATTTAAAATAGTGAATCCTTGTTTTACAACAACAAAGTGTGCCTACAGTGGTAAAGTGGTAAAACCGTTGACCCAGTGAAGTGGTGATGTGAAAAATGGAAAAGTAAAGTATTGTGAATTTCAATTACAAGCGAACGTAATGGTCGAATTCCGCAAAAATAATGAGCATATGTATTATTTAATTTGGTTTTTTTAGAATACTGCGTCAAGTAAAATCGTTTTTCAAAACGCTGATATGCTTCCTAATTGCTTGCTGCTTGCTGCCGGTGGTTATTTTGTCCTTTGTATGTAAGTATGGTGATCATGTGTGCGCTTAACTAACAGGCATGATCATCATTTACAATAATCGTAAATGATACACGCTAAAAAAAAAAAACGAATTTGATTTATTATATAAAAAAAAGACATTGTTATATTAAGAAAAAAAGTGTGAGTTTGTTTAAGGATTGTGTACCCTTCATTGACATCATTCTAATAAAGTAAAATCGAAAATTGAGAAATAAAAGAAAAATATGTTACAAGTCAATGAAAATAAAATAACATTAATATGAACTGTACATTAGGGTGGTCTTTAAAAAATCATATGGTTTTTAAACTTATAAAATATGAAGCCAATGAAACTAAAATTACAATTATATGTACTATTATAAGTACTATATATGTACTACATATTAGGGGAGTTCTTAAAAAATTATATGAGCGATTTTTCAGATAAAATGGGTGAGTTTATCAAACTCACCACAGCTAAAGGTATTGCAACTAAATTTCAATATTAGAGATGGTTAAGACATATTACACAGGACCGATTTCTCTATCGAGATAATATAATAAATATATAAATAAATCGATAAATCAAATCGGTATTAAAATATATAGGTGATAAATTTGACTATAATACTATTAATTGAAATTAAGAATAAACAAAAAAGGAAACAATTTCAATTTTTCGAAATTTGATCGAAAAATCTGAAATTTGACCTATTGACGCGTCTTAATCATCTCCAATCGAGACTATAATATATATGTGATAACTTCTACAATAATGGCCTCGTTTTAGGGCATTGCATGCAAAAGCCCTATATAAATTTTAATTTATTGATGTTGAAAGTTAGAGAAATCGGAGGGGGATCAGGAAACTGTGATCCCTGTGAGACACGTCTTAATCATACGCTATAGCGGTCAGGAATAAATTGGTCGACAACAACATTATCGATATAATTTTGAGGTGAAGAAATTCAGTTCTAAAACAATTCACATATTTTGGGATCACCCTAATGTTCACATTTATTGCAATAAAATTTTTGTAATACGTATAACAGAAATTTTAGGGAGGATAATAAAGTAATTATTGAAATTTTCTGATTTTTTTCACATTTAATATCAAATCTGGAAAAAATGTGAACAAAATACTCCAAAAAATACTCGGATTCACAAAACATTCGGATGTTTCTTTTGGGAGTTTTACATCGGCGTCACTCCTTGTTCTTCCGATTACGAAAATCACATGGCCTTGGGAGTAGACAAATAATTGTCAATGAGGTTCATAGAAATCTTCGATATCATATCAAGTGCCAGAATTTGTTTAAACTTAAAGAGATGTATGAAAATTTATTTATTTTTCTGAAGCAGTGACTGCTTTGATAAGATTCTACCTCTTTTCCCGAAATATTCAATTAAAAATTAGACCTAGGAAGGACCTAGGATATATAAATATATCTACTGTAAAATTAAAATAACAATTATACACATATTTTAAGCGCCCACTGTATTCATGTGTTATGCAAACCGTCTCTAAATTCTATGCACGACATCGCCTTCATGCATTTTGGTGGCTGCACATTTTTATTTCATAATATTCGCCTGATAACATATTACTGGCTACATATATACCTATGTACATGCAACCAAACATATTTGTGTATATATTTATTTATGCGAGTGTACCTATCAGCTAAATAAATTAAAACAATTTGAAGGTATAGTGATAGCCGGTGTGCTGCACCGGCTCCAGACTACAAAAGTTCCAATAAAAAAGTGCTTATTTTTAATTTAAATATTAAAATACTATTTCGGATTTAAAGTTCAAGGCCAGATGCTGGAAAATGCAATAACAAATATTGATAATAATATAATATATTATATTGTAGAGCGAGCGATGATTTCAAATTGTCAGGAGGAAGATTATTTTGAAGTCTATAGGTAAAGAAAGTAAAGTCCACTTTGCTACCAAATCCAAAGTTGTACTTAGTCCCTGAAAAGAGTGACCTTACGTTAGATTGAATGTGGGATGCATTCAAATCTAAGAATATATTTCTGTTAAGTTGAAGTTTGGCCACGAAAAGCAATTTCTTAAAGTCACTCTCCACTTAATCTTCTCAAACCAAAGAAGGTCTCTCAAGGTCTAGTACCAAAAGTGGTGAGTATCTTTTTCTACGAACCATATTTTATTTCCATTCTAGAAGCACGTTCTAGTGAGAATACCCACAATTAAGCACAGATATGCTGAGAGTTAGGCTTAGTGGTTGAGAGAGGACTTTACTTCTCAGTTGCCTACTTAGTTCAAAGTTAAAACTCATTATTCTTGGTGTTTATGATTATAGAAATACTTAGTTAGAATGTTCATCTGGTGGAAATCTAGCCTATTAAAAAACGTTTCATGCCTTTGGAGCTTTTTGAGTTTTTCAAAGTCTGATAGCATGGTGCTATTAGGTGATATCATATTGAGCTAGTTAAAGCTTCATCTGAACTGTTTGGAAGACTCATTTCTTTGGTAGATGGAGTGATTTGTGGGAATACTTTATATTTAGACAACACACAAGTATGCTTCTATCCGATTATAACCTGCATAGGGGCTATTGGATAAAGCTTCATAGAGCTTTCTGAAGTTCAATCAGTTCAGCAGTTATCAAGTAGTATTTTTGATGTGCTTACAATAATATAATAGAGCACAAGTTCGGGGTTAATCGAACTTGAATCGAAAACTGGGAATTTGGAACTCCTGTTTCTCTCAGTTTTGCTCTATATCGAATAGTACGAAAGGGATTAAAAGTGAGTCTTCGAACGAACTATGCTCTGAACTTTTTATTCTTTTTTACATACATACAAAATACATACATGTATTATATATTTCCATTTGTAATTTATTACATACTCCGGGTTCACATATTGGAACCGACCCAACTAACCGAATGAATAAAATAAAACATAGTGAACTGTGAACACTTCTCGAACTGTGTTAACTCTTAGCGTCATCAACAACAACAACAAAGTTAGTCATTATGAACTTTGACTATTACTATTACTCATTAATCGCCTTTGCTGTGCGAAAATAAGCAAGCAGTGGGCCTCACACAATAAAAATTGTGAACAACAAGTGAAATACATGTAGATATACACACATATAAACAATTTACATAATATTTACATAATATATACTCTCATAACTAAGCATGCATATGCTTATATATTTATATACTATAAATATATATAAATATATTTTTTTGCTTAAGTCCAAACAATGAATTTTATATTTACATCACATATATTTATGTATGTGTATGTATGTACTTGCAAGCATTTGTTATCAATTGTTCAATATGTAGATGTATATATGTATATACAAAATCGCTTATCGCCAAATAATAATGCACATTTCAGAGAAACCGAATCGACAAACATTTCTAAAATAGATTTATTAGCACTCTTGTTATCACAAAATACATATATATACATATATATATATATACACATATATACACAAAAAAGTACCTAAGAACATGCGTATAAAGATTTGCTAAATTCCGAAACAGATCCGGCATACGGTCCAAAATTCAGCTACCCAACCGAAACAATTGCATATACAGTTAGGCACATGCAAAGGCATTTCTCTCATTATGCAATACAATACATATGTACATACATACATACATATATAAATAATTTATACGAATATCACTTTAATTAAATAAATATTTCAGGTGTTCACTACAGTGATGAGTTGGTTAATTATGTGCTTAGCATCAAATATCCCACGCTCAGCATCTCCAAATCGAAGAAGATTCGTACTTTTATCGATACACCACGCAATGCGGGAATTTTTCACTTTCTTCTTCAAATTAAAGGTCAGTGTGACTTTGAGGAAATAAAACGGTACTATGCCGACAATCTGACGGATGCACGTGACAAAGCTGGCTATTTGCGTTTTCCGAAATTGCGCCAAAAATTGGTGACCTGTTGGGGTCACTATGCTTGGGTGAATGATAATAGGTGAGTGTAAATAAATTGAAGTAAGAAAGTATCAACTTTGAATGATCATAAGTTACTCTCACTTCATATACATATGTACATATATATATATATATATATATTTATATATATAATATACATCTCTACTTATCCGAGTGATATATAGCATATTAATATTAATAGTTTGGAAGAAAATTTGCCTTGTTATTATACGCGGAGAATTATCGGTCCAAGTTTCATGGTATCGTCCATGTTTCATGGTAGCATACTGACCTATTTTCCTTACTTGTCTCTCTTATTGTTCTATTGAAAAACCAGATAGAGTATATTCTTTATATAGAGTACATATATGGAAATGCTTCGTCTGATGTCATTTATTTTCTATATCACATCTTTATATGGGTAGCTGATTTGTCAAGTTTCATTAGAATATATCCTGCCTATAAAATTTACCTAATTGATATCTGTATTCGTCTATCCGTGAACGATAGAAAGAGAGGTAGAAAGAGGATAACCCCGTTGCAATTCTTTTAACTCGGTTAGGTATTAAGGCTGATCGGAAATCAAAATCGTTTATTATACCAAAGAAAAGAAGAGCGAAAACTGGGCATTGGTTCACGAGCTCACGAGCAGTAAACAATAAACCATAAACCTACGCAACTGAACCCCAACCTTTCACCAGCCCGAAGATAATGAGGCGACAGTGCCTTTATTTGCAAGCTCAGTGACCTTGTAGTTTCATTCGATTCCACTAGGAAAAGGCACCCATAATTCTTAGCACAAGCTAGCTCGATGCAATTATTAATAAAGTTAAGCACTCCTTAACTGGCCTCGTGCGAACGGTCAGTGAGATTTTAGTACGCCACTAACATATATTTATAAGATGGATTAAGGTTGAAGTACTTACACATACTGGGCAATTATCTGGTCTTAAAATTAATGCCTTAATAGATATATAAAAGCCTTAGAAGGTTTCAATGATTATGGTATCACAAAGGGTTTTATAGAAAATGTCCGAAATTTCCTAACCTATAACTTCTGCTATCTTGCATCCGATATAAAAAAAGCAGTTGCTCATAAAAGATACCATGCTTTCATGGCTTTAATAAATCTTCACTTGAAATTGGTGATTTACACTGAGAGGATAACTAACAGATATTGGTTATATGGTTTTTAAGTGACCCTTATTAGACTGATTAGTTTTATAATGTAGAAATATGATCAAAGACGAGAAATTTTTTATCTAAAGATGATTTCTGCTACAGACAAATTATTTTTTATGTCAACTCTGCTGAATCTATAAAAAATATGTGGAGAAGGTTTTCTGCCCTTTACAATAACGCCAACATAAGTCGATACTTACCTTCTTGTAACCGAAATGAACCCGATATTTGCAAGAAATTTCACCTTCAGCCGAAATTTTTTATTTAACAGAATTCCAACTGATTAGCGATGTACTGGATATTAGAAATTCCATTAATACTATGTATTTTTTCCTTCAGTTCCTTCAATATCAACAATCATATTGTGCTGAGTGCCCGCACGTATCGCGGACGTCCAGTGAGCGACAGTAATATACAAGATTTCGTAAGCGAATTAGCTACTAAATACATACCTTCCGACTTGCCCCAATGGCAAGTAATTATTATACCAACTGCATCGACCACTTCCAATACAGCGAATACACCAGAGACTGGAAACGAAAATACGACACCGACGACACAAACCATGGTTGATATACTCACTAACCGATCAGTGTCGATCTCTAATTTAATTGTTTTCTCCTTCCATAATTAGGATGACCGCTACTATGTACTCGTGAAAGTACACCATCTTATTATAGCCGAGGAGGAAGACCTACACATAAGCGAACTATTAATGCTGCAGGAGAATGGACGCAAACCACTGATAGATATGGATCAATTCGGTGGTGGAAAGAAAACTCAAGCGCTATCCTATTTCATGCGCGAACCCGTGCACATACGACGTCTGCTCAATCACATTGGCGCACAGATAGTGAACGCCTGGAATGCTTTCATCTACGAGTTCGAGTCGCTAGAAACACCAGATGGCTATAGAGCGGTACATATTACCAATGTGACGCAGCTGTTGTCGGTGCTACTGATCGTCAGTGTGAATGTGTGCATCGACTATTGGCGCACAATGCAATTGCGCCAGAAACTGCGACGACGTTACAATGTACAGAAGGATAACTATGGACGCATGGTGATATTCACAATGCTGCTAATGAAGGAAATTGAACGACGCAATCTCTCATGGCAGGCCGCTTGGATGGCTATCTGTACTTCGGGGCATCCAACGAACATTGCGAAGACTTGGACGAAATTCTTGTGGCGGCTCAATATTAACCATACCGTATTGTTACCTTATCGCATCTACTGCGAACTGATGGCCATAGGCGAACTTATATTCAGAGGTCAAACTCATCTTACGCATACGCATGTGGGACGCATGTCCATATATCTACCGATGATGTTGTATGCACAAATTGAATTCATAAAAATTTGCTATGAAATCTTTAAAGCGCCAGTGAATATTTACGAAGAGCTCTTTGTTAAACCCTCGAAAGAGGCAAACATTCTACAATTAAAGTCTTATTCCGGTCGCAAAATCGTTTCGTTCTCCAAGTCCATTAATGCAGTTGAACTACGTCAACGAAACAACTTTGATGCGACGACTTGTGAATCCGACTTCATACTCGCCTGTCTCGCTGCCGCATTACGTGACTACTTCGCTGTGCATAGCAGCCAGGCGCCAGTACCACAGGTGCTCAATACGACATGTCGCACCATTGTAAAGGGTTATTTCGTGGAGAAGACGGGCAATAAAGCCGAAAATATTGGTGGTGTGGTATTTCTACAATTGCCGCTACAGTCGCCCAGCCGGGAACTTACACACAAATTGCACGCGATTGTGGAAGATGTACGACGCACGCAAATTATGATCTATCTGGCGTCGTTGGGACAGACACGTTTCGATCTGCTGACCGCTTTGTTGCCGCGTGTTTTGACGAAAGTCTTTTTGAACTTCTTCTCTCACAATTTTCCCGTTACTATTACGGAGATACATGGCGCTACATCCGATTTTCAAACACACTGGGGTCATGTGGTGGAGGATGTATTACTCTTCAGACCACCACAATCGAAAACTTGTGGGTTTCTCGAATTGAATTGCTATATCTAAATGACCTTAATAATTCATTTATTATTTCTTACAGGTTTATCTTTGAATATTCATCGCTTCGGAGATCGATACCGTTTGGCGATCATGGCAGACACACAGCTGGGTCCGGATCATTCTCAAATATCACGTGCATTTGAAAATTATATTGAAACAGTGATACTTTGAAGAAGTTTTAACTTATTAATTCATTTCTGTGATTAAATAATTTTGTAATAAAATCGTTTAACGAAAATAAAATCCGATTTAGAATAAGCTGGGATCAATTAAAATTATTTTATTACAATTAAAATATATATACAATCAGTAAAAGTACAATAGGGTCATCAAAGGCAAATATAAGATAGTTTAATTCCAAACAGTATGGACGCTCGTCCAGCAGACCACTCAAGACCCGCTTCATATTTATTGACCGCATTGCCAATGGGTTACATGTCAGCAAAGCAATATCCTTCTATACCAAGTTCGGAGCGGATCTATTGTTACCATAAGCAGAGTGGATGGAAAAGGCATCAAGGGTGTTCTCTATATATTGAAGAAGCAGACTGATGCAAAACATATACCGCCTGAAGATTATAGAAAATGCTATCAAACGAAATTCGTGTCCCCTAAAGAAGGGAAAAGAGGTCGTCATATTTTTAACCCAGCCAAAATAGAGACAGGAAATAAACAGGAAATCAGAAAGCTAACCCGATCGATAAGTAGGCACATTACCGTATAATAGAAATCAAATTCTAAAACGCATAGGTTTCACCCGTCCTACTTACAGATCGAGAGGGAAGGGTTTAGCTGTTTCGATTCCGGTAAGCACAGTTATCAGAAGATCGTGAAGGGTATTCAACAAATATTACTGTCTCAGAATTTATCTAGGATAGATTAAGGGCAGATGCTCTTCGCATATTCTTAATATATATTAGGTAGTTATGGGTGGTTGTCGGAAGAGGTTTTCTAACTGCGAATAGTCTATTGAGAATCCTCCCTGCCAGATCGGCAGGTGATGCGCTTGAGCTCAACTTAGCTAACTAAAAGCGTTATAATATAGAAAACGGCCGGTTAAGAATCGAATGCAGAGTAGATAGACTAAACTGTACAATTATGGAGATCTACTACTACAGCTATCTGGAGACTGAAAATAGGATAATGCTTAAAACATCATATTAGTTTGTTGTGGCATAATTTATTCATTAGATAACTTCAGGGGAATGCTATGAGTTGAAAGCCCTTGGTTGAATATTGATTTGGGTTCGTATATAGGTTAAAATATACGCTCTGGGGAAATAACAACAGCTCGAGAGAAATAACATCAGTCCAGGTCAGACATATTGCTCTTGAAATCTTAGTAGGTATATGTAGCTACTAAAACTCCGGAATCGATCAGGTAGATGACCTTCCTCACATCCTCCCAATAATTAATTAATGAAAAATTAATATAATATATTTTAATGGCCATATGCATTCATATAAATAGTACACTTTGTTCTGAAATGATGTCAGCTACACTAAAATCTAAACTTTACATCAGATTCATAAGTCAAAACGGACAGCTATTTTTGAGATTAGAAAAACTTTTTTATATACAAATCTGTAATTTTTATCTTCTTTTCTTTGCGAAATATATTTTGTAAATCAATTTAAAATTAGCCTTTAGCAATGGACGCCACTACTGAAGAATATCGTACACAATGGAAACACCATTTTTTAGACCATATGAAATCGAAATTACAAGTAAGCATCAAACGATTACCCACACTGAGCATTTTTAATATTTATTGATTATCAAACCTTAGTCAAGTACAGGACAGTCATGCCAAGAACATTCGAATCACATGAGCAAATTGCCCGAATATGAGACCTACAAACAGCAACGCCGACAAGCACAGCATTCCAGCGGTGGAGATGCAGATCGTGCGCTCTACAATATGCATTTTCCCACACACAGCAGTCAAGCTGATAGTTACCGCGGCAGCAGTTACAATGAGAACAGCAATTTCAATCGTCATTACCAGCCCAAATCTAAACAAGCTCCTGCGATACCTTCGTCTAGTAACGCTAACTCACACAAAATGCATGGCATTGACAATAATGTATATTTATATGAAACTGATTCGAATATTGGTGGCGTTGGACCGGGTTCAGAGGAAAGTAATAAATCACAGAAGTCATCCAAAACTGTGGTTAGCAAAAAGAGTTCACAAGACTTACGAAAGATGGTTAAATCACAGTGTAAACTACACGAAGTGATTGATGAGACTTTAAAGCATATGTGCACCACCGAACCGTATACTTACTCCGAGGGTGCGAATTCAAACATAAAGGAACAGAATGGACAAATGGGTTTACAGAAAACACCGGGTTCGTGTAAGCGCTGTACCGATAAAGTGTATACACGTTCGAGCCAAAAAGATGTAATGACTGAAATGTCAAAAGGTGACTTCCTTGAATGTCGCTCAGGCGATACGCTAACTATATCGGTAGATGATGTTGTTAACTCTAAAGTGATTAACCCGATGATACGTAAGTTGCAACGTATGTATCTTAACAATTTACGTGAAGAGATGTCACTAATGGAAGATTTGGAACGTTTGCCACATAAAGTAAATGAGGTTTACAAAGCCACCATATTTAAACAGAAAGAATGAGATGTTTTTCGGTAATGCTCTTTGAAGAAAGTTTTTTGGAGACATTCGTGAAATAGTCGATGCACATTTTAAACACATTTTTATTTCTTTATAAACACAATTCATCAACGCATTATTTTCGAATAAACGATTTCTGTTTGTCGCACCAAACTTAGATTTTCCATTTAAACTAACTTTATTTTAAATATAAGCGATTTAACCACTTCTGTAAAGCTCCTTGCAGTTGTTCAAAAATTCTACCATCATATTGTAGGCGTCTTCATCAAGATCTGGCTCATCTTCAGCAAATAAAATGGACTATAAGAAGTAAGTATACTTTAAAACTGAACCAAAAATTAAGCAACAAGTACACTTTGAAGTATTCTTTTAATGAAATACCTCTTTCGCTTCGATAACATCACTACCCATTGGCTTGCCAATGATTTCCACCCAGCTGCCGCTACGTCCACCGGTTGCGTCGTGCAGCTTCACACGAATTTTTTGGTTGTCTGTCGACATGCCCACAAGATTTGTGCCGGCTTCCTCTTCGATACGTAGTAATATGCTTATATATTGACCATTGAATTTCCGCAGCATGCCTCCATTCACAAATGTACGGGCCTCAAATGCTGGTGCCATTTTGTTATATTTCGAGTAGACAATAAGAAATTTTCAAACAACCGCAAAATAAATGGAATTGCAAAAACTTCCGCCAATTGATATCTGCAGACGCATAAATCAGCTGTTAGAAAGTGTTGTAAAGTGTAATACTGCACTTTAAGGCTAATATATCTAAAAGTACCTCCAGCACAACTTTTATGAAAAAATTGCTTACATTGCAATTATTGTTGCAATAAATATTATTATGATTAAGAAAGTTGTTTTGTCACTTTAAAATCAGTCTATTTAATGTTTATAATAAAATGTTTCACCGTTATAAATAGTAGTTTAAAACTATGGCAACTTTCTATCACCAATCGGAAATTTTGTTTTCCAATTGGATCAGCAACCCTGACATTTAATTTTTTTCGCGGCAACCCGGTAAATGTACAAAAATCAATTGAGGCAAATCAAATTCTGCTACTGCTGCCAAAAATTTCAATTTGAAAAAATTCTAAATAAAAATTCTTTGCAAAATTCGTTTAACTTTTTAAATTAAATCCTTTGTACATCATGCTAAGATCTTACAACATAAAGTCGAGTTTTTAATTGAAACATTTGTGAAAAGTGAAGAGATCAAAAAATCAATTTAAATATAAAAAAAGTGTATGGAAAAACCGTCAAGTCGCGTTTGTGTTCATTTTTTCACACCGCCCTCCTATCACCGCTAAAAACAACGTCAGCTTAATATTGCTATAATTGCCATTGCCGTCAGCGTTTTCCGGGCAGCATAAACAATACAATTGAAGTATTTAATTTTATTCATTCACACAGCAAAATTCAACGGGCCATTGATTTTTCCCAGTTGTTTGAGCAGACTGCTGGAATTTTGAACATTTGGAAGTAGTAGTGCGACAAAGAGCTGCTAAAATGAGTAGGTTACATTTATTAGCTATGAACGTTAGCGCCAACAGCTATTTTTATTAAACAATTTAAAAGTTTATTGTAAACGATTTATGTCAAGGATAAAAGTGCATGTCATCGTGACGGTTAGGAACGATTTGTTTTGACTACATTTTTTCCTGAATTGTTTCAATTATGCACATATATTTATTGTTTACACACTGTTTTGTATGCGTTGCGATGTCGTCATCACCGACAATGCCGCAGGCGCACAACAACAAAAAATATCCTTAAATTCGTATAATAAACATCGGGTAGGATATTGAAGCAGTGTCGTGTCCCTAATGTTTAATAGTCCTTATGCTTGTTTAAAAATGCTTTAATTGGTTTATTTTCGCTTTATCGTATGTGTATTATACTAAATTCATTCTTGGAAAGAAGTAAAAATCGATATAAATTTTATTTATACTATAAAAATGTTTAAAAGTTATATATATATATTTTTTTTTTATTACCTGTAAACTCGAATATTTATTAGTAATAATAATTAAAAATAATTTTCTCAATTAAAATTTACAACTGTTTAGCCTTTCAAATTTAAACTTACAATTAATCTTTACCAAACAAATACCTATTTACTTTATATAACAGGTGAAGAGGAGAACGATAAAGTCACTTTGGATCTCTCGCGAAAGCAATTGAAGAAAGTGCCAAAACAGGAAGATGCACAAAATGTGCGTGTACTCAAACTAGACGAGAATGAGCTGCAGAAGATCGACAACATCGACTCATATTTGAAAATTGAAGTAGTAAGTGCGAATATTAGCAAAAAAATAAAAAATAAAATAAACAATAAGCATACAATTTTAAACATTTCAGCTTTCACTTAGTAAAAACCAGCTGCTACGCATGTATGGCGTCTGTCGTTTACACTGTCTGCGCGAATTAAATCTCTCATTTAACGGCATACTGTCCATTGAGGGACTAAAAGATTGCATACATTTACGGCATTTGAATTTGGAGGGCAATAACATTAAAACTATTGAGCATTTAAATAATAATATTAAATTAGAATATTTAAATTTGGCTGAGAATAGTATAGGCAGTATATCGGATATATCGTTTTTAAAGAATTTAAAGGTGAAAAAAATTTCTTCAAACCGTCTTGGCAAATTTGATATTTGTCTGTTTTACAGGAATTATATTTGCAAGGCAACCGCTTAACGCATCTCCGACAATGTGATAAATATTTACCCGTATCCTTGGAAGTTTTAACCTTAGCAAAGAATTCTATTAGCGACTTAAATGAGATCTGCACGCTGTCGAATTTATCAAAATTACATAGTCTGACGCTGAGTGAGAACCCATGCATTATGATGACCGGCAATGCAGAGTATGTTTTGCTTATATTTGGAAAATTTGTTTCATATTTCAATACTGCTTACCAAACATTTTTATAGTGGCTTCGATCATCGTCCTTTCGTGTTGAATTGGTGTATGAGCTTAAAAGTGATTGATAGCTTTGTGGTTGATCCCATAGAGAGGTACAAATACGCATACTTATTTAAAAAAAAATAAAAACGAATATACATATATATATTTTTTTCTGAAACAAATTGCAGCCTCAAGGCAGAATGGCTCTACAGTCAAGGGCGTGGTCGACAATTTCGCATTGGTGAACAAGCTACCTTGGCCAAGTATTTAAGTTCTGTATGCCCACTTATTGGCAAAGCATTAGAGAATGAGAATGAACGCAAATTGCGTTTAATACTCAGCAAAGCTCAACAGCATCAACGACAATTACAAGAAGAAATATCTGAGAATTCAAATGCGTCGAGCAACAATTCACCTTCTTCGTGCAGACGAAAGGCTAGCAGTCGCATACAATCACCAAGATGTAAGAAAACAATCGCTGTTATTTAACTCACGTATTTTTATTTGCTGCTTTGTTGGTTAGTGCTTAAATTTGTTGCTTATTTTTTTTATAGTTTCGCGTCTAAGTGGGCGTCAAGGCTCACCTGACTCAATGGTGAATAGCTATCATGGCAACACTTCAAGTGAAACGAGTAAATATATTGAATTTCAACGAAATTTGTTTATATTTTTAATCTCTTGCTTTAAAATTAACTACTAGTTACGAATAATATAAATCACACAACGCCGATGACCACATCTTTGATAGAGAATATCAAACATGATTCAATGTTAATGTCACAAAGCACATGCGATAGCTCAACGACTGGCGGTGGCAGTAATATGAATACGCGTACGAATAATTCGCAGGAATCTACGCCACGCACAATAACGCCAAACCCATATAATGGTAAGCGAAATTGAAATTTTTAGGTTAGGTTATTCGCTAACTTATCGTGCCTAAAATTACTATAAAGCTATTCGTGCACTTTAATGTACTAAGCGCTCTTTTCCTTATTGCAGATCAAAATTATACAAATATACCCGTTAACGTTGGTGGTCCTTTGGCCGCGGCCTCCAAAATGGTGCCCGTACCAGAGGCGCTCATGAGTCCAGATGTTTGTCCCGCCGCTGTGGCGCAACGCGTCACCGTCAACGCAATCAATACGCAAATGCAAAATTCGAAAACACACAAAAACAAAGGTGATTTCCATTTTTTGTCATTTTCATATATTTTTCTTTTCGGCATAAGAGATTTTTTTATTTTTTTTTTATTTTGTATTTTGTATTTTTACAAAATTTTTGTTGTAAAAAATTGTCATTTATTGTTTGTAAATATGAGAGTCATTGATATTGAAATTGTTTTAGATAATAAACTCAATTCACCAAAGATGCGCAGTCCACATTTGAAACGCAATACGGAACGCTACAGCCCAAACATGAGTCCCAGACGCGGCAGCAGCACCTCGAATATGACGTTACAGCATAATAATGTGTCGAATTTGAATCGTGCGGTGGTTGCGCATGCGCAAGTGCAGATGGATAATCAAATGAAGTCGCGTCTAACGGGCAATTCGGTGCATGTGGTGGCACCGGATACCGGTTCGGGCGGCATGAGTTCGGATGAGGACAGCGATCACATAAATATCGACAAGCTGAAAACGATACGCAACAAGGCGGCACAGCGGTAATGCATTTGGCCTATAGCTTTTTATTTTAGAAAAAATATAATTCAATTTCAATTATAGTACACAGCAACAACAAAAGGAGGCAAGTGTGCAGCAAGCAGAGAATCATGTTACAGAATCTTCGGCGGTTGTTATACAGAAGATTTGGCGCGGCTATCGTACACGTAAGAAAACCAAGGACATTGCGGAGAAGCTGCTCAAGATACGCACACACGAATATATTGAGTAAGTGATGATGGACTTTTGGTTTAAGTTATTAAGCTTATATCTATACTTGCAGCAAGCTTACTAAAGATATGGAGCTCACCAAAGCGCAGCTAGAGAACGAACGTAAAATACAGCAGCTACAAATGCAGGCTATAAATGCGTTGTGGAAGAAGGTCTCCACAATGCAGGGTGGCGCAAGCGCTAGTAGTGCCACAGCTGGTTTGGGTGATAGCACAACAACTGCTACAATGGATGGCAGCAATATCAGCGTTTCGACGGATAGTGGGCGTACCTTAGCGCTGGATAATAGCTCCACCGCCGCGGTACACGACTTGGCCAAGACGTGTACAATGCTCACCAATCAGGTAAAGTGCCAGCACAATTTCTTTACAATTCTCTTCAATCTTCACAATTTAAATTGACTTTGATAAACAGGTGCAACAACTGCAAGGCTCCATGCGTGACATACTCAACTGCCTAACGTTATTCTGCAACTTGCCACAAGAGAATGTCAAGAAATTGCTTTCAGCCGGCGTAGCCGACGCCCTTGCCACCAATGAAAAACGTGATTGTGCTGCTACGCAAACTGAAATCGTTGCCGTGCATACGCCACAAATTGAGAATCAAAGTAATTTTCCATTCTCTAAAATACGCCCATCAACATTGCCGCTGGACAAGCAGAAATGTGGTGGCGGTGGTGGTGGTGGTGGTGTTGCGGGAAATGCAAGTCAACAGCAGATTGTCTCGACGACAAGTGTTGGTTGTGGCGTGCAATCACAACAATACCAACACTTACCGCATGAACAAATCGCCGAAGATGGTGAGCAGACCGAGCAATCCAATGAGAGCGGCATACAGAGTGAGGATGTGCGCAGCGTGGATGAGTTGGGCGATGCGTTCGGCGAGAAATCCGATGGTGGCAAGGAATAAATTGCAGTTTTCTTACTTTTCATATGTCAAATTTAGTTGCGTGAAGTGAATTACCCAAGCAGTATAGCGGTGTATATATTTGTGTGGGTGTGTATGTGGAAAAAGTTGAAACTTTTCACAAAGCAAATAGTTTGCTCTGCCAAACAACCGTGTTTAGTGTGGACTATGCACGCAAAAAAGGATCTCAGCTACGGAATGTTTCTTTTCCACTCTACTTTCTATTTTATAAGTGCTATGCTTCTTTGTGATTTTTCTACATTAACGACCAAATTAATTTCGGCGTTGTTGGTGTGCATTTTGAATTTTAATTTTTACTTTTATTCTTTTGTGGTATTTATTTGATTTAAGCAAAATTTACGATTTTATATACCTAATATTAAAAGCTAATAATTTGTTAAAGAATTTTCCAAAGCAAAAAAATGTCAAAATAATACAAAGAGAAAATTATTTGTAAAACAAATAATGTTTGTGCTCATTTCAGAGTTGCGCGGAATTTATAATTTAATTTTGTAAAGAAGAATGATTAATACGTGTGATTAAGCTTTTCTGCGCTTTATGTCTTAAAAATTGCGAAATAACACCAACTATGCGCATTACGCGAAAAGTAAATGTTTATTACTCCATTTGGTTAAAATAAAAATGAGCATAATAATAAGGGCATAACTGTACCAAAGTTTGTGGCTTCAACGCTTATACGTAAATGTGTCACACTCGAGCACAATGAGATTTTTCGCATATTTTTAAGAATTTGCCCTTATATATACAATTTTATTTATGAATTTTAACTCAGTTCTCAATATATCTTTATTTTCTGTTGCATTCCATTCTGTTTTTAATTTTTTTTTTATCTACGAAACTTTTTAAAAGCTTAGCTCGACGGCTTAACTTAAGAGCACAGAATATGCTTTATAGTAATTAAGATTTCAATAAATGCTTTCACTCAAAAAAATTAGCGAAAAATATTCATTAATACACAAAACAATTAGTGCTATGCTTACGAAAATAAAAGTCCAAAAAGAAAATAAAATAATGTAAATTTCGAGCTTTTGCACTTTTTACTGATTTTTATTCTTAAGTAATATTTGCATCTTAAACATTACAGAGTTTGAATACAAATGCAAATAAAAAAGCAAAATTTGGAAAAAAAAATTAACACAAAAAAAGTTTTGTTTTTCCTATTTACTGCGCCACCTAGCAATCTATTTAATTAACTTATTCCTGTTATATTTATATATATAAATTTTTTATAAGATACATACGAAGTTGCAAAGTTGAAAGAAAAAAAGAAATTTTGCAAAGTTGGTGGAAGTGTTGAGCATACCAAATGTCATATTTAACGCTGCATGACATTCTTAATCCTCATCACTTGCATCGTTCTCTGCATCGCTATCGCTATCACTATCATCCTGCATCAGTGCCGGTTTATTGGGATTTTTCATCAAGAAGTCATCATCGCCCACGTCTTCGTCGCTATCCATTTCTACTTGGTCGTGTTCACGCTTTTTTCCAAACGCTTTGGGCCATACACCCGCTTTAGTGTATTCCTTTACGTGCTCTGGTGTAAGGATTTTGCAAATTTCTGCTTTCACTTTGTCACCCTCTTCGATTGGTTCCACCAGCACATAGTCACCGTGTTTAACCCAAACATTTCTGCGGAATTTATTTGGCATAGACACCAGGAATTTTTCAGCATTTGCTTCGGCCGTTTCCACTTCGTGTAAATTACTGCCACGATTGTTCACCACCCGCACAATTTGCTGCTTCTCGGTGGGTAATTCGAAACTATCATCCATCATTTCCTTAAGCACATGTTTCCGACGCACTACGCGAGACATTTTTTTTTGGCTGGGACAATTGAAAGTAAAGTTAATTTGGTATTGCAGGTTGTAAACAGTAACTTGTCCGTTGGTTCACGTACTACATGATAACTATATATTCAACATACCTTTATGATATTCAATTCTTCAACTTGACTTGATCTTCTATATATTTCTTTTTTATGCTACAATGTTCTTTTAAATGCATTTAAAACAAAGTTAATTTGCGAAAACTGCCGCGAAACGTGCAATTCAAAAATATTTCTCAACTGAGAGTTAACTTCAGTGACAATCACCTGTCTCTGCATGAGTTGCCAATGTATGTGATAAAATTGTTAATTTTTTCATGTAAATCATACGGGGCATCTCATATTAATTATGGTGACTGCATATTGCTTATGTCTGGTAATTTTGTTGTTTAGTTGCTTAAGGAATTTTCATGATAACTAATGCCGAAAATAAAGCGTAATTTTGGTAGAGGATTTGTTTTCATTTGTACTAGAACTTTGGAGCAGCCACATGTATCGGAGCACGTAAATGAACGAGAAGGTACAGGTTTGAATCGAACCTCAAATAGAGTCTGAAATTTTTTATTATGGGAATACACCTTTCGAAGAGGGAGTCCGCCGAGTAAAATATTAACATTTCTTTGATTTTTAACAGAAATCAATCTGTAGATTTCTGTTGTTATAATTCTCTTCTTGATGAAATAAACGGGGAATGAATAGGTGCAGACTGAATTTTTTCATTGAATTTAAATTTATTCCTTATTTTCTGGTTCCTTTATTTATTATAAGTTAATTCGTACTCATTTAGGATAAAAAAAAGAAATCCTTAAAAAATATTATGACAAATTTATTTAAATAATTTATATATATAACCTTCTCGGACCTCATTTCGGAAATGATTTTGTTAAGATAACAAATGCCCTTCAATAAATATTGCCAACTTCATTGGCAAAAGATTTGAGACTGGTTGGCAATAGTCATTGCAAAAACCATATTGCATTTCGGAACGGAAATGATGGCAGCCCTGGAAGTAACGGGAAACAGTTCATTTGTTTTTTCCGGAGTGTATTTCCTTCGATAAGTTTATTTATACGATTTATAATTTTATCTACGAAACTTTTTAAAAGCTTAGCTCGACGGCTTAACTTAAGAGCACAGAATATGCTTTATAGTAATTAAGATTTCAATAAATGCTTTCACTCATAAAAATTAGCGAAAAATATTCATTAATACACAAAACAATTAGTGCTATGCTTACGAAAATAAAAGTCCAAAAAGAAAATAAAATAATGTAAATTTCGAGCTTTTGCACTTTTTACTGATTTTTATTCTTAAGTAATATTTGCATCTTAAACATTACAGAGTTTGAATACAAATGCAAATAAAAAAGCAAAATTTGGAAAAAAAAAATTAACACAAAAAAAGTTTTGTTTTTCCTATTTACTGCGCCACCTAGCAATCTATTTAATTAACTTATTTCTGTTATATTTATATATATGAATTTTTTATAAGATACATACGAAGTTGCAAAGTTGAAAGAAAAAAAGAAATTTTGCAAAGTTGGTGGAAGTGTTGAGCATACCAAATGTCATATTTAACGCTGCATGACATTCTTAATCCTCATCACTTGTATCGTTCTCTGCATCGCTATCGCTATCACTATCATCCTGCATCAGTGCCGGTTTATTGGGATTTTTCATCAAGAAGTCATCATCGTCCACGTCTTCGTCGCTATTCATTTCTACTTGGTCGTGTTCACGCTTTTTTCCAAACGCTTTGGGCCATACACCCGCTTTAGTGTATTCCTTTACGTGCTCTGGTGTAAGGATTTTGCAAATTTCTGCTTTCACTTTGTCACCCTCTTCGATTGGTTCCACCAGCACATAGTCACCGTGTTTAACCCAAACATTTCTGCGGAATTTATTTGGCATAGACACCAGGAATTTTTCAGCATTTGCTTCGGCCGTTTCCACTTCGTGTAAATTACTGCCACGATTGTTCACCACCCGCACAATTTGCTGCTTCTCGGTGGGTAATTCGAAACTATCATCCATCATTTCCTTAAGCACATGTTTCCGACGCACTACGCGAGACATTTTTTTTGGCTGGGACAATTGAAAGTAAAGTTAATTTGGTATTGCAGGTTGTAAACAGTAACTTGTCCGTTGGTTCACGTACTACATGATAACTATATATTCAACATACCTTTATGATATTCAATTCTTCAACTTGACTTGATCTTCTATATATTTCTTTTTTATGCTACAATGCTCTTTTAAATGCATTTAAAACAAAGTTAATTTGCGAAAACTGCCGCGAAACGTGCAATTCAAAAATATTTCTCAACTGAGAGTTAACTTCAGTGACAATCACCTGTCTCTGCATGAGTTGCCAATGTATGTGATAAAATTGTTAATTTTTTCATGTAAATCATACGGGGCATCTCATATTAATTATGGTGACTGCATATTGCTTATGTCTGGTAATTTTGTTGTTTAGTTGCTTAAGGAATTTTCATGATAACTAATGCCGAAAATAAAGCGTAATTTTGGTAGAGGATTTGTTTTCATTTGTACTAGAACTTTGGAGCAGCCACATGTATCGGAGCACGTAAATGAACGAGAAGGTACAGGTTTGAATCGAACCTCAAATAGAGTCTGAAATTTTACAATATGGGAATACACCTCTCGAAGAGGGAGTCCGCCGAGTAAAATATTAACATTTCTTTGATTTTTAACAGAAATCAATCTGTAGATTTCTGTTGTTATAATTCTCTTCTTGATGAAATAAACGGGGAATGGATAGGTGCAGACTGAATTTTTTCATTGAATTTAAATTTATTCCTTATTTTCTGGTTCCTTTATTTATTATAAGTTAATTCGTACTCATTTAGGATAAAAAAAAGAAATCCTTAAAAAATATTATGACAAATTTATTTAAATAATTTATATATATAACCTTCTCGGACCTCATTTCGGAAATGATTTTGTTAAGATAACAAATGCCCTTCAATAAATATTGCCAACTTCATTGGCAAAAGATTTGAGACTGGTTGGCAATAGTCATTGCAAAAACCATATTGCATTTCGGAACGGAAATGATGGCAGCCCTGGAAGTAACGGGAAACAGTTCATTTGTTTTTTCCGGAGTGTATTTCCTTCGATAAGTTTATTTATACGATTTATAATTCTGTTTGGAATTTTTATAGTTTCAAAGTGTTTACTTTCTCATAAAATTCTTTAATATTGTGAAAATAAGTATGTTGTTTTAGAAGCTTGCAGACTTTCACCTGAGATTTTGTTTTTAACGTATAAATTGTGCTTGTTGTGCCAACTTGTTACTTACACAGCCATCTTTTAAATGATTCTGTCTTGTCGGGATTAGTCGAAAGTAGTTCGTTCGTAAAAAAATGCTATTTATATAATTCTTGCTTAGGTTTGGTTGGTTCTCAAATTCACCCCTCTGTTTTATTGTATTAGTCTATGAAACTTAAGCAAAATAAGTTATTCAGTACGAGTATTATATTATATTATTATAATAATTTTCGTATCTTTTTAGAGGGGGGTATGGATTTCGAAAGTTCCATTCTATATCTTTGTTACACCATGAGTTTAAGATGATACTGTAAAATTCTATTTCGCACACAACCACGTCAAAGCGAGCTACTTTTGTAAAGATATTTCAAAAAACAAAAAAAGGTAGCGTGCAGTACACAGTACACGTGATAGAAGTGAATACTTCTTCAGTGATTTATTGAGAGTGAGAGAGAGAAAGAGAGAGAGAGAGAGAGTTGTATTGTAAATATTACAGGGATAACGGAAATAATAAGATGTGGTATACAAATTTAGTATTTCATTTATTTCTTCAATTTGTACACTATCTTCAACCGGAGGTATAGGTGCAGCGGATATTACGGCTTTATGGTAACTGAAGTATGAAACATATGTTCGTGATTCTAAATGGTGTAGATTTCTGGAGAATATAGCATCAATCGTTGTTCCTGATTTAGTCGTGCCAATTTTCCGGTCGTTATTCATATCTAAACTGAATTTTTCATGAAGAAATTGAAGTAGTGGCAAGGACTCATCCTCTGCAAAATTTACATTAAAGTCACCTCCGAGAATCAATGATATGTGATCATCACCCCTGCCAAGAAGAGCAGCACCGCCATGAGTGTACATAAGCAACGAATGATATGACAAACGTTGATATCCTCAAGTTTTTGATTAGGAGATATGTAGATTCCTGCGATGACAATTTCTTTCCCATTTGATTATTTACATTTACTCAAGTTGATATCGCCAATTTCAGTCAAACTCACTGTATGTGCAGTGGAATTTTTTGCACTCATATGAAAATGTGGAGTGTCAATGTTTAGTGTATCACATTCATTCAACCAAGTTTCGGTTAACAGCACAATGTTTGATTTTCGTATCACGACATCTGTGAGATTCTGAGAATGAGCTCGAAGACTTTGGCTGTTAAGGGTGTATATTGATAATCCTTTCCTTTGGCGAATGAAATCAAGGATTTGTTTACCAACAGTTTCCAAACAATTCAACGAATCCATCTTGTAAATATGTCATTGCTGTTGCAGCTCTCCGACCATGATAAAATCGTAAATCGTCATTTGTTGTAGTTATCCATAATCCTTCAATACTAGTTACACGTGACAGAGCGACACATACTAAGGATTGGGACTGTTTTTTATATATGAGTATGATATATAATTTCAGAATAAGCACTTCCTTGAGATTTATGTATAGTGGTGGCACAAGCAGAAACTAATGGCATATGTGATCATTTCGCATGGATTGTTTTGCTATTATTGAGAGGTATTGTAGCTGCTCTTCTACGGATTGGTAGCGCTGTTTTACTAATTCGATTTACGTTTACATACACTGCAACTATTTTTTTAATTTTTTCGCCAAATTTTAATAAATCCGGAAACTCTAACCATGCTATAATGACTTCACCTGTAGCATCGCAATCAATATGCAATAGTTTTCCCACTGCATCGTTTGCTAAACCATCTGCCACATCAATATTTGTTGTTATCATATATAACACAGCTTTGACAAACACAGTTTCATATGGTAATCCTGCGGTATCAATGAGTGACATTTTAGGGAGTTTCTGACGTACAAAGGCTTCTTACTCCGCAGACGTGCATCCAATATAAAAATCTTAGGCTATGGAGAAACATTTTTCTTCAGCAGAATTTAAAATTTTGTTGATATATTCCGCAATAGATTGGTTCATGCTGAAGAAGCGTATTCCATGCGGACAGCGAGTGTTTGCTTCTTCAACTGAGCAAAATCTCGATTCTATCAATTCCAATTCGTCATTTACAA
This sequence comes from Bactrocera minax, assembly GCA_021498325.1. Classification (NCBI taxonomy): domain Eukaryota; kingdom Metazoa; phylum Arthropoda; class Insecta; order Diptera; family Tephritidae; genus Bactrocera; species Bactrocera minax. Next base: position 396,215 of record JAKEEE010000091.1, read on the forward strand.
GTCATTCACCGTTGCCAATTTTCGCTAAAATTGATGAAAATTGTTGATTGACCGGCCTCATCACTTGTTCCAATCCGAAAAATGTATGACCTCTCCACAGGAGTGGTCCAACAATCTTCTGTTTCACTTGCTTGTAGATTTGTGTAGCTCTAACCGGCGGCGACTGTCGCAAATCTCCAACAAAGATGACATCCAAACCACCAAAGTTGATGTTGTAAGTAATTCCGCGCCAATCATACTTACTTCGTCGATGATTATTATTTTAACATAGTTAAATAATGCTCGATATTATGGAGCTACTTCCACACTCAATGGAAACAATTTTGAAAGTGTGGTTTTTAATGCCACGTGTACGTTGGTTCCATCAATAGCTACGACAGCCGTACGTGACCGTCATTATTGGCGAAGCGATAATAAATATCCATTATAAGTTTGATCACAAATATTTTACCACAACCAGCTAGATCCGTTAAAAATATTTGAAATGGTTCGTGATGTACACGAATATTGAATAACTGTTGGAATGATTCATCGTCACGAAATCTTTTAGCTACGGCTTGATCTTCTAATTCATCATCATGGTTCTGATCTATTCGGCATAAGTCTCGCCAAATTGCTATTGTCTTTGGCTGTCGAGGATGGATTCAAACTCTTTTCTACGATTTAAAATCGAATTCTCATTTTCATCATATATTGTAACGAATTTGAATTCTGCTGGTATTTCAGCGTCTTCATTGCGAAATGGATAATGTAAAGTGACCAGCACTCGTTTATAGTCATTTAAGTCTTGTCCTATGTCATAATTGCGATAACGATAATGCGTGGTTTCTTCCACTTTTCGATAAGATCAAATATCAGTTGAATTATCTCCAATGGCCATCTCATCTAATTCTTTTTGAGTTTTTCGTATCCTTTGACGATCAACAGGCCATACGGTAGAAAATTTTGACCACTATAGTAGAGTTCTTTGACATTGGTTCTCGCAGGAGATACCAAGCAGCTTCTTGGCTTGTCATCTCTACGCTATTTAGCATATTGATGCCGATTATTTTGGAGTTTAAAGTTTAATCAATGAAAGTTAGTTACGAATCGTATGTAACGCGTGTTTGTACGTTCCGTTCACGTAGTGTGCCTGTCGCTCTAACGTATGCAGACACGTATTCCAATTATATACCCTGAGGACACGTACACTAAATGTAAATAGATAATTACATGAGGATACTTACGTTGCTATTTGTCTCAAAGATTTTATAAAAGTAAAACTATCACTCGACACAAAATATTATATCACAAATTTAGTTTACACTTTTACCGAAATATACATCTATTCGCAATTCGAAATCTCCTGGTGCGACTCAAATTTAGCGCCATCTGTTTGTCAGTAAGGAAATCTATTACATTATCACAGCTGAGTTAGATCGGTGGTCGCCATTTCATAGCACAATTGTGCATGCTGACTTTACACGTCCACATACGCTCTATCGTTTAGTCTCTGTCGAGACAGCGACGAAGCAACATTATGTATACTTATACCGCTAAAGCAAGGATGCCTTGCACAACATTCTTTATGATTATGAATTCATTTTGGTGTTATGAAAAACATATTGTGTTTTAGGTTATTTAAAGAAAATAAAGTTAAGGTCTTTAGGGTCCAACATAATTTTTTTTAATGGTAATATATATAACAATAAAAAAGAAATTATGAAATTGCTCTTTTCACGAAAGAATAAAAATATTCTTAATATGTAAAGTTACATAGTTCTTATTGGGTGTCTTTATTTACGTGCTCACTCACAGAGTCGCCCTGAGACCCGAACGATTCCGAAGTGATGTACATGTATGTGTATGTGCCAATGTGCAGCTAGAAGCCTGCGAAATGAATCGACCAAGCATACATATCAAAATGTATGTACAATTCGGCAAAAGCGAGACGGAAATTGGAAAAAGTGTCATCAAAGCGCGATCAAAGAAGTATTCACTTCAAAAAATTAGCTCTTCAGATATGGCTTAAAACTTGGAGAACTCTGCATTTAGATACAGCGATGACAAGTAGACACGGTACAAATAGAAAAGAAAACTTGGCTAAACAAAAGAAAAAATGTTAAAAAGTCCAAAATATAAAAGTCCATCTGTTTTACTGTTTTCATATTAATGATTTGTCGTCAGAAAGTTTTTTTTTTTATTTAACAATTTCGAATTAAATGTCTTTTGTAGATCAAATAAAGAACAAAAATAATATTTCTTAATATAAATAATTAATTAAATAATATTAAACTAATTTTTCTCTAAAGGCTAATCATTAAAACTAAACATTTTTAATAGTCATTATTTGAATTCCTCTTCATCTTATTCATCCTCATCCCCATCTTCGTCACATTCATCGCTATCACTATCATCCTGCATCAGTGGCGGTTTATTGGGATTTTTCATCAAGAAGTCATCATCGTCCACGTCTTCGTCGCTATTCATTTCTACTTGGTCGTGTTCACGCTTTTTTCTAAACGCTTTGGGCCATACACCCGCTTTAGTGTATTCCTTTATGTGCTCTGGTGTAAGGATTTTGCAAATTTCTGCTTTCACTTTGCCACCCTTTTCGATAGGTTCCACCAGCACATAATCACCGTGTTTAATCAAAATAGTTCCGCGCAATCTATTTGGCATAGATGCCAGGAATTTTTCAGCATTTTCCTCGGCCGTTTGCACTTCGTGTAGATTACTGCCACGATTGCTTATTACCCGCACAATTTGCTGCTTCTCGGTGGGTAATTCGAAACTATCTTTCGTCATTTCCTTAAGCACATGTTTCCGACGCACTACGCGAGACATTTTTTTTGGCTGGGACAATTGAAAGTAAAGTTAATTTGGTATTGCAGGTTGTAAACAGTAACTTGTCCGTTGGTTCACGTACTACATGATAACTATATATTCAACATACCTTTATGATATTCAATTCTTCAACTTGACTTGATCTTCTATATATTTCTTTTTTATGCTACAATGCTCTTTTAAATGCATTTAAAACAAAGTTAATTTGCGAAAACTGCCGCGAAACGTGCAATTCAAAAATATTTCTCAACTGAGAGTTAAATTCAGTGACAATCACCTGTCTCTGCATGAGTTGCCAATGTGTGTGATAAAATTGTTAATTTATTCTTGTAAATCATACGGGGCATCTCATATTAATTATGGTGACTGCATATTGCTTATGTCTGGTAATTTTGTTGTTTAGTTGCTTAAGGAATTTTCATGATAACTAATGCCGAAAATAAAGCGTAATTTTGGTAGAGGATTTGTTTTCATTTGTACTAGAACTTTGGAGCAGCCACATGTATCGGAGCACGTAAATGAACGAGAAGGTACAGGTTTGAATCGAACCTCAAATAGAGTCTGAAATTTTACAATATGGGAATACACCTCTCGAAGAGGGAGTCCGCCGAGTAAAATATTAACATTTCTTTGATTTTTAACAGAAATCAATCTGTAGATTTCTTTTGTTATAATTCTCTTCTTGATGAAATAAACGGGGAATGAATAGGTGCAGACTGAATTTTTTCATTGAATTTAAATTTATTCCTTATTTTCTGGTTCCTTTATTTATTATAAGTTAATTCGTACTCATTTAGGATAAAAAAAAGAAATCCTTAAAAAATATTATGACAAATTTATTTAAATAATTTATATATATAACCTTCTCGGACCTCATTTCGGAAATGATTTTGTTAAGATAACAAATGCCCTTCAATAAATATTGCCAACTTCATTGGCAAAAGATTTGAGACTGGTTGGCAATAGTCATTGCAAAAACCATATTGCATTTCGGAACGGAAATGATGGCAGCCCTGGAAGTAACGGGAAACAGTTCATTTGTTTTTTCCGGAGTGTATTTCCTTCGATAAGTTTATTTATACGATTTATAATTTTATCTACGAAACTTTTTAAAAGCTTAGCTCGACGGCTTAACTTAAGAGCACAGAATATGCTTTATAGTAATTAAGATTTCAATAAATGCTTTCACTCATAAAAATTAGCGAAAAATATTCATTAATACACAAAACAATTAGTGCTATGCTTACGAAAATAAAAGTCCAAAAAGAAAATAAAATAATGTAAATTTCGAGCTTTTGCACTTTTTACTGATTTTTATTCTTAAGTAATATTTGCATCTTAAACATTACAGAGTTTGAATACAAATGCAAATAAAAAAGCAAAATTTGGAAAAAAAATTAACACAAAAAAAGTTTTGTTTTTCCTATTTACTGCGCCACCTAGCAATCTATTTAATTAACTTATTCCTGTTATATTTATATATATAAATTTTTTATAAGATACATACGAAGTTGCAAAGTTGAAAGAAAAAAAGAAATTTTGCAAAGTTGGTGGAAGTGTTGAGCATACCAAATGTCATATTTAACGCTGCATGACATTCTTAATCCTCATCACTTGCATCGTTCTCTGCATCGCTATCGCTATCACTATCATCCTGCATCAGTGCCGGTTTATTGGGATTTTTCATCAAGAAGTCATCATCGCCCACGTCTTCGTCGCTATCCATTTCTACTTGGTCGTGTTCACGCTTTTTTCCAAACGCTTTGGGCCATACACCCGCTTTAGTGTATTCCTTTACGTGCTCTGGTGTAAGGATTTTGCAAATTTCTGCTTTCACTTTGTCACCCTCTTCGAATGGTTCCACCAGCACATAGTCACCGTGTTTAACCCAAACATTTCTGCGGAATTTATTTGGCATAGACACCAGGAATTTTTCAGCATTTGCTTCGGCCGTTTCCACTTCGTGTAAATTACTGCCACGATTGTTCACCACCCGCACAATTTGCTGCTTCTCGGTGGGTAATTCGAAACTATCATCCATCATTTCCTTAAGCACATGTTTCCGACGCACTACGCGAGACATTTTTTTTTGGCTGGGACAATTGAAAGTAAAGTTAATTTGGTATTGCAGGTTGTAAACAGTAACTTGTCCGTTGGTTCACGTACTACATGATAACTATATATTCAACATACCTTTATGATATTCAATTCTTCAACTTGACTTGATCTTCTATATATTTCTTTTTTATGCTACAATGTTCTTTTAAATGCATTTAAAACAAAGTTAATTTGCGAAAACTGCCGCGAAACGTGCAATTCAAAAATATTTCTCAACTGAGAGTTAACTTCAGTGACAATCACCTGTCTCTGCATGAGTTGCCAATGTATGTGATAAAATTGTTAATTTTTTCATGTAAATCATACGGGGCATCTCATATTAATTATGGTGACTGCATATTGCTTATGTCTGGTAATTTTGTTGTTTAGTTGCTTAAGGAATTTTCATGATAACTAATGCCGAAAATAAAGCGTAATTTTGGTAGAGGATTTGTTTTCATTTGTACTAGAACTTTGGAGCAGCCACATGTATCGGAGCACGTAAATGAACGAGAAGGTACAGATTTGAATCGAACCTCAAATAGAGTCTGAAATTTTTTATTATGGGAATACACCTCTCGAAGAGGGAGTCCGCCGAGTAAAATATTAACATTTCTTTGATTTTTAACAGAAATCAATCTGTAGATTTCTGTTGTTATAATTCTCTTCTTGATGAAATAAACGGGGAATGGATAGGTGCAGACTGAATTTTTTCATTGAATTTAAATTTATTCCTTATTTTTTAGTTCCTGTATTTATTATAAGTTAATTCGTACTCATTTAGGATAAAAAAAAGAAATCCTTAAAAAATATTATGACAAATTTATTTAAATAATTTATATATATAACCTTCTCGGACCTCATTTCGGAAATGATTTTGTTAAGATAACAAATGCCCTTCAATAAATATTGCCAACTTCATTGGCAAAAGATTTGAGACTGGTTGGCAATAGTCATTGCAAAAACCATATTGCATTTCGGAACGGAAATGATGGCAGCCCTGGAAGTAACGGGAAACAGTTCATTTGTTTTTTCCGGAGTGTATTTCCTTCGATAAGTTTATTTATACGATTTATAATTTTATCTACGAAACTTTTTAAAAGCTTAGCTCGACGGCTTAACTTAAGAGCACAGAATATGCTTTATAGTAATTAAGATTTCAATAAATGCTTTCACTCATAAAAATTAGCGAAAAATATTCATTAATACACAAAACAATTAGTGCTATGCTTACGAAAATAAAAGTCCAAAAAGAAAATAAAATAATGTAAATTTCGAGCTTTTGCACTTTTTACTGATTTTTATTCTTAAGTAATATTTGCATCTTAAACATTACAGAGTTTGAATACAAATGCAAATAAAAAAGCAAAATTTGGAAAAAAAATTAACACAAAAAAAGTTTTGTTTTTCCTATTTACTGCGCCACCTAGCAATCTATTTAATTAACTTATTCCTGTTATATTTATATATATAAATTTTTTATAAGATACATACGAAGTTGCAAAGTTGAAAGAAAAAAAGAAATTTTGCAAAGTTGGTGGAAGTGTTGAGCATACCAAATGTCATATTTAACGCTGCATGACATTCTTAATCCTCATCACTTGCATCGTTCTCTGCATCGCTATCGCTATCACTATCATCCTGCATCAGTGCCGGTTTATTGGGATTTTTCATCAAGAAGTCATCATCGCCCACGTCTTCGTCGCTATCCATTTCTACTTGGTCGTGTTCACGCTTTTTTCCAAACGCTTTGGGCCATACACCCGCTTTAGTGTATTCCTTTACGTGCTCTGGTGTAAGGATTTTGCAAATTTCTGCTTTCACTTTGTCACCCTCTTCGAATGGTTCCACCAGCACATAGTCACCGTGTTTAACCCAAACATTTCTGCGGAATTTATTTGGCATAGACACCAGGAATTTTTCAGCATTTGCTTCGGCCGTTTCCACTTCGTGTAAATTACTGCCACGATTGTTCACCACCCGCACAATTTGCTGCTTCTCGGTGGGTAATTCGAAACTATCATCCATCATTTCCTTAAGCACATGTTTCCGACGCACTACGCGAGACCTTTTTTTTTGGCTGGGACAATTGAAAGTAAAGTTAATTTGGTATTGCAGGTTGTAAACAGTAACTTGTCCGTTGGTTCACGTACTACATGATAACTATATATTCAACATACCTTTATGATATTCAATTCTTCAACTTGACTTGATCTTCTATATATTTCTTTTTTATGCTACAATGTTCTTTTAAATGCATTTAAAACAAAGTTAATTTGCGAAAACTGCCGCGAAACGTGCAATTCAAAAATATTTCTCAACTGAGAGTTAACTTCAGTGACAATCACCTGTCTCTGCATGAGTTGCCAATGTATGTGATAAAATTGTTAATTTTTTCATGTAAATCATACGGGGCATCTCATATTAATTATGGTGACTGCATATTGCTTATGTCTGGTAATTTTGTTGTTTAGTTGCTTAAGGAATTTTCATGATAACTAATGCCGAAAATAAAGCGTAATTTTGGTAGAGGATTTGTTTTCATTTGTACTAGAACTTTGGAGCAGCCACATGTATCGGAGCACGTAAATGAACGAGAAGGTACAGATTTGAATCGAACCTCAAATAGAGTCTGAAATTTTTTATTATGGGAATACACCTCTCGAAGAGGGAGTCCGCCGAGTAAAATATTAACATTTCTTTGATTTTTAACAGAAATCAATCTGTAGATGTCTGTTGTTATAATTCTCTTCTTGATGAAATAAACGGGGAATGAATAGGTGCAGACTGAATTTTTTCATTGAATTTAAATTTATTCCTTATTTTTTAGTTCCTGTATTTATTATAAGTTAATTCGTACTCATTTAGGATAAAAAAAAGAAATCCTTAAAAAATATTATGACAAATTTATTTAAATAATTTATATATATAACCTTCTCGGACCTCATTTCGGAAATGATTTTGTTAAGATAACAAATGCCCTTCAATAAATATTGCCAACTTCATTGGCAAAAGATTTGAGACTGGTTGGCAATAGTCATTGCAAAAACCATATTGCATTTCGGAACGGAAATGATGGCAGCCCTGGAAGTAACGGGAAACAGTTCATTTGTTTTTTCCGGAGTGTATTTCCTTCGATAAGTTTATTTATACGATTTATAATTTTATCTACGAAACTTTTTAAAAGCTTAGCTCGACGGCTTAACTTAAGAGCACAGAATATGCTTTATAGTAATTAAGATTTCAATAAATGCTTTCACTCATAAAAATTAGCGAAAAATATTCATTAATACACAAAACAATTAGTGCTATGCTTACGAAAATAAAAGTCCAAAAAGAAAATAAAATAATGTAAATTTCGAGCTTTTGCACTTTTTACTGATTTTTATTCTTAAGTAATATTTGCATCTTAAACATTACAGAGTTTGAATACAAATGCAAATAAAAAAGCAAAATTTGGAAAAAAAAAATTAACACAAAAAGTTTTGTTTTTCCTATTTACTGCGCCACCTAGCAATCTATTTAATTAACTTATTTCTGTTATATTTATATATATGAATTTTTTATAAGATACATACGAAGTTGCAAAGTTGAAAGAAAAAAAGAAATTTTGCAAAGTTGGTGGAAGTGTTGAGCATACCAAATGTCATATTTAACGCTGCATGACATTCTTAATCCTCATCACTTGTATCGTTCTCTGCATCGCTATCGCTATCACTATCATCCTGCATCAGTGCCGGTTTATTGGGATTTTTCATCAAGAAGTCATCATCGTCCACGTCTTCGTCGCTATCCATTTCTACTTGGTCGTGTTCACGCTTTTTTCCAAACGCTTTGGGCCATACACCCGCTTTAGTGTATTCCTTTACGTGCTCTGGTGTAAGGATTTTGCAAATTTCTGCTTTCACTTTGTCACCCTCTTCGATTGGTTCCACCAGCACATAGTCACCGTGTTTAACCCAAACATTTCTGCGGAATTTATTTGGCATAGACACCAGGAATTTTTCAGCATTTGCTTCGGCCGTTTCCACTTCGTGTAAATTACTGCCACGATTGTTCACCACCCGCACAATTTGCTGCTTCTCGGTGGGTAATTCGAAACTATCATCCATCATTTCCTTAAGCACATGTTTCCGACGCACTACGCGAGACATTTTTTTTGGCTGGGACAATTGAAAGTAAAGTTAATTTGGTATTGCAGGTTGTAAACAGTAACTTGTCCGTTGGTTCACGTACTACATGATAACTATATATTCAACATACCTTTATGATATTCAATTCTTCAACTTGACTTGATCTTCTATATATTTCTTTTTTATGCTACAATGCTCTTTTAAATGCATTTAAAACAAAGTTAATTTGCGAAAACTGCCGCGAAACGTGCAATTCAAAAATATTTCTCAACTGAGAGTTAAATTCAGTGACAATCACCTGTCTCTGCATGAGTTGCCAATGTGTGTGATAAAATTGTTAATTTATTCTTGTAAATCATACGGGGCATCTCATATTAATTATGGTGACTGCATATTGCTTATGTCTGGTAATTTTGTTGTTTAGTTGCTTAAGGAATTTTCATGATAACTAATGCCGAAAATAAAGCGTAATTTTGGTAGAGGATTTGTTTTCATTTGTACTAGAACTTTGGAGCAGCCACATGTATCGGAGCACGTAAATGAACGAGAAGGTACAGTTTTGAATCGAACCTCAAATAGAGTCTGAAATTTTTTATTATGGGAATACACCTTTCGAAGAGGGAGTCCGCCGAGTAAAATATTAACATTTCTTTGATTTTTAACAGAAATCAATCTGTAGATTTCTGTTGTTATAATTCTCTTCTTGATGAAATAAACGGGGAATGAATAGGTGCAGACTGAATTTTTTCATTGAATTTAAATTTATTCCTTATTTTTTAGTTCCTTTATTTATTATAAGTTAATTCGTACTCATTTAGGATAAAAAAAAGAAATCCTTAAAAAATATTATGACAAATTTATTTAAATAATTTATATATATAACCTTCTCGGACGTCATTTCGGAAATGATTTTGTTAAGATAACAAATGCCCTTCAATAAATATTGCCAACTTCATTGGCACAAGATTTGAGACTGGTTGGCAATAGTCATTGCAAAAACCATATTGCATTTCGGAACGGAAATGATGGCAGCCCTGGAAGTAACGGGAAACAGTTCATTTGTTCTTTCCAGAGTGTATTTCCTGCGATAAGTTTATTTATACGATTTATAATTTTATCTACGAAACTTTTTAAAAGCTTAGCTCGACGGCTTAACTTAAGAGCACAGAATATGCTTTATAGTAATTAAGATTTCAATAAATGCTTTCACTCATAAAAATTAGCGAAAAATATTCATTAATACACAAAACAATTAGTGCTATGCTTACGAAAATAAAAGTCCAAAAAGAAAATAAAATAATGTAAATTTCGAGCTTTTGCACTTTTTACTGATTTTTATTCTTAAGTAATATTTGCATCTTAAACATTACAGAGTTTGAATACAAATGCAAATAAAAAAGCAAAATTTGGAAAAAAAATTAACACAAAAAAAGTTTTGTTTTTCCTATTTACTGCGCCACCTAGCAATCTATTTAATTAACTTATTCCTGTTATATTTATATATATAAATTTTTTATAAGATACATACGAAGTTGCAAAGTTGAAAGAAAAAAAGAAATTTTGCAAAGTTGGTGGAAGTGTTGAGCATACCAAATGTCATATTTAACGCTGCATGACATTCTTAATCCTCATCACTTGTATCGTTCTCTGCATCGCTATCGCTATCACTATCATCCTGCATCAGTGCCGGTTTATTGGGATTTTTCATCAAGAAGTCATCATCGCCCACGTCTTCGTCGCTATCCATTTCTACTTGGTCGTGTTCACGCTTTTTTCCAAACGCTTTGGGCCATACACCCGCTTTAGTGTATTCCTTTACGTGCTCTGGTGTAAGGATTTTGCAAATTTCTGCTTTCACTTTGTCACCCTCTTCGAATGGTTCCACCAGCACATAGTCACCGTGTTTAACCCAAACATTTCTGCGGAATTTATTTGGCATAGACACCAGGAATTTTTCAGCATTTGCTTCGGCCGTTTCCACTTCGTGTAAATTACTGCCACGATTGTTCACCACCCGCACAATTTGCTGCTTCTCGGTGGGTAATTCGAAACTATCATCCATCATTTCCTTAAGCACATGTTTCCGACGCACTACGCGAGACATTTTTTTTTGGCTGGGACAATTGAAAGTAAAGTTAATTTGGTATTGCAGGTTGTAAACAGTAACTTGTCCGTTGGTTCACGTACTACATGATAACTATATATTCAACATACCTTTATGATATTCAATTCTTCAACTTGACTTGATCTTCTATATATTTCTTTTTTATGCTACAATGTTCTTTTAAATGCATTTAAAACAAAGTTAATTTGCGAAAACTGCCGCGAAACGTGCAATTCAAAAATATTTCTCAACTGAGAGTTAACTTCAGTGACAATCACCTGTCTCTGCATGAGTTGCCAATGTATGTGATAAAATTGTTAATTTTTTCATGTAAATCATACGGGGCATCTCATATTAATTATGGTGACTGCATATTGCTTATGTCTGGTAATTTTGTTGTTTAGTTGCTTAAGGAATTTTCATGATAACTAATGCCGAAAATAAAGCGTAATTTTGGTAGAGGATTTGTTTTCATTTGTACTAGAACTTTGGAGCAGCCACATGTATCGGAGCACGTAAATGAACGAGAAGGTACAGATTTGAATCGAACCTCAAATAGAGTCTGAAATTTTTTATTATGGGAATACACCTTTCGAAGAGGGAGTCCGCCGAGTAAAATATTAACATTTCTTTGATTTTTAACAGAAATCAATCTGTAGATTTCTTTTGTTATAATTCTCTTCTTGATGAAATAAACGGGGAATGAATAGGTGCAGACTGAATTTTTTCATTGAATTTAAATTTATTCCTTATTTTCTGGTTCGTTTAGTTATTATATGTTAATTCGTACTCATTTAGGATAAAAAAAAGAAATCCTTAAAAAATATTATGACAAATTTATTTAAATAATTTATATATATAACCTTCTCGGACCTCATTTCGGAAATGATTTTGTTAAGATAACAAATGCCCTTCAATAAATATTGCCAACTTCATTGGCAAAAGATTTGAGACTGGTTGGCAATAGTCATTGCAAAAACCATATTGCATTTCGGAACGGAAATGATGGCAGCCCTGGAAGTAACGGGAAACAGTTCATTTGTTTTTTCCGGAGTGTATTTCCTTCGATAAGTTTATTTATACGATTTATAATTTTATCTACGAAACTTTTTAAAAGCTTAGCTCGACGGCTTAACTTAAGAGCACAGAATATGCTTTATAGTAATTAAGATTTCAATAAATGCTTTCACTCATAAAAATTAGCGAAAAATATTCATTAATACACAAAACAATTAGTGCTATGCTTACGAAAATAAAAGTCCAAAAAGAAAATAAAATAATGTAAATTTCGAGCTTTTGCACTTTTTACTGATTTTTATTCTTAAGTAATATTTGCATCTTAAACATTACAGAGTTTGAATACAAGTGCAAATAGAAAAGCAAAATTTGGAAAAAAAAAATTAACACAAAAAGTTTTGTTTTTCCTATTTACTGCGCCACCTAGCAATCTATTTAATTAACTTATTTCTGTTATATTTATATATATGAATTTTTTATAAGATACATACGAAGTTGCAAAGTTGAAAGAAAAAAAGAAATTTTGCAAAGTTGGTGGAAGTGTTGAGCATACCAAATGTCATATTTAACGCTGCATGACATTCTTAATCCTCATCACTTGTATCGTTCTCTGCATCGCTATCGCTATCACTATCATCCTGCATCAGTGCCGGTTTATTGGGATTTTTCATCAAGAAGTCATCATCGTCCACGTCTTCGTCGCTATCCATTTCTACTTGGTCGTGTTCACGCTTTTTTCCAAACGCTTTGGGCCATACACCCGCTTTAGTGTATTCCTTTACGTGCTCTGGTGTAAGGATTTTGCAAATTTCTGCTTTCACTTTGTCACCCTCTTCGATTGGTTCCACCAGCACATAGTCACCGTGTTTAACCCAAACATTTCTGCGGAATTTATTTGGCATAGACACCAGGAATTTTTCAGCATTTGCTTCGGCCGTTTCCACTTCGTGTAAATTACTGCCACGATTGTTCACCACCCGCACAATTTGCTGCTTCTCGGTGGGTAATTCGAAACTATCATCCATCATTTCCTTAAGCACATGTTTCCGACGCACTACGCGAGACATTTTTTTTGGCTGGGACAATTGAAAGTAAAGTTAATTTGGTATTGCAGGTTGTAAACAGTAACTTGTCCGTTGGTTCACGTACTACATGATAACTATATATTCAACATACCTTTATGATATTCAATTCTTCAACTTGACTTGATCTTCTATATATTTCTTTTTTATGCTACAATGCTCTTTTAAATGCATTTAAAACAAAGTTAATTTGCGAAAACTGCCGCGAAACGTGCAATTCAAAAATATTTCTCAACTGAGAGTTAAATTCAGTGACAATCACCTGTCTCTGCATGAGTTGCCAATGTGTGTGATAAAATTGTTAATTTATTCTTGTAAATCATACGGGGCATCTCATATTAATTATGGTGACTGCATATTGCTTATGTCTGGTAATTTTGTTGTTTAGTTGCTTAAGGAATTTTCATGATAACTAATGCCGAAAATAAAGCGTAATTTTGGTAGAGGATTTGTTTTCATTTGTACTAGAACTTTGGAGCAGCCACATGTATCGGAGCACGTAAATGAACGAGAAGGTACAGGTTTGAATCGAACCTCAAATAGAGTCTGAAATTTTTTATTATGGGAATACACCTTTCGAAGAGGGAGTCCGCCGAGTAAAATATTAACATTTCTTTGATTTTTAACAGAAATCAATCTGTAGATTTCTGTTGTTATAATTCTCTTCTTGATGAAATAAACGGGGAATGGATAGGTGCAGACTGAATTTTTTCATTGAATTTAAATTTATTCCTTATTTTCTGGTTCCTTTATTTATTATAAGTTAATTCGTACTCATTTAGGATAAAAAAAAGAAATCCTTAAAAAATATTATGACAAATTTATTTAAATAATTTATATATATAACCTTCTCGGACCTCATTTCGGAAATGATTTTGTTAAGATAACAAATGCCCTTCAATAAATATTGCCAACTTCATTGGCAAAAGATTTGAGACTGGTTGGCAATAGTCATTGCAAAAACCATATTGCATTTCGGAACGGAAATGATGGCAGCCCTGGAAGTAACGGGAAACAGTTCATTTGTTTTTTCCGGAGTGTATTTCCTTCGATAAGTTTATTTATACGATTTATAATTTTATCTACGAAACTTTTTAAAAGCTTAGCTCGACGGCTTAACTTAAGAGCACAGAATATGCTTTATAGTAATTAAGATTTCAATAAATGCTTTCACTCATAAAAATTAGCGAAAAATATTCATTAATACACAAAACAATTAGTGCTATGCTTACGAAAATAAAAGTCCAAAAAGAAAATAAAATAATGTAAATTTCGAGCTTTTGCACTTTTTACTGATTTTTATTCTTAAGTAATATTTGCATCTTAAACATTACAGAGTTTGAATACAAATGCAAATAAAAAAGCAAAATTTGGAAAAAAAATTAACACAAAAAAAGTTTTGTTTTTCCTATTTACTGCGCCACCTAGCAATCTATTTAATTAACTTATTCCTGTTATATTTATATATATAAATTTTTTATAAGATACATACGAAGTTGCAAAGTTGAAAGAAAAAAAGAAATTTTGCAAAGTTGGTGGAAGTGTTGAGCATACCAAATGTCATATTTAACGCTGCATGACATTCTTAATCCTCATCACTTGCATCGTTCTCTGCATCGCTATCGCTATCACTATCATCCTGCATCAGTGCCGGTTTATTGGGATTTTTCATCAAGAAGTCATCATCGCCCACGTCTTCGTCGCTATCCATTTCTACTTGGTCGTGTTCACGCTTTTTTCCAAACGCTTTGGGCCATACACCCGCTTTAGTGTATTCCTTTACGTGCTCTGGTGTAAGGATTTTGCAAATTTCTGCTTTCACTTTGTCACCCTCTTCGAATGGTTCCACCAGCACATAGTCACCGTGTTTAACCCAAACATTTCTGCGGAATTTATTTGGCATAGACACCAGGAATTTTTCAGCATTTGCTTCGGCCGTTTCCACTTCGTGTAAATTACTGCCACGATTGTTCACCACCCGCACAATTTGCTGCTTCTCGGTGGGTAATTCGAAACTATCATCCATCATTTCCTTAAGCACATGTTTCCGACGCACTACGCGAGACATTTTTTTTTGGCTGGGACAATTGAAAGTAAAGTTAATTTGGTATTGCAGGTTGTAAACAGTAACTTGTCCGTTGGTTCACGTACTACATGATAACTATATATTCAACATACCTTTATGATATTCAATTCTTCAACTTGACTTGATCTTCTATATATTTCTTTTTTATGCTACAATGCTCTTTTAAATGCATTTAAAACAAAGTTAATTTGCGAAAACTGCCGCGAAACGTGCAATTCAAAAATATTTCTCAACTGAGAGTTAACTTCAGTGACAATCACCTGTCTCTGCATGAGTTGCCAATGTATGTGATAAAATTGTTAATTTTTTCATGTAAATCATACGGGGCATCTCATATTAATTATGGTGACTGCATATTGCTTATGTCTGGTAATTTTGTTGTTTAGTTGCTTAAGGAATTTTCATGATAACTAATGCCGAAAATAAAGCGTAATTTTGGTAGAGGATTTGTTTTCATTTGTACTAGAACTTTGGAGCAGCCACATGTATCGGAGCACGTAAATGAACGAGAAGGTACAGGTTTGAATCGAACCTCAAATAGAGTCTGAAATTTTTTATTATGGGAATACACCTTTCGAAGAGGGAGTCCGCCGAGTAAAATATTAACATTTCTTTGATTTTTAACAGAAATCAATCTGTAGATTTCTGTTGTTATAATTCTCTTCTTGATGAAATAAACGGGGAATGGATAGGTGCAGACTGAATTTTTTCATTGAATTTAAATTTATTCCTTATTTTCTGGTTCCTTTATTTATTATAAGTTAATTCGTACTCATTTAGGATAAAAAAAAGAAATCCTTAAAAAATATTATGACAAATTTATTTAAATAATTTATATATATAACCTTCTCGGACCTCATTTCGGAAATGATTTTGTTAAGATAACAAATGCCCTTCAATAAATATTGCCAACTTCATTGGCAAAAGATTTGAGACTGGTTGGCAATAGTCATTGCAAAAACCATATTGCATTTCGGAACGGAAATGATGGCAGCCCTGGAAGTAACGGGAAACAGTTCATTTGTTTTTTCCGGAGTGTATTTCCTTCGATAAGTTTATTTATACGATTTATAATTTTATCTACGAAACTTTTTAAAAGCTTAGCTCGACGGCTTAACTTAAGAGCACAGAATATGCTTTATAGTAATTAAGATTTCAATAAATGCTTTCACTCAAAAAAATTAGCGAAAAATATTCATTAATACACAAAACAATTAGTGCTATGCTTACGAAAATAAAAGTCCAAAAAGAAAATAAAATAATGTAAATTTCGAGCTTTTGCACTTTTTACTGATTTTTATTCTTAAGTAATATTTGCATCTTAAACATTACAGAGTTTGAATACAAATGCAAATAAAAAAGCAAAATTTGGAAAAAAAAATTAACACAAAAAAAGTTTTGTTTTTCCTATTTACTGCGCCACCTAGCAATCTATTTAATTAACTTATTCCTGTTATATTTATATATATAAATTTTTTATAAGATACATACGAAGTTGCAAAGTTGAAAGAAAAAAAGAAATTTTGCAAAGTTGGTGGAAGTGTTGAGCATACCAAATGTCATATTTAACGCTGCATGACATTCTTAATCCTCATCACTTGCATCGTTCTCTGCATCGCTATCGCTATCACTATCATCCTGCATCAGTGCCGGTTTATTGGGATTTTTCATCAAGAAGTCATCATCGCCCACGTCTTCGTCGCTATCCATTTCTACTTGGTCGTGTTCACGCTTTTTTCCAAACGCTTTGGGCCATACACCCGCTTTAGTGTATTCCTTTACGTGCTCTGGTGTAAGGATTTTGCAAATTTCTGCTTTCACTTTGTCACCCTCTTCGATTGGTTCCACCAGCACATAGTCACCGTGTTTAACCCAAACATTTCTGCGGAATTTATTTGGCATAGACACCAGGAATTTTTCAGCATTTGCTTCGGCCGTTTCCACTTCGTGTAAATTACTGCCACGATTGTTCACCACCCGCACAATTTGCTGCTTCTCGGTGGGTAATTCGAAACTATCATCCATCATTTCCTTAAGCACATGTTTCCGACGCACTACGCGAGACATTTTTTTTTGGCTGGGACAATTGAAAGTAAAGTTAATTTGGTATTGCAGGTTGTAAACAGTAACTTGTCCGTTGGTTCACGTACTACATGATAACTATATATTCAACATACCTTTATGATATTCAATTCTTCAACTTGACTTGATCTTCTATATATTTCTTTTTTATGCTACAATGTTCTTTTAAATGCATTTAAAACAAAGTTAATTTGCGAAAACTGCCGCGAAACGTGCAATTCAAAAATATTTCTCAACTGAGAGTTAACTTCAGTGACAATCACCTGTCTCTGCATGAGTTGCCAATGTATGTGATAAAATTGTTAATTTTTTCATGTAAATCATACGGGGCATCTCATATTAATTATGGTGACTGCATATTGCTTATGTCTGGTAATTTTGTTGTTTAGTTGCTTAAGGAATTTTCATGATAACTAATGCCGAAAATAAAGCGTAATTTTGGTAGAGGATTTGTTTTCATTTGTACTAGAACTTTGGAGCAGCCACATGTATCGGAGCACGTAAATGAACGAGAAGGTACAGGTTTGAATCGAACCTCAAATAGAGTCTGAAATTTTTTATTATGGGAATACACCTTTCGAAGAGGGAGTCCGCCGAGTAAAATATTAACATTTCTTTGATTTTTAACAGAAATCAATCTGTAGATTTCTGTTGTTATAATTCTCTTCTTGATGAAATAAACGGGGAATGAATAGGTGCAGACTGAATTTTTTCATTGAATTTAAATTTATTCCTTATTTTTTAGTTCCTTTATTTATTATAAGTTAATTCGTACTCATTTAGGATAAAAAAAAGAAATCCTTAAAAAATATTATGACAAATTTATTTAAATAATTTATATATATAACCTTCTCGGACGTCATTTCGGAAATGATTTTGTTAAGATAACAAATGCCCTTCAATAAATATTGCCAACTTCATTGGCACAAGATTTGAGACTGGTTGGCAATAGTCATTGCAAAAACCATATTGCATTTCGGAACGGAAATGATGGCAGCCCTGGAAGTAACGGGAAACAGTTCATTTGTTCTTTCCGGAGTGTATTTCCTTCGATAAGTTTATTTATACGATTTATAATTTTATCTACGAAACTTTTTAAAAGCTTAGCTCGACGGCTTAACTTAAGAGCACAGAATATGCTTTATAGTAATTAAGATTTCAATAAATGCTTTCACTCATAAAAATTAGCGAAAAATATTCATTAATACACAAAACAATTAGTGCTATGCTTACGAAAATAAAAGTCCAAAAAGAAAATAAAATAATGTAAATTTCGAGCTTTTGCACTTTTTACTGATTTTTATTCTTAAGTAATATTTGCATCTTAAACATTACAGAGTTTGAATACAAATGCAAATAAAAAAGCAAAATTTGGAAAAAAAAAATTAACACAAAAAAAGTTTTGTTTTTCCTATTTACTGCGCCACCTAGCAATCTATTTAATTAACTTATTTCTGTTATATTTATATATATGAATTTTTTATAAGATACATACGAAGTTGCAAAGTTGAAAGAAAAAAAGAAATTTTGCAAAGTTGGTGGAAGTGTTGAGCATACCAAATGTCATATTTAACGCTGCATGACATTCTTAATCCTCATCACTTGTATCGTTCTCTGCATCGCTATCGCTATCACTATCATCCTGCATCAGTGCCGGTTTATTGGGATTTTTCATCAAGAAGTCATCATCGTCCACGTCTTCGTCGCTATTCATTTCTACTTGGTCGTGTTCACGCTTTTTTCCAAACGCTTTGGGCCATACACCCGCTTTAGTGTATTCCTTTACGTGCTCTGGTGTAAGGATTTTGCAAATTTCTGCTTTCACTTTGTCACCCTCTTCGATTGGTTCCACCAGCACATAGTCACCGTGTTTAACCCAAACATTTCTGCGGAATTTATTTGGCATAGACACCAGGAATTTTTCAGCATTTGCTTCGGCCGTTTCCACTTCGTGTAAATTACTGCCACGATTGTTCACCACCCGCACAATTTGCTGCTTCTCGGTGGGTAATTCGAAACTATCATCCATCATTTCCTTAAGCACATGTTTCCGACGCACTACGCGAGACATTTTTTTTGGCTGGGACAATTGAAAGTAAAGTTAATTTGGTATTGCAGGTTGTAAACAGTAACTTGTCCGTTGGTTCACGTACTCATGATAACTATATATTCAACATACCTTTATGATATTCAATTCTTCAACTTGACTTGATCTTCTATATATTTCTTTTTTATGCTACAATGCTTTTTTAAATGCATTTAAAACAAAGTTAATTTGCGAAAACTGCCGCGAAACGTGCAATTCAAAAATATTTCTCAACTGAGAGTTAACTTCAGTGACAATCACCTGTCTCTGCATGAGTTGCCAATGTATGTGATAAAATTGTTAATTTTTTCATGTAAATCATACGGGGCATCTCATATTAATTATGGTGACTGCATATTGCTTATGTCTGGTAATTTTGTTGTTTAGTTGCTTAAGGAATTTTCATGATAACTAATGCCGAAAATAAAGCGTAATTTTGGTAGAGGATTTGTTTTCATTTGTACTAGAACTTTGGAGCAGCCACATGTATCGGAGCACGTAAATGAACGAGAAGGTACAGGTTTGAATCGAACCTCAAATAGAGTCTGAAATTTTACAATATGGGAATACACCTCTCGAAGAGGGAGTCCGCCGAGTAAAATATTAACATTTCTTTGATTTTTAACAGAAATCAATCTGTAGATTTCTTTTGTTATAATTCTCTTCTTGATGAAATAAACGGGGAATGAATAGGTGCAGACTGAATTTTTTCATTGAATTTAAATTTATTCCTTATTTTCTGGTTCCTTTATTTATTATAAGTTAATTCGTACTCATTTAGGATAAAAAAAAGAAATCCTTAAAAAATATTATGACAAATTTATTTAAATAATTTATATATATAACCTTCTCGGACGTCATTTCGGAAATGATTTTGTTAAGATAACAAATGCCCTTCAATAAATATTGCCAACTTCATTGGCACAAGATTTGAGACTGGTTGGCAATAGTCATTGCAAAAACCATATTGCATTTCGGAACGGAAATGATGGCAGCCCTGGAAGTAACGGGAAACAGTTCATTTGTTCTTTCCAGAGTGTATTTCCTGCGATAAGTTTATTTATACGATTTATAATTCTGTTTGGAATTTTTATAGTTTCAAAGTGTTTACTTTCTCATAAAATTCTTTAATATTGTGAAAATAAGTATGTTGTTTTAGAAGCTTGCAGACTTTCACCTGAGATTTTGTTTTTAACGTATAAATTGTGCTTGTTGTGCCAACTTGTTACTTACACAGCCATCTTTTAAATGATTCTGTCTTGTCGGGATTAGTCGAAAGTAGTTCGTTCGTAAAAAAATGCTATTTATATAATTCTTGCTTAGGTTTGGTTGGTTCTCAAATTCACCCCTCTGTTTTATTGTATTAGTCTATGAAACTTAAGCAAAATAAGTTATTCAGTACGAGTATTATATTATATTATTATAATAATTTTCGTATCTTTTTAGAGGGGGGTATGGATTTCGAAAGTTCCATTCTATATCTTTGTTACACCATGGGTTTAAGATGATACTGTAAAATTCTATTTCGCACACAACCACGTCAAAGCGAGCTACTTTTGTAAAGATATTTCAAAAAACAAAAAAAGGTAGCGTGCAGTACACAGTACACGTGATAGAAGTGAATACTTCTTCAGTGATTTATTGAGAGTGAGAGAGAGAAAGAGAGAGAGAGAGAGAGTTGTATTGTAAATATTACAGGGATAACGGAAATAATAAGATGTGGTATACAAATTTAGTATTTCATTTATTTCTTCAATTTGTACACTATCTTCAACCGGAGGTATAGGTGCAGCGGATATTACGGCTTTATGGTAACTGAAGTATGAAACATATGTTCGTGATTCTAAATGGTGTAGATTTTTGGAGAATATAGCATCAATCGTTGTTCCTGATTTAGTCGTGCCAATTTTCCGGTCGTTATTCATATCTAAACTGAATTTTTCATGAAGAAATTGAAGTAGTGGCAAGGACTCATCCTCTGCAAAATTTACATTAAAGTCACCTCCGAGAATCAATGATATGTGATCATCACCCCTGCCAAGAAGAGCAGCACCGCCATGAGTGTACATAAGCAACGAATGATATGACAAACGTTGATATCCTCAAGTTTTTGATTAGGAGATATGTAGATTCCTGCGATGACAATTTCTTTCCCATTTGATTATTTACATTTACTCAAGTTGATATCGCCAATTTCAGTCAAACTCACTGTATGTGCAGTGGAATTTTTTGCACTCATATGAAAATGTGGAGTGTCAATGTTTAGTGTATCACATTCATTCAACCAAGTTTCGGTTAACAGCACAATGTTTGATTTTCGTATCACGACATCTGTGAGATTCTGAGAATGAGCTCGAAGACTTTGGCTGTTAAGGGTGTATATTGATAATCCTTTCCTTTGGCGAATGAAATCAAGGATTTGTTTACCAACAGTTTCCAAACAATTCAACGAATCCATCTTGTAAATATGTCATTGCTGTTGCAGCTCTCCGACCATGATAAAATCGTAAATCGTCATTTGTTGTAGTTATCCATAATCCTTCAATACTAGTTACACGTGACAGAGCGACACATACTAAGGATTGGGACTGTTTTTTATATATGAGTATGATATATAATTTCAGAATAAGCACTTCCTTGAGATTTATGTATAGTGGTGGCACAAGCAGAAACTAATGGCATATGTGATCATTTCGCATGGATTGTTTTGCTATTATTGAGAGGTATTGTAGCTGCTCTTCTACGGATTGGTAGCGCTGTTTTACTAATTCGATTTACGTTTACATACACTGCAACTATTTTTTTAATTTTTTCGCCAAATTTTAATAAATCCGGAAACTCTAACCATGCTATAATGACTTCACCTGTAGCATCGCAATCAATATGCAATAGTTTTCCCACTGCATCGTTTGCTAAACCATCTGCCACATCAATATTTGTTGTTATCATATATAACACAGCTTTGACAAACACAGTTTCATATGGTAATCCTGCGGTATCAATGAGTGACATTTTAGGGAGTTTCTGACGTACAAAGGCTTCTTGCTCCGCAGACGTGCATCCAATATAAAAATCTTAGGCTATGGAGAAACATTTTTCTTCAGCAGAATTTAAAATTTTGTTGATATATTCCGCAATAGATTGGTTCATCCTGAAGAAGCGTATTCCATGCGGACAGCGAGTGTTTGCTTCTTCAACTGAGCACAATCTCGATTCTATCAATTCCAATTCGTCATTTACAAGTCATTCACCGTTGCCAATTTTCGCTAAAATTGATGAAAATTGTTGATTGACCGGCCTCATCACTTGTTCCAATCCGAAAAATGTATGACCTCTCCACAGGAGTGGTCCAACAATCTTCTGTTTCACTTGGTTGTAGATTGGTGTAGCTCTAACCGGCGGCGACTGTCGCAAATCTCCAACAAAGATGACATCCAAACCACCAAAGTTGATGTTGTAAGTAATTCCGCGCCAATCATACTTACTTCGTCGATGATTATTATTTTAACATAGTTAAATAATGCTCGATATTATGGAGCTACTTCCACACTCAATGGAAACAATTTTGAAAGTGTGGTTTTTAATGCCACGTGTACGTTGGTTCCATCAATAGCTACGACAGCCGTACGTGACCGTCATTATTGGCGAAGCGATAATAAATATCCATTATAAGTTTGATCACAAATATTTTACCACAACCAGCTAGATCCGTTAAAAATATTTGAAATGGTTCGTGATGTACACGAATATTGAATAACTTTTGGAATGGATCATCGTCAGGAAATCTGTTAGCTACGGCTTGATCTTCTAATTCATCATCATGGTTCTGATCTATTCGACATAAGTTTCGACAAATTGCTATTGTCTTTTGAATATCGAGGATGGATTCAAACTCTTTTCTACGATTTAAAATCGAATTCTCATTTTCATCATATATTGCAACGAATTTGAATTCTGCTGGTATTTCAGCGTCTTCATTGCGAAATGGCTAATGTAAAGTGACCAGCACTCGTTTATAGTCATTTAAGTCTTGTCCTATGTCATAATTGCGATAACGATAATGCGTGGTTTCTTCCACTTTTCGATAAGATCAAATATCTGTTGAATTATCTCCAATGGCCATCTCATCTAATTCTTTTTGAGTTTTTCGTATCCTTTGACGATCAACAGGCCATACGGTAGAAAATTTTGACCACTATAGTAGAGTTCTTTGACATTGGTTCTCGCAGGAGATACCAAGCAGCTTCTTGGCTTGTCATCTCTACGCTATTTAGCATATTGATGCCGATTATTTTGGAGTTTAAAGTTTAATCAATGAAAGTTAGTTACGAATCGTATGTAACGCGTGTTTGTACGTTCCGTTCACGTAGTGTGCCTGTCGCTCTAACGTATGCAGACACGTATTCCAATTATATACCCTGAGGACACGTACACTAAATGTAAATAGATAATTACATGAGGATACTTACGTTGCTATTTGTCTCAAAGATTTTATAAAAGTAAAACTATCACTCGACACAAAATATTATATCACAAATTTAGTTTACACTTTTACCGAAATATACATCTATTCGCAATTCGAAATCTCCTGGTGCGACTCAAATTTAGCGCCATCTGTTTGTCAGTAAGGAAATCTATTACATTATCACAGCTGAGTTAGATCGGTGGTCGCCATTTCATAGCACAATTGTGCATGCTGACTTTACACGTCCACATACGCTCTATCGTTTAGTCTCTGTCGAGACAGCGACGAAGCAACATTATGTATACTTATACCGCTAAAGCAAGGATGCCTTGCACAACATTCTTTATGATTATGAATTCATTTTGGTGTTATGAAAAACATATTGTGTTTTAGGTTATTTAAAGAAAATAAAGTTAAGGTCTTTAGGGTCCAACATAATTTTTTTAATGGTAATATATATAACAATAAAAAAGAAATTATGAAATTGCTCTTTTCACGAAAGAATAAAAATATTTTTAATATGTAAAGTTACATAGTTCTTATTGGGTGTCTTTATTTACGTGCTCACTCACAGAGTCGCCCTGAGACCCGAACGATTCCGAAGTGATGTACATGTATGTGTATGTGCCAATGTGCAGCTAGAAGCCTGCGAAATGAATCGACCAAGCATACATATCAAAATGTATGTACAATTCGGCAAAAGCGAGACGGAAATTGGAAAAAGTGTCATCAAAGCGCGATCAAAGAAGTATTCACTTCAAAAAATTAGCTCTTCAGATATGGCTTAAAACTTGGAGAACTCTGCATTTAGATACAGCGATGACAAGTAGACACGGTACAAATAGAAAAGAAAACTTGGCTAAACAAAAGAAAAAATGTTAAAAAGTCCAAAATGTAAAAGTCCATCTGTTTTACTGTTTTCATATTAATGAGTTGTCGTCAGAAAGTTTTTTTTTTTATTTAACAATTTCGAATTAAATGTCTTTTGTAGATCAAATAAAGAACAAAAATAATATTTCTTAATATAAATAATTAATTAAATAATATTAAACTAATTTTTCTCTAAAGGCTAATCATTAAAACTAAACATTTTTAATAGTCATTATTTGAATTCCTCTTCATCTTATTCATCCTCATCCCCATCTTCGTCACATTCATCGCTATCACTATCATCCTGCATCAGTGGCGGTTTATTGGGATTTTTCATCAAGAAGTCATCATCGTCCACGTCTTCGTCGCTATTCATTTCTACTTGGTCGTGTTCACGCTTTTTTCTAAACGCTTTGGGCCATACACCCGCTTTAGTGTATTCCTTTATGTGCTCTGGTGTAAGGATTTTGCAAATTTCTGCTTTCACTTTGCCACCCTTTTCGATAGGTTCCACCAGCACATAATCACCGTGTTTAATCAAAATAGTTCCGCGCAATCTATTTGGCATAGATGCCAGGAATTTTTCAGCATTTTCCTCGGCCGTTTGCACTTCGTGTAGATTACTGCCACGATTGCTTATTACCCGCACAATTTGCTGCTTCTCGGTGGGTAATTCGAAACTATCTTTCGTCATTTCCTTAAGCAGATTTTTTCGACGTATTGAGTACGTATACATTTTGTAGCACTGTGTTAGTCCTTTCTGCTCTAACGTTATTTTCGTAATGCAGCTTCAAACGGGATATGAGAACTATATAAGCATGAAAATGCATCACAAACTTTCAGCATGAGTTGCCAGAGTGCTACAAAAATTAATCTAGCTTTTCATGTAAATCATAAGCTCCTGCTGCCCGGTCAATATATATAATGACATTTGGATCGCGATCCATTTTGATTGACATTCATGATTGACAAATCGCTCGGGAATGCTACACGAGGCAAATCCTGTTTTTGAAAGAAAGTTTTTAAAAAAGGTTTTGCTTTAATATTTGTTGAATTTTTCATATGTTTTTCCACACAATGCTGCAAACAAACCGAAGAAAAGCGTATTCGGCCACTCTTGCTTCTTCTAGATGGTGAAGAATTCACTCACTTAAATTATTCCATATAAAGAAATGTCGAATTGACGCTTTTATGTTAAGGAACCAATGCCAAAAATTTAAACAAGCTGTACGGAATTTTTTAATCAAATTCACAGGGAGAGTTGGCGAAGGACCAATTTACTGAAATTAGACCTAATTTGTATTTAAATATTTATAGTTTTAAAAATGTTTCTTGTTGAAAATGTTTCACTTTATTCACCAATTTTCAATAAAAACACTCCAGTAAACTCTTTTTTTTTTTGGTATTAATGCATTTTCACTTATACATAAGTAGCCAGATGTACATACGTCCCTTTTTTATAACAAATTTTCTATAATTACTGTAAATACTTATAAATGTAATGATTAAAATACATAATAAATGAATAGAAATACACATAACTGCCAGATGACCGCGAAGAATGTGACAAAAGGTCTTTGAAGATCAGACATTTTTTATATAAATGATAATAAATAATAAATTTTTAATAAAAATTACTGTATGTTTTATTTGTTTCACTATTTTGCTTCATTGTATCGCGTATTTATATCAGAAAATATGCTGAACGTTCAATATTTTTCGCGCTATCCAAAATGCGCCATCTGTATTCCAAAATGTTTAAATATAAGTTTGGTGATATGGATCGCAGTCAGTCATTTTTATACACTAATTTTCAATAAATATCACGTCCAATAGATATTGAACGTGTAGACGTCGCCATACAGAAGCGTTATTGCATTTCGGAACGGAAACGTTGGCAACCCAGGAAGTAACTGGAAACGGTCCACTTTGAAATTCGTTGAATTTTGTCGGTAAGTACGCGTTTAGTTCGTAATTTTTTTTGGAAATTTTAAAGTTTAAAAGTGTATAATATTATATAAAATCTTGAAGTATTGTGCAAGTGGAATGTGTTTTATTAGAAAAATATGAAATTTCATTTCGATATTACGTTTTTAGCGCATAAATTGTTATTTTAAATTTGACTCTTGCGACGCTACTTCCGCTGCCATTTTAAAATCACTCGGTTACCTTCGCAAAAGTTGAAAGCAGTTCGTTCGTATAGGTGGTACAACGGTCGCAACGTTTGAGGGCCTGTTGTGCTTCAGTTGTATGTCGGTTGTACTCAGATTAAAATATTTTGATTTTCTGTGAAGTTGGTACAACACGTTACATCATTTGAGGTGTCCTTGTACAACTTTGAAGCGTCATTTGATATTTACCATCGCACAAGAAAGGACGTAAAAATGGAGGACAACGAACAAATGTGTGGTTTTATTGAAATATATAAAATGATGCCAGAACTGTGGAACGTTAAGCACGAACATTATAAAAATAAAATAAAACGCTAGAAAGGGTATGAAAAGTTATTAAAACATTTCAAAGGAATTAATAGTGAGGCATCGGTAGATGATGTAAAAAAAATGCGCACATGTTTAGGATCTTTTGGAAGTTGAAATCAGTTTGCTTTTCTTAAATATATATTTCTGGGCAGTTTAATATACATTTTTGTACCTTAAGGAAGTCTTTTAAAACTTTTAGTACTGCTTCACAGGTCTCAATTACAATAACACTAATTGTTTGAGACGGTACTATCGTTGAAAATTTCATGCCTTCGAAACAATTACCAGTCGCTAAATATCTTAATGTTATTGCCAAACCGTTTTCTTCACATACAACTTCTCTCATTATTGTGTTTTGCTTTTCAATTTAAATATTTGCTTTCGTTAAAAGTTCATCAAAAGTTTCATCATTCATTCGCATGAAATTTTTATAGTGTTTCGGTTCACTTTTCAGCAATATTTTTAAGTTTGAAATTGGAAAATTCTTCTTTTCAGTTAGCCATTTTTTTGACCAACGTTGTTTATTTTTTATTCTCTGTTTCTCTTCCTTCTCTTCCATTATTTCGTCAATAACAAATAACACAGTGGCGTGCGCTGCCATCCTTACTCTACAAAAATAATGCATAAATGAGTTTGTTACAATCCATTACAATCCCATTACAAGAATGGGAAAAAATCAAACCTAATTTTTGTGAAAAATTGGTTAAATCAATCCCTAACAGGCTCAAAATGGTTATTAAAAATGCATAGAATTTGATGTTTTACTAGAATATTTTATAATACTGAATTAATTTATATGTTTTGTTTTTATATTTTGGAAGTGCAATAAATGATTAATTAAAAAAATATTTCACCTTATTTTCTATTGCTTTGGTTCAAGTATTTTTAGAAAGGAACATTTTTTGCTACGGTATCCGACTTTGGCTTGGAGGCACTGTAGATATAAGGACATGTTTTGTATATGAATGTTCGATGATTTCGGCCAAATTTTCGAGACTTGTCTCCTTAACTTTCTCCAAAATACCTTTGAGTGCTATTGTCCTACATCGTTTGGTGTGACACCAATATCGCTAATATTTGTACTTAGTGATTTGTTTAGGAGGGGGTCTAGGCAATGGCATACTGGTAATTAAGTGTATCCATTAAGGTGGGTATTTAGGTTTCGTTGATGAAATCTCGAAAAAACGAAATTTATTAATTGAGATTTTGAAGAACGTAGTTAACGAATGTTGCTGCACACTAACCACGAGTACAGTGTGAAATTGAGCTCTTTCAAAGCAAAGATAAAGGTTGTATGCATATTAAATGCCATTCGATATACCCTCAAGACAAATTAATTCTCATCACTGGAATTATCTCTTCATCACCTACTGCATCGTTATTTTCCCGAATTTGTGTCTAGCTATTAGGTTCGATATGCGCGCGACATTTTGTAGCGCTGGAACAGGAATTGGTGCTTGCAAACAGTAACTTATTTGCTATAACACAGAGGACATCGTCAAAGTAAAATTACCATACCTTTAGTGTATTAAAGGTTTCAATTGGTTCCGCAGTTCTAATTTTTAGCATTTATGTGCAATTTTCTATTTGACAATGCTCAATTCGAACTTCGTTGTCAACCACGAAAAATTCCCTACAATGACAATCAGCTGTTTCTGCATGAGTTGCCAAGGCAAAAGGGAATTTTATTTACCTGGTAATGCAAATCAGAAACGATATTGCATTTGAAACGGAAACGCTGGCAGCCCAGGAAGTAACGGGAAACAGTTCATTTGTTCTTTCCAGAGCGTATTTCCTTCGATAAGTTTATTTATACGATTTATAATTTTTGTTTGGAATTTTTATAGTTTCAAAGTGTTTACTTTCTCATAAAATACTTTAATATTGTGAAAATAAGTATGTTGTTTTAGAAGCTTGCAGACTTTCACTTGAGATTTTGTTTTTAACATATAAATTGTGTTTTGAATTTTAACTTTTGCGGCACACAGCCAACTTGTTACTTACACAGGCATCTTTTAAATGGTTCTGTCGTGTCGGGATAAGTCGGAAGTAAGGGTAGTCGGAAGGGTAAAATCCTATTTCGCACACAACCACGGCAAAGCGAGCTATTTTTGTTAAGATTTTTCAGTAAAAATAAATTAGCTCTTCAGATATGGCTTAAAACTTGGAGAACTCTGGATTTAGACCCAGCGATGACAAGTAGACACAGTACAAATAGAAAAGAAAACTTGGCTAAACAAAAGAAAAAATGTTAAAAAGTTCAAAATATAAAAGTCCATCTGTTTTACATGTATTCATATTAATGAGTTGTCGTCAGAAAGTTTTCTTTTTATTTAACAATTTCGAATTAAATATCTTTTTTAGATTAAAGAAAGAACAAAAATAATATTTCTTATATAAACTTATTTTAGTTTAAAGACTAATCATTATATAAGGCTACTCAGCTAATATTACAATTATAATAAATACAATGCGTAAAAAGCTTTTGGAGCAATATTAATGTATGTGAATGCTTATAATAAAATAATTATATTTCTAACAAATTTTCTCTCATTCTAATAAAAGGTCGAACTGTTATGCATATCTATTTTTTACTCAATCGCAAGATACGTTCCTTAAGGCAGCCTGGTGTCACTTTTGTCGTTTTCACCTTCTTACGCGATTGTGTTTGTATCTGTTTCGACTTGCGTAGCCTAAAAGAATTATAAACTTATACAAATATTGTCTTTTTGACGGATTATTTCAACTTACAAGTCGTCATACAATGTGGCTATCTCCTTCTTCCATATATCCTTAAAGTCATTCGTGAAATTGGTCCAATACTCAAAGAACTGATCGGGTGTACATTGCTCCAGTGCACGTGATTTGGGCGTGAAATGATAGAAGCGCATTGTCTCGATGAAAGTCGAACGTGATTCATCCAAGTCTTTG
Organism: Bactrocera minax; assembly: GCA_021498325.1. Classification (NCBI taxonomy): domain Eukaryota; kingdom Metazoa; phylum Arthropoda; class Insecta; order Diptera; family Tephritidae; genus Bactrocera; species Bactrocera minax. The sequence goes on from JAKEEE010000091.1 coordinate 426,474, forward strand.
TAAAGTTTGTCGACCGTTTTCGTTGCGCCCTCTATGAACTCTTCCATTTTCGACTTAAATGGCTCCAAAGTGTTGGGAGTTGAGGCGATTACAACGCGTTCAGTGGTTTTTTGGTTAGCTACAATGAAGGAAATAAATTTTATTCAAATTTACATAATAAAGAAATTTATTTCCGTCTCTTACTCCCTCTACGATAAAGTCGGTACAGACATTTTAAAATTGTATTTTACTTTCTATAACTATTTTTTATCCTCTCTCTTCCCCTTACCTTTAAGTTTTTTATGTAATTCCATTATTTGCTGCTTAACTTCATCGAAATCCACTTGTGCGGCACGCTCTACATCCGACGGCTCGGGTATAGGTAATATCATTTCAAGTAACTGTACACCTTCCTTACGTCGCCTACTTATATAGGTACGTACGATGAAGTGCAGTAGCGTTGTATGAGATTCCTTTGATTTTACGTCCTTGAGCTTGCCTAAAATCTCCAATGTAAATCCGTCCGCTTGTCCTCTCTGTCGGTTGCCACCGTTCATATAGTTTCCCAGCGTCAGTATTATAGCGAATACAAGCTTTAAGTCTTCGCTCTCGATCAGATATTGTGAAAGTTGTGTAACAACTTCCAGCTTGCGCGCAATTACCGTGGCGGCCTCTTCGAACTCAGCTTGGAAGACAATACATGATATGCGCTCCGTAGACATTGAGATCTGTGAGATTTTGAGTAAGAATTGCTCCGGATAGTCTAGCGGTATGTCGCTTTGTGCTGCCTCCTTGATTAGTTCTAGTTCTTCATTTGTCGCTTTGATGTTAATAATCTGCTGTAATGTTTCTAAGCTTACCACCGATGTATCGACGTGGTAGATGGCGTGTTCGATCTCACAGAAATCAACATGCAGACTCCGCGACACTATACCGACATTCTGTGAACGCTTGCTATCCAGCACCTTCACTGCCTTCACACGCACCTGTTTTTTCTCCTTCGGCTTGCTGATTGGCACCACCGCCTGTCGCGAAAACAGTTCGGTGAACTCATCGATATTGTCGAGATTTGTCTCCTCAATTTCCTGCCAGATTTCTTTGGGTGTCGCAGAGTCTACAACATCATCTGGTGAGCTACTGCTACCGCTAGAGTCTGTACTGGCTTGTGGCGGCGGCGGTTTAGGTGGTGGCGCACTCGTAACTATGCGTGTCCAGTAAAGCGGCTTCATCGGTTTGGGTGGGTTAACGGCAGTCTTTCGCAGAGCTGGAAAAATTTAAAAAATATATTTAGATTTTCAGTGGGTGTATAAATTTTACTGCTTACTATTGGTGGTGTGAAACCAAGCGCCTTCGGTTGGATTCGGCAGTGGTGCTGGAGTGGCAGAGGAAGGTGGTTTTGGTGCACCGGGCGGTGGTGGAGGTGGCACAGCTGAAATATTGAGAGAAGGTAACGCGGGCGGTGGCGGTGGTGGTGGACCGGGTGCCGGCGGGCCAAGCGCTGGTGGTGGCGGTGGTAGCGGCGGTGTAGGTGCATTCATGCCTGGCGGAGGTGGAGGCGGTGGTGGTGGTGCTGGCGCGGCTATTGCTGATGTTGTTGGCGCTGGCGGCGGTGGCGGTGGCGGTGGTGGGGGCGCCAGTGCCGCATAAAATGGTGGTGGCGGCGGTGGTGGAGGTTTAGGCGCTTTCAACACTTCTTCCGCTTCCGTTTGTATCTCTTGATCCGTGGTTGCTTTCGCCTTTGCTTTGCACAGAGGACAAGTGATTGTAGCCGTCACTAATATTTCGTCAGTCTGTATTGCTATATCTTGTAAAGGTTGGCTGCATACCGCGGGCACCATGCTTGCTGGCATTGCTGTTGGTTTGTCCATTTCGTAAATGGTCGCTTCGCTAGCATTTAGAAGATCTGTTAATTCTATGCAGCGTTTAGATGGACGCCGTGTCATTTCGTTAATTGCGAGTATCTCGTTGACCACAGTATGCACTTCGGTTAGGTTGCCGCAGGCAAGCAGACGCTTGCGGAGATTCTGTTGAAATGTGAGATCGCCAGTGGTGGTATCCACTTGTACTCCTTTTGGTATGCGCGCCACTGTGCTGGGTGTACTGCAATGCGGCCAAACTGCGACGGTGTCCAGTCTGCCAGGTGTAAGAGGCACAGATGTGGTCGGCGCCTCCGTATGTGTCCATTGATACATATAATAAGGCTGGCGAAAAACAAAATTTCAATATCATCGATTTATCTAGTTAAAAAAATGTTTTAGGGAAGTAATGCTTTCTATATATATTTCTGGTTAATTAACAACTCGTTTAAGCATTTAAATGTTTAAGTTTGTGTGCTATGATTTAATTATATTTCAAATTAAAATGTCAGCTATGTTCAATATTTGAACCGGTTTGAAAAATTCTGCCACCGCTCTTAATATTTTGCCTCTGGAGGTAAATCAAAACAATTAGGGAATCCAGCAATATCGCTAACTCTAAAATCCATTTTCAACTACCCAGTACTAAACCGGGACTAGTTATTAGCTACATTGACATGGTTGAACCAAGAATTGTTCGAGTGTAACTGCAAGAAGTTAGCAGGGTTTTAGTGCATTTATAACTCATTTTCATCATAATTTTATTATTTCTCATTTTCAGTCACTTTGAGGTAAGAGCTGTGTATTTATTTAGTAAACGTACGTTTTATTCAAAATATTCGATAAAAGCCCGAACTCTTCTATTCAATTATGTTGACCAAACTCTATAAATGTACGAGTATTTCTAAGCTCTATATAATAAACTTTTAGTTAGTCTACTTAAGCTAAGGTAGTCTTTATAATTATAAGTAATAAACTTTTAAAAATCTTTGACTTCTTTTTTAATGCAATTTTAAAGATTCTACTTTTGAAGTTAAAGCACAACATCGAGTCTCGAATAAGTTGGTCGAACTAACAACAATTGTCTCCATTAACAAGAGTAAAGCTAATTTAGTTTAGCACATCGCCAAAAATCGAAGGATAATATGCTCAATATAACAGTTGGGTTGAAAAGTGTGTTTCTTTTCAATGAAAACTTTTGTTTAATCAGGAAAAGGTCACTTGAGTCCAAATACCAAAAATAAAATGTATACGGAAGCAATCTGTTGTAATTTGCACTCTGTGAGGCCCCGAGCGAGAGATTTTCGCGTACTTTCTAGTTTGAAAAGTTTCAACTAATCGTTGGATTGAATTGGCATCTTACTTTCTTCATCAACTTTTCTTTCGAAAGAAAACTTAGTACCCACAACTGAAATGCATAACATGGCTTGGTCCACATTAACGAATATTACTTCCAAAATCAGTATGTTTTAAAATAATAATCCGTATAGGAATATAAAAAGTAGTCGCTTTATTAAGAATAAGGCTTCAAAATGTTCTCTTTTTTAACGAGAGGTTTTCGAAAAATCAATTATCTACCAAAAATAATAAAATAAAAATCACAAAATTTTTTGAAAAAAAAAAAAATTTTTAATTAAAAAAATACAAAAAAAAAAAATTAGTCCTTATTTAATATTGGCCAACGTGTTGCAGTCGTGCATACCATTATTCCACAAGGCGTGTGCTGGATTCTAGTTTCCGATCAATATTACATACTGTGGGCTCGGACATATAACGGCAAAGCTCCGAGCGTAATTATGCCGCGAAAACTCTTCAGAGGACGCTGAGAACAAATAGGTCCGTCCATTTGATGTATAATAATAAGCACGCTCAAGCATATAGAGCTAGAAGTCTACATATCTGGAAGTGTCTAATATAACGGTCCGCCCGAACAAAGGCTTTCTCTACTAGTTCTACACAGTTTATAAAAGATCCCTTCAACATGATGAATGAAACAAGAAGAAGACTTTTATTTATCTTTGCAAGATCTGCTTTTTAAGAAGGACTTCAAGTCTAATGTCTTATATGGAAATTTAAACTTCTAACGAAATATTTACCTGAACTGTGTCAAAGCAAAAATTTTATAAATTTAATCTGAAATGGTAACTCCTCACACCATCTCAAATTATGCAATATTTCGCACTTGTGACAAAAAATTTGCAAATCACAACTAGGAAAGCCAATGGGGTACAGTAGAATTAACAAGTCAGAAGTGTCGCGCGAAATAGGCAAAGGGTGGGTGTAAAAAAAGAACAAAAAAAAAAGAACAAAAAAAAAGACGAAAAAATAACGAAAAAAATTAACAACATCATACTTACAATTGCATAAAGAGTACAGCAACAGCCGTGGCGCAAATGAAAGCAGTGGCAAGAGGGAAGCTGGGAAGCGCTTCAAGTATCGGAGAAGCGCATAGCAATTTGCCAAGCCAAATTGTTAATGCCGAGGGGATTGAATATGCAACGGCACAAGGCAAAGGATATGGCGCGCTAACGAATATGCAGCTAGAAGTTTGTGTGTGTATGTGTGTGTGTGTGTGTTTTGTAATAGCAGGTGTATATTTGTGTGCGTCCATGAAGTCATGCAATCTTTTCCAAAGTTAAACGTCACAAAACGTTGATTGGCATAACGACAAATGTGAGGCAGTGAGGGAGGAGTGAGAGAGAAAAAATGCTGTGGATTAAAAGGCTAATAGCTGCTGAGGTACAAATCCGGCACACACACATATACACATATATATATTTGCATGTTTGTATGTATGTAAGTGTAGAAGGTAGATGTATGCGCTTTGCCGCTCCCCTCTCAATTACAAAGCTGCTAATACAGAATTTCTAAATACATATGTATGTATGTGTGTATATATGTTTGTAGGTGGTGCCATCTGTATCTACACACACACACACACATATACACATACACCGTCCATATGTTTGTTTGTTTACCGCTTTTTGTGGCGCATTTTCGGTTTAACAGCCGCTTCAGACTCCAACACTGGGCATTCAACGTTTCACACACGCGCACACACACACGTACACATGTTTGCATTTACTGTTGCATATGCACACACATGCATGTTTGCAAAGTGCAAATTATCAACAGTGTGTAAACACTCTTCACAAATGGTGTTAAATGCGTTTAAAGATTCGTGTATGCTTTTTTTTTTGTTTTTTTTTATTCATTCTTTCATTCATTTGCTTTTTTTTGCGCATTTCTCCCGACTTGCCCTTTAAACTTGATTTGCATTTTTATGCGCGAAACTCTTAAAAGTTAAATATATGTGCACGTGTATGTGTGTACGTGTGTGTGTGTGTGTGTGTGCGTGTGTGTGTGCGTTCGGTGTGAGGAAGATTTTTCAAAAGTGTTTAGTGGCTTTCGAGTAGCTGAATGCGAAGTATTTACTGTGTCTATTGGTGGTGGCTGGTGGCTCAAGCGCCTTAGCCATGCATTTACGTCCTTTTAATGCACAAGCTATGTACTTTATGGCTGTGCTGTTACAAGTGTAAAATTCTTTGAAAAAAAGTCAGAGAAACAAGTTAATTACGCTGGTTCTGGATTTGCACTGGAATTTAATGTTTTGCCGAACTTGGCATGAAATCAAGGGGTTAGGCCAGTTTAGAACTTTCAAAAAGTCAACTTTTTTTTTCTTAAAGTACACTTTGGGAACCTAAAAACGTTATTCAATCGGTATAATAGAGAGAAAATAATTTTGCTCTGCTTAGCACCTGCAACTTTAAACAGGCTTTTTCTCGAGACCGTATTTTTCGACTCGGCCGACGAAGGCGCTCGGGCGAATATGGCAAGTATTCACTCGAAGTTTTAACTGTAGTTTCACAGCATCATTTTACAATTTTTCGTACGGTTTTTTGTTATTACTAAACTTTTTTTGTATACAATTGCTACAAATTTTCTTTGCTCAAAAATTAAATCTTTTTTTTAAAAGTCAGCCATTTTGCGTGTAACTGTAATTAATTAAAGCTACAAACATAAGTATTTCACTAGCAATTATTATGTAAATTAATAACCCCTTTTTTATTTTGTTTCAGACAGCACGTGTTCATAGAATTACAGTCCACCGTAAAGGTCCTCTTGAAAAAGGTGACTCCCAAGATTGACTCAGTAACCGCCATTTACAATTTTTTTATATACTCAAATATATGTTTAATAAAACAAAGAGAGAAATCCCATACACATCCTTCTTCCTTACTCCCCCAACAAATTAACAAACAAAGTTAGGTTGCTTTTGAGCGCTCTAGACTGGCCTAATTACACTTAATTTTAGTGTAGAAGAGTTACAGCTACAATTGAAACATATACATTTTGTTATCAAACAATTTAATTTTAAAGCAGATAGTAATGGGTTAAGTCCAATGGACTCGATCGCACGACTGCGCTGTAAACTTTAGCAATATATTGAGTATTTTATAATAAGCAGCATCAATATTGGATGCAAAGAAAAGCCTAAGCCGTTTTAACTATTGTTAACATCTCTTAAAAGTAAGAAAGTTCCCTAGTTTTACTAAAAGACCACTTTTATAGACAGAGATACCCCAAAAAAATCATTGGGATGAGCGAAAATCAGTATTCTTGTGAAGCTTATATTCATTGCATGAAGCTTAAGGGAGCATTCAGACTTATACTAAGGGAGTTTGTCCCATCAATCTTCATTGATGGCTCATTGGGATCCAAACCATTTTAACAGTTTCTATGGTAAAAATTACCAATCATTTTAAAGAAAACCACGCTTTTATGGACAATAACAGTTATATTATTCAACAAAAGTACTATAGAGGACATCGATAATAGTGATCTCCAAACTTTTCGATACTTTTTTGTTGTACGATTTGTTTCAAAATAGGCTTCTGTCTCAGATATTTCTTTTCTGTGACCATTCTCTTAAGGTCTGTGGACAGGAAATTGTCACTAGGGGCCAGAATAGTGTTCAGTTTTTGTCATCCTTGATGGTTAAGTCTATTTGCAAAATATATGGATTCAATTTTAGAATTAGCCCGCCTGGCAAATCGGATAAACAGAAGTCGGTCTATTTCATACTTTCATACCTCAAGAAAAAACTCCAACCAAAGGCCTCAATATTGAGTTGAAAGAGATTATTAATTATTCAATATTAAAGTCAACATTTAAGGGTACTTTTTTAAATAATTCCTGTTGAAAAGATTAAAGCATAACTTTTCTAATAAATGTTATTATGTTACCCTTGCGATAGAGAAATATACTGTTCGAAAATAGTTTACAGTTAGAAGAAGCTCAGTTCCAATGACAATCGGTTGTGTGTAGCTGGAACGGAACCGCAGAATCTGGTCGAAGCCTGTCTACACGTCTATATTCTCTAATTCATTCATCATTCTCGCTGATTTAAACAGCATGTTTCCAAAACTTTGATGAACTTGACCTCAGTGAAGAGCTTAAGAGACAATATATTGGGTTGTTCGGAAAGTCATTTCGTTTTTTCCCGCCAGAGGACTTAATTACGTTTTTTCGAAACTAACTTCACACTTAAGCCCCATAACCATTATATGTCATGAGAGCTGATATTGCAAGGCTTGTGTGTGAAAAAGTTCTATTAATTCTACCCAGTAGTTTTTGGTTGGTGCCTTTTTAAATATGGAGAGCAATAAGCAGCATTTTCGTCATATTTTACTTTTTAACTTCAGAAAAGGTAAAAATGCTGTCCAAGCGAGAAAAAAATTGACGGATGTGTATGGAGAAGGCGTGTTAACAGTACGCCAGTGCCAGAACTGGTTTGCAAAATTTCGATCCGGCAATTTTGATGTCGAAGATGCACCACGGTCTGGAAGGCCGGTCGAAGCTGACAAAGATGCGATAAAGGCATTAGTTGATGCAAATCGGCGAATCACCACACGAGAGATCGGTGATAGGTTAAATTTGTCGAATTCAACTGTTTATGGCCATTTGAAAGGCATGGACTTAACCTCGAAGCTCAAAAAAAACGAAATGACTTTCCAAACAACCCAATATATACAACAATATATAATAAAAAGAATAATTGTTATGTTTTCTCTCTGTCAGGTTCGGCGCCAAAATTTTGACACCTTCAAAAGCAAAATTTGGTTATCTAAGTTATCTAAAAGAAGGCATGGTTTGGTTGTAAATTAGTCCAGTCGCTTAATTATTAATTCAATTTTTATCTACTTCTACAAATTTCCCCCGCATATTCCCCATTTTCTCTCTCCTTCAATGCCCGTTCATTATTTTTGATGCAGTTAGATAGTAATAGTTGTAAATAAGTTTCGCCAGTCTTTTATTGTGCTACGTGACGCTTAACGGTGATAAAAGTAAAAGGGCCAATGAAAAACTTAGAACACGTATTCCTAATTATTTCAACAGACTAAATTGGCGTGAAGTCACCTGTCATTTGATTTATTAACTTTGTTGCTTGACTATGTAATCGATTTAGTTGGCGAAGTATGCACTAAGCGGACTCGATGGCAATCGAAGACGAAGCTATAGCCGCCTGTATCCACCTACTCACCTACTCACCTAAGTGGGCGCGTAGTTTGTGTTGGCTTTGTGGCGGATTAAGGGAGTTTAGGAAAGTTGTAATCGTGTTACACACACACACACACACACACACAATTTGTGCGATAATCATTTTGGATTGTAATCGAAGCTTGTCTCTCTAATCTTATTATATAAAAATGCATGCAATTGAATAAAGTTCGGTATTCAAGTCTTACATAAAAGTCAACTACACTTTTCGAACTTCTAATTACATTACCCATACAAATAACTGATTTTTTTCTTTTCTCCACCGAAAAGTGCAGTGAAGCGAAAAACTCGGAGACATTTTAATAATTGCGCATTCAGCAAGCTCTCGGCCTTTATTTACTGTCCAGTTCAAAATTTATACTGTCTCGTCTGAATCACTCTAAGAATTGCGTGAATTTCCGGAAGTGCTAAAAGCAAAACACATAAAAACTCGGTTCTTCTTGAATCTAAAATGGAAAATAAGTTTTTCTCTTTACGAAAATCAACGTAGACTCGTTGAAAGGGGCGAGTATATTTAGCTGAACTTAAATATCTTCGACAAACATACGTTGACGTTGGAGAGTGAATCTTTAAGATCGCTTGCTGACTGCTGTAAAGCATTGAAAGCGACTATGCAGCGTTACACTCAATGAATTTGCATTAAAAAGTACCGTTATCAAGTGAAATAAAATGGAATAAAGCCAAATGTAAGGAGTAAAAAGTAGAAAAAATTTGAAGGAGCAAAGAAGCAGCTCAGAAAAAATTGACACTCGAAACTGGGCACAGTTGTTAATGACACTTAATAACAACAACTTTGGCGACAACAATAAAATACAACAAACATTCCAACGTCAAGTTCTTCATAGCCGTTGTGACCGTTTTCGTTTGCTTGTTTTTGCAACTAAAGCCATCTAAGTTTCTGTGCGCGCTTAACTGTCATAACTCTTCTACGAGGTGCGGTCCAAAGTGCGCAGTGTTTTGGAAAATGTGGAAAAGAATTCTTTTGGAAACTCGAACTACTGGTACTGGGCGATTCCAGAAGTAGCTGAAGGCCCTCAGAGTGGCACATCTAACTACAAAAATTTGTGGTCTGGATATTTGGGGAGCCTCTATCCTTATGTTTGGGATTCGTTATGCTGTTATTGGACCAATAGAGATTTCTAGATGCTTCTTAAGTACCGTTTAGCCGCCGCTGATTAGCTGAGAGTTTATGTGAGAAGCCTTTTCAAGTCAGAAATATACTCGGAGAAATACACTGATATACTTGATGAAAAACAACAAAACATTCCATAGTTTCATAGGTCGTCCCGACCATGGTCACGCGCAAAATGCGTTCGGCTACAGCGGTGGTAAGGTACAAGCTAACTTGATTGAAGATATGAATACAACTACCGATTATTTTCCGAAAACAGAGCCGAGGTTTTCCCAACAAGATCAACATTGCCTAGATAATGAGCACTTGAGAACTAAACGAATAATCTTGAGTTCATGAATATACTTCGTTATGGACATGAACTGTGTTAAATCTGAGAATACCAGAATACAATACCAATAAAGTTGCTGAATACTACATTACATTACTGACTTCAGCGTCGGTGGGAAGAGCTTTGAGTAGGTCACAATACAATTGAGTGAGTAAAATCTTGAGGGGAAGTAAGACTAATCTGAACTCTATCACTTTGGATTTTATCAGTTAGAATTTCTATATATTGGTTTTTTACTTTAGAAGGTCATTCAATTGGACGCGAATCAGTTCATACCCGAGCCAATCACCGTCGACAAAAAAATAGATTTTTGGAGGAAATGTAATATTTTACGGGGATTCGATTGCTTTGTACCGCCAATATTTTCCCCCACCTCGCAGTAAAATTGTTATAAGCTCTTCCAAATCCTCAACAATTTCATTCACTTACTATGGATCGCACCTTGTTGCTGTTTTGTGCGAATAGCTTAGCATGAATTGAAGCTGTAGGAAGTGCAAAACACTCGAAGGCAACTAACTAAATCGGTTTGCTGCCTGGCCGTTGGTGCGCCCGCCTTGACAACTTCAAAGTACTCTAAAAAGTTTGGTTGCATTCTTGCTTGAGCAAAGAATTCGTATTTTTCTTTTTTCTTACGGCTTTTTTTGCATTTTTGTAGCAATGGCTCACTCACTCTGAAGGAGTTGATAAGTTTTTTAATTCTTAAAAGTACCGTTTTTTTTCCATACTTTTTTGTTAAGTTTTCTAAGTGCAGTGGCAAAAGTCACTGAACGTTGGAATATCAATTTTTAATTTGTGGCAGGATGTGTTGGTTGCGCTTCGTTTCGTTTTCGTTTTTGTTTTTTTTTTTTGATTTGTTGTTTTTTTTTATTTGTTTTTCACTCGCTTTTCGCCGTTACTCTCTTGCTCTGCTTAGTGTTCGCTAGACTCAACGGTAATTAATATGCATTAAAGCTTACTACATTTCCGACCTTAAATGATTTCTTTTGCACGGTTGCATTTCACAATTCAATTTTTGACTTATGTCATTTAAATACTTACACTGAAGTTTTTAATATCCGTTTCCTCGGAGATCTGTTTTAACACGCCCACATTTATTAAATTGTTACAATACTGTATTGTTAGATTGTTTAAGTCTTGTTCATTGAGATTACTGCCCGATTGTTGCAGCGATGAAATCAGCCATTTCATAAGCATTTGACCTGTGGAGCAAAAAGAAGGTGAAATAGTTTTTTAATGCAAATTCACATCTCTGTTAAAATAAAGACGTTTTGTCACACTGCTGCCTCATCTGCGCACTTTTACTCACTTATCTTGTAAGAACTATAGATTACGTGTAACATTTGTAAGAACGCCATCATATTGTGTAACGGTATATATAGTAACTCAAAATAGACGCTCTCGCACATTGCACTGATACAATAATTGTGCTTTTTACAGCTTTCTCATTTGTTTTTTGAAAAGTTTTTGTAATAAAATTAAAAAAAAAAATATTTTCAAATTGTGACAAAAAAATTCAAAACATTTAAAAAATTAAAGGTAGTGTGCTTTTAGTAGAATTTATTTACATTGAAAGCAAAATTTGTATTTATAGAGTAAAATTTTTAATACAGAAAGACACTGGAAAATTTAAAAGATAAAACTTTAGGTTATATATTAGTTCGAAAATAATACGTTTTTTTTTAGCAAACAAGGCAATGTTTTTATGCTCTTGTGCACATATTTTTTCACTCCGTCGTAAAATTCTAAAATAGATTGGTGGAATCTCAAAAGTCTGGTTATCCTTTCGTTCTGTGCTGCTAACGGTTGCTAACGGCATGCAATATATATGCAGTATCAGAAAAAACCCGCGAACTGATTTAGTGGCATATTGAAAACAAAGAATCGAAAGTAGATAGAAAAGCTAGAAAACTCAATTTCGCGGAAAACCGAAGTTCGGAAACTTAGTTCGGAAACATAACATATATATGTATATATATATATTTATATACTTTCTTATATACTTATTAACCGAAATTGTTTGACATATTATAATATTTAGTCGAATCGTCTCTCTAAAAGTAACTGCCAAATTTCTCAAAATGTATTCGAAAAGTTAGGTTATGTTTCTCGACAAGTCAGTAGTCAATAGCGTCAGAAGTCGGGTAATTCGGTAATCAGGTAAGAAAGTAATAAAATGGAGCTAGACAAAATAGACTAAAAATAGGCATGGTGCATGGTTACTAAATTTAGAAACCGGTAATATAAATTTAATTAAAAAGAAAACTGTTATTATATACCCACCAATCTTATGAAAAGATTAAAAATTATGTTTTGCTTGAGCATGGAAAACAATTTGGTAAGCAATAATGTAGTGTTTGAAGTACATTTGCTTTTAGTACCATCAAGTTGATAAGAGATTTTACAAGCATAAATAAATTAAATTGATATAGTTGGAGAAGATAACGACAATAATTCTAAGACCATGGCCTTCACAAGGCCGTTCAAATGTTTACCGCTTTGATTTATCATCATATAACTTGAGAAGATTTATGTTTTAAGTATTGTGAATTATTAGTGCACATTAAATTTTTATTGCAGCGAACTTTAGGTTCAAAATATAGGAAAAAAGTGATAAACTTTGTCATTCATTTTCTATATATAAGAGATTAATTCAGTAGCCTAAATACTGATACTTGTTTCATAGTCGAATTTTTAAAAATATGTGCATTTTTAAGGTAGATATATTTTGGAAAGAGTGCTTTGAAGTAAAATTTCTTCTATTAGAGTTGCCACCTTTAAAAAATGTAAACCTCGAAGTATTAGTAAATTTAAGGCGTCATAGGAAGAGTTTACAAAAATCGGAAGATTTTTAATGTACATAAATTTTTGGAAGAGCTGCCACCTGTCGAAAATAATACAACTGCAAAATAGCATAAAATGTCTGGCAAAAATATTGACTTGGGGAAAGTCTTCAAATAAATTTTTTTAATATAATTATTTCAAAATATTTTTACATGTATTCAAAACAAAAAGGATTCAACGTTTCTTGACAGTTACACAAGAAATTTTGTTCTTTTATGATCTAAATGGATAAACTAATCTATCTATCTCTATCTCTAAAAAAAATTTTTTTAAATGGTTCGGTCTCATTGGTAAACCCTAAACTTGACATTGTTTTTGACTAGCACAGTTACATGAGAAATATTCATAAAATTTCAGGCTCGTAATTATCGGCTTTTCGATTTTTGTTATAAATTGAAAACTCTTCTAAGTAACTAGAAAGTACTTCTATCTTTTTTTGTTCAACACTTTTGAGAAAACATAATAAACTTGTAAATAAGAATGAAAGGATGAGCAAGCGCTAAGATGACGTAGTACAATCTGATATATAACACTTGAAAACCATTGTTTATATTTATTTATTTATTTACGTATGTATGTACGCATGCGTGTCAGCCGATAAGTATACTGCAGTATGAGTCAATGATACTCAATTTATCGGTTGATATAATTTGGTTGATATAAATTGTTATTGTTGCTTTTTAAATTACTTTTAATCTGTCGCACCATTGTGAGTTGTCAGAGGTATACGATAAATTTTATTGGGTGATTAATTTAATTTATATTTGTTGTAATCTTACATTTAGCTGCGAATTCAGTCGATGAATAAGCCACTGGGCGCAATTGCTGCAACGCCAATTTAACAGACGCGCCCACGTTGCTATTGTTTACGGCACAAAGTTGGACGTGGGTGGATAACTTAGGTGCTAATATGGTTAAAGTGCGCAATGGGCGTTCAATACAAGCCGCCAAACAGATATCACAGTGGTAAAGAGTAAGAAAGTTTTGGAATATGTGTGCGGAAATCGAAAAATTATATTGCTCACAAAGAGTAGAGGAAACATTCGAACTTCGTATGACCTTGAAATTAAAATTTTGAAAATTTCTTGCGCTTCTCATCTCCACTTCACTACCGTAATGACCGGCGGGCAGTACATGAGCTTTGCTTTCGAAAGCGACACTTTTGACTAACTGCTTTAATACCCGATCCTCAGCCGAGGATTTTACGCCGTGTGGTAGAAGGCTTTGCTGCAGCACATCGAATGTGTAGTCTTCCGTCTCAATGCTCGCCAATTTGGCGAGTAAAGGACACCAACCGGCCGATAAGTGTATTTTGTCACGATTTCTCGCTTGTTTGGGCGGACTAAGTTCAGCTATGCGGAGCCCACGCTCCCAATCACAGTCTTTTAAGTTCATCACAGTTAAGGCGTTCACTGGTTGTAGTTCTATGCTGTCGGCATAGTCTATATCATCGTAAGCGAACATATCCGCGTATTCCAACTCATCGAAGTAGTTTTGTAAATCCGGCGTTTTGAATATTTCCTCCACGATCTCATCACATTTTTGATACTCTTCTGCATTCCTGCCATACTCTTCTGTCACAGACATTTTTTTATTTTAAACAGATTTTCACTTTTACTTTAGTTCTTATATTTATTCCTATTCAAAATTTTTTACATTTCTATATAGTAGAAATTTTTCTCAGTCGCGCTCGTTCTTTGCATTTGTTTGCGTCAAGCACTCGCGAAAAACTAACAATTTTGTTGACACACTCAACAATTGTGCAAGTCAAGTTAAGGTGTTTTCTAATTGGCAAACACTTGAAAATGTTTCAAACACTTATCAAATCATCGGCTTGTAGCTGATAACCGTTGACTGCGGCGCTGAGCGTAGCATTGCCAGTAAGTCTGAGAGCAACTGATTTCTTTTCGGTAACTCATATTTGTCTTCATAAGAGTTGATGTTATTGGAGAGATAAAGATAGAGATAGAGCATTAAGTATTTGTGTGTGGCTACCGTGCAGGAAAATGCGAACGGCACAGAAAATAACTACTGCAGAACTATTGCAATTTCTACGAATCGAAAGTTCTCAAATTTTGGCGAATTTGCAAAGAAACCAAACAGCTTTATAAATTTGTAAAAAAAAAAACCAATTCCAATCTAGAGCTCTCTAATGAGGACTAACCTTACAAATTATTCTGCAAGTAAGGGAGAAAGAATCGAATTTTTTTCTTTCAAGCATTATTAAAAGAATATTTCAGTGTATTAAAGAAATTTTATGTAGATATTTGGTTACGAAATAGCGGCTAGTGAACCAATCTTTGACGCCTGATTTGTAAAATGCAGTTTCACGAAATTTCTACGTGGGTGAATGGACAGGGAAGGCATTTTTTTCACCAATTTACCAATTGAATTATCTTTTTATGAACTTAAAGTGCAATTTAAGCCAAAAAATTGAATTTTTTAATAATATAGTCCCTCCTAACGGCTTAAATCGGATAAAAATTACAAATAATTTTCAAAAATATTTAGTATAGCTTTTGTAACTCTCTGAACTTTTACCAATAGGAGATATTGTTATCGCTTTAAACTCAAAAATTACATTTTTTACATTTTACTGGTTCTAAACTGCGAAAATTCTAGTCTTAATAGCATCACTTTTCACTACCTGAGTCATCCCAATGTTAAATTCGTCAGCTGCTTTTATGAAAATCAGCTTGAGTTCAATTTAAAGCCGTTACTAAGCTTAAGCAATTACATTTCCCACAGGGTCTTTCTATGATTGCCGACTAGTATAGTCTTCTGAGGCATACTAAGTGTATGTTTAGCATTTGCTTTATATGACTGATAATTTCTAAGTACTATTCGATTATTTGCTTGCAACGAGCGCAATTTTTTTACGTGTGCGCACAAGCTCGATTACACTGTGGTGTGAAATAATTTACAGTTAATATAAATATATAAATTGATTGTTTTTAAAGTAGATAGTTAGCATGTGTGTGAGAAAGTTTGAGTTGTGGTAATTACCTGACTATTCACAAACTGCTTATATATTAAGTGTTTGCTTTCTAACAACTGTTATACAATGGTTTTTGGAAGTTTGACACTGAGCTTTTCAAGGTTAAACGTTTTCTGTGTTTGGTTTACTAGATTTGGAACACGTTTTCATAAATTTCTGCTTTAAGCTTGTTTGAAAAATAATTAAATTTAGTCTTTAATGTATTTCTTCTTATTTCAAGCTCTTAGTGTGATCACTAAACTGTTTCTGTAACATATAAAACCGCTAGATGGCGCTGATTTCAAATTATTATCATTATTTGTTTGCTTCAATTCAACTAGTACTCGAAAATGTATTGACTAGGGAGGAAGATTCTCATTTTTTTCTCTATGTGCTAAATAAATTCCGGATCTATTCAATATATATAAAATAAATATTATATTATATTACATATATAGTTTATAAATATTATACCTATCAGCAAATTCATGGGCAAAAATAAATTTAATGTTTGTGTTCGCTGAGTATAGGCGTGATCTCTATTTTTGGTTGAGTTATTCATTGTGAAGTCCAAGGAATTACGGTATATATATATATTACAGAATCTATTAAAGAATTTCTCTGTCAAAAAGCACGACATCATACTACATAAGCAGTTAAGTTCTCACTATTGAGAGTACCAGCTGGTGAGAACAGGTAAATAAGTGGTTTCGTTTACATGAAAGAGACTAAATGCAGAAGAAACCTTCGTTTTTTATTTTCATTATCTTTTTTTTTGGAGAAATTTTTGGGAGAATTTCATAGCCTTTACGATTTTTCGATCTAAAAGTTATGAAAACCCTTGTGAAATGGCGTAGCCTATGTTCGGCCGAAGTTCTAAGTGCCACCCAGAAAGTTTGAGTTATTTAGGATCCAAGGGATTTCAGTATATAAGACGTTCAAGACGTTAAGTGCTCGAACTATCAAGCGTACTATGGATGCACCCTTAACAATCTTGTGAAAATTCGGTTTGGATATTTACACGTTTCCCAATCTATTACTAACCGAGCATGAGCAATGTGAATTAGCTTAATGCGAGTGTAGAAAAGCACTGTTATATTTGCCAATAAATGTTTCAATTCTCAAACACAACAGAACAGACAATCCTTTTACTGCACACGTGTGCACTGGAGGTGAATTGCTACAGAAGGGTTTACAACTTGCAACTCAATTTATTTTATATATCATTTTAAGTGACTCACCGCGACCTCACCGCGACCTCATTACGCCTTCAAGTGCCTATTTGTCAACGCGTCTAATTAAACAAACTTCATTTGCGCTATAATGATAATTTATAGCGCGTTCTTCATGCCACCAATGTCTCACGAAATAATCAAAATTCCTCTGATGCCTGCTGCAGCACACCCCCTGCGCCTTCTGCCAAAAATTCTAAGCCAATGGCGCATTTGAGATCGCGCGCGCCTTAGTTAATGAGAGAAAATTTTTAATGTGTTACCGGTTAACGGTATCGCAATGCTGAGCCATCTTCGCGCTGCATTCACACATTGCAGATGTCCTTCAGCCATCCAGCATCCCAGCATTCAGCTTATACGGTTGTACAAACAAAGTTTAGATGATTATTGCCACCATCAGCGGTGTTTGCAAAATAAGCGCATACAAGTTGGCAGTCTTCACTGCGCACCACTTCATGCCGCTTCACGCCTTATACAGGGACAGTACCTAAACGCCGCCTCTCGACCGCTGGTTGTGTGTTTTGACGGTATGGATTTTCGGTAAACAACGAAAATCTGATTTATACGCGACAGCAATAAAACTGACAACAGCAGGCAAGCAGGCAGGCAGGCAGCCTGAGTGTTGCAATGCTTCTTGCAACAACACTCAACGCTGCAAATATCCTGTGCCACATGTATTCACAATGCAAGTCATTGCCGATGGTTGGCGTGGAGCTTTCATTTCATGTCGGGATAAAGTCGTGAACTGCCAAAGGTCGTGGGTGTTGGGTGGTGCATGTTGGTGTATGTGGGTGTACGTTGGTGGTTTTGTTATTTTTGCTGTTGAAAGCGGTGAAAGGGAGAATAGTCGCTGCACAGATGGTCGCTCCGTGTATTGCAATAATGAAATGCGTTGGCGCATCTGCATCTGTTTGCAATGTAAAATGTTGCATGCACATAATTTTGCAACAATATTTGCACTATGATCACTCCTTGCACTGCTATGCTCTATGCTGTTCAGCGATTTTATGGCATCTGTTTTGTTGTTTGCATTGTTTGGTAATATGCAACAGTGTTGGTTGCTAGCTTGGTTATGTGGTTGCTGTAATATTCATTGTCGGTTGACTGTTGCGGAATGACGGCGCACAGAAGTTTTGCTAAGCGCAAAAGCCGCACAGTGTTGTTGTTGGGCTAAAAAAGCGAAACAATTTTTTTTTGGAAAAATAATGCTGCATAGCAAGCCATTTAAAGCACAAGCTTTTAAAAAATATCATAATTCTACCAAGTCATATTCTGCGGAGCTTCTAGAGAAGAAATTTTGACTAAAGCGAGGCCAAAAAAAAAAATAAGTTCCAACATTATGTTCTTTAAGACACATAATACAATCCTCAAATAGTTTCGTGCTTAGTTTCGGTTACGTAGACCTAACCGCTTTGAAAGTTAGACCTCAATTGGCATCAAGATCTATGTTTTTCGTTAACTTCTGTAGTTCCTACCCGTTGATGAGGCAAACATCTAAATAGTGTTTGTGATCCGTTTCGGTTCCGTAGACCCAACTATCGTGAATGTTAGACTTTTACTGGCGTTGAAGACTTGTGTTTCGTTAACTTTAAAAGTTCCTGCTTAGCGACGAGCCAATTAAGATTTTTAAATCTTCATACAGAATATAGTCTTAGATTTTTCGGCCGTTATCTTCATCCGTTTCGAGCTGCTCGAAGCAGTAAACTTTGCACTGGTAGTCGTGTGTTTTCAATGGTCTAGCCATTTATAGATGTTGTGCTGACTTTCTATCAAAGTTTTCCGCGTGAAAGAGCTGCCGCTATCTAAATATTGGGTTGTTCGGAAAGTCATTTCGTTTTTTCCCGCCAGAGGACTTAATTACGTTTTTTCGAAACTAACTTCACACTTAAGCCCCATAACCATTATATGTCATGAGAGCTGATATTGCAAGGCTTGTGTGTGAAAAAGTTCTATTAATTCTACCCAGTAGTTTTTGGTTGGTGCCTTTTTAAATATGGAGAGCAATAAGCAGCATTTTCGTCATATTTTTCTTTTTAACTTCAGAAAAGGTAAAAATGCTGTCCAAGCGAAAAAAAATTGACGGATGTGTATGGAGAAGGCGTGTTAACAGTACGCCAGTGCCAGAACTGGTTTGCAAAATTTCGATCCGGCAATTTTGATGTCGAAGATGCACCACGGTCTGGAAGGCCGGTCGAAGCTGACAAAGATGCGATAAAGGCATTAGTTGATGCAAATCGGCGAATCACCACACGAGAGATCGGTGAGAGGTTAAATTTGTCGAATTCAACTGTTTATGGCCATTTGAAAGGCATGGACTTAACCTCGAAGCTCGATGTGTGGGTGCCCCATGTCCTTACCGAGCGAAATTTGTGTCGTCGTGTTGACGTGTGTGATTCGCTCCTCAAACGTCTAGAAAATGATCCATTTTTGAAGCGGATTATTACTGGGGACGAAAAATGGGTTGTATACAACAATGTTAAACGCAAGAGGTCATGGAGCAGAAAAGATGAACCGGCTCAAAGCGTGTCAAAAGCCAACATTCACCAAAAAAAGGTGATGCTCTCCGTTTGGTGGGATGTCAAAGGAATCGTTTTTTTTGAGCTTTTGCCGGACAATACAACGATTAATTCAGAAGTCTATTGTCATCAGCTGGACAAATTGAATGATTCACTTAAAGAGAAGAGGCCCGAATTAATCAACAGGAAGGGTGTAGTGTTCCACCAGGATAATGCGAGACCTCACACAAGTTTGGTCACTCGCCAAAAACTTTTACAGCTTGAATGGGACGTACTGCAACATCCACCATATTCTCCAGATCTGGCGCCTTCCGACTACTATTTGTTCCGGTCCCTGCAAAATTTTTTGGATGGCAAAACCTTTACCTCAAATGAAGATGTCAAAAACCACCTGGACGAGTTTTTTGCCAGCAAGGACCAAAACTTTTATGAGAGGGGAATTATGTTACTGCCAGAAAGATGGCAAAAGGTGTTGGACCAGAATGGCCAATATATAATTTAATAAAATATTTATTCATTATACGAAAACTGTCTTTCATATTCCCCAAAAAAAACGAAATGACTTTCCGAACAACCCAATAATACAAGATTAAAACTTTTTGCAGGTACTATGTTTTAACCTCTCCAGATATTATATCTCTCCAGACTAGATATTACTGCCTCGGGCTTGTTCATTCTCACAGGTTTATCTGTCTTACTGTTACCCGGACATTAATAATAACCACAGTGTAGAGTGTCATACTCACTCAAAAAAACTGTTAGGGTTCTTCTCATAAATGCAATACTCTGTAAAGACCAGCTGAACATTTGATTCGTTTATAGTGTTTGAGGGTGCAGAATAGCTTGTTTGATTAATACCCGGTAGTCATAGTTTTACCAGCATAAGGGTCTTTTCTCGAAAACTGACTGCGTTTAAGAAATTCTTTTATAACTCCTAAACATTCTTCTATGTCAAATTACTAGTCATAGGAACTATGTGAGAGTATACGCCATTGTTCCAGACAACGCCTAGAGATTTCTGCCGTTTGGTTACCATTGTAGTGGACGTCTTATAATCCTTTGAGGTCAATTTTACTGCGACCTTAACCTTTCTTTGTTTTTGTATTTAATATTCATTTGGGTTCTTTCTAAAGCTCTTTTAAATATTTTTTTACGGTTCTGTAGTGGTTTCGAAACTTCTTCTAAATAGAATAGTCTTTCAAGCTTTAATCTTTTTCATCACATCTCTTCATCAGATCTTTTTAAGAAATTTTGATATTATACTCTCTTCGAAGAAGGTTCCCGATTTTTTTAGAACGAAAAAGTCCGAGGTGAAATATTGTTTTTGTCGAGCCTGTGATGACAAGGACCTGCCTATATAAATAATGTATCGCTTATATCTAGTTTACTTATAGGGGTTAGACTTAATCTAAAACTGAGTTAAAGCAACAAATTGGGTCTTCGGAACATTAAGAATACGAATGCTTGTCAATGAAGCGCTTTTGAGGCTAGATCTAGTCCACTCTGACATTTGGCTTCAAAAAAATACCGTTACTTTTAAAGTTATTAAATTCCAATTCGCTAAATTAAAGCCACTGTGCGACTGTTACTCTTCCAACTTTGCAATGTAGTTGGATTAACTGCGCTTGTGGCATCAAAATTTATCAACGTAACTTAAAATATTATTTCATAAAATTCACTTACAGTATGCGACAAAAGTTTGCCTATTCACGCATAAATTTAACGCAAGACTTAAGGCGCTTTATTAAAAATGGTGTAAAAATGCAAATGTTTCAATTATCTAATATTTAACGGCGCAAACCTTCCATTTCTCTTTAATTCTCCTTCCTCACTGCGCACAATTAAACCGTTTTTTCGCAGCTAAAAGCTAATCGAAGATTATTTGCCTTAAACATCATTATAAAATTCTACATTAAACATTCGAGAGCTGCAAATTTCCGTGAACGATTTTTCAAAGCCGTAAATGGAAGAGACGGAGAGTGCTAGAGGGGGCGAGCGCGCGCTAAACAGGATGAGCGAACGCTGAATGCTTAACGGTAGGCATGTTCGACTTGGTTGATGCTGAAGATTACAATTTCCGCTTACAATATGCGTCAATATTTAAACAGAAATTAAAAGAGAAAATTTCGTTGCAGGAAAGAAGAAAGAAAAAAAAAGAAGAAGAAATCGCGCGGCACGAAGTGTGAGTAGAAAACATATCAACACACTGATACAGTTAACAAAAGGTAAATACCGTTGCATGAATAATAAAAACGTGTGCAAATTTGCGCACCAAATCACACTCAAAATTGTAGCGGAGAGACAGCAGGCAGCTACAAAGAAGACACTACACAATGCCACAACATCCTTTCGCGGCGCACTCATTTGACAGGACGAAGGCGTTGCGGACTAAGCAAAGGTAGCTGGGACCAGATATATGTTGAGGCTTGTACTTACTTACCTTCGAACTTTTCATACGCAGCGAAGCTTAACTTCTCCGGCACATAAGATAGACGCCGACAGCCGCTGATATACTCCAAATGCGCGGCCATGCTTGTGGAGCTCGCACTTCCGTTTGCATTGGCGTTAATAGCGTTGGCGGCTGCTGCTGTAGCTGCTGCCTTCTCAGCCGTGAATGTGGCGACTCGTTTGAGTACATTGTTGCTAAGTGTCGTTGTCGGTGTGGCGGGTGTCAAAGGTGTTGCCGTTAGAGCGCCGGTTTCTGTAGCGTTCGTAGGCGTTGATGCAGCAACTTCCGATGCTGTTGCTGCCGCTGTGGCTGTGGCTGTGGCTGTGGTTGTGGTTGGGGTAGACACGCTAGCGGTTTCCCGTTTCGTTCTTGTCGTTGGAGGCGGTGTCGCTGGTACTGGCGATTGTTGCTGTTGCTGAGACTGAACAGGTGTTTGCGATGATTTAAACGAAATTATAACGGTTGATTGAGTTTCTGTTGCAGGCGGCAACTGTTTGCTGTTCGTTGTACTGGCATCTGGCGAATGTGTTGATGAAGTTGGTGGTGGCGAAGGCGCAGGCGGCGGAGGCGTGGTATCCGCCGTAAAACCATGAAAGAAATAAGAAAAAGGAAAAACACGTTTCTTTGTTAGCAAAATGAGGCGAACTTATTTTCTTTGTAATTGTTTGCGGGCTCTTCGTTGGCAGGCGGTGATGAGCCGGAAAAAAGGAAATGAAAAGAAAAAGGAAATCAGTAAAAAGTATTAAAAACTCCACACACAAAAAAAATAACCAAAAAAAAAAACAAGAAAATAAACGAAAGGCAATGAACCTTACCAATAAACACAATAAAAGGATAATAAAATAAATAATCTCGGAACACAACCCCCCAAATGCGGATCCAAAAAAAAAAAAAGAAGTATTTATGCAGTGGCTTGTCTCAGAAGTCTTTATAAAGGTCGCTTCAATGCCTTAAATTTTTTTTAAAGAATATTCAATCTGCCGGAGCAATGACTTCAAGCTTCAAAGCTAAACATTCTGAGCGTAATCTTCATGTGAATTCAGCTTCCTTCTTTTCATTTTAATTTTGTTTTTTTTTGCGCTTTTAAGCTTGAACTGCTGTAGTAAATACTGATTCGGGCGATAATTGTAGCGAACATAAAAACCGCCAAAGATTAGTAGATCCCGAGATGCGATTTTGGTCATCCCCATAATGGCTATTTTGAGACTATCCACCTTCAAAGTACAGCATTGAAGGCTGACGAAAATTTTGTTCAATCGTAAGGAGCGAAAAAGATCGATGAAAGGAAATCCCGGGCTAATGAAGCTCAAAGCAGAGATCAACAAAAACTGTGTTACTTTGTTAGAAAGGAGATTTCCAAGCAATAAGATACCTTCCGCAGATGATTTCTTTTGTCTTTTGTGGTATCGAGCTCCAGTTTACAGTGTTCAAAGTTCAAAGTATTTAGAACTCTTTCAGATTTACGGGCTGGTTCCGACTTGCAAAGTGACTGTAATCCGAGCATTATAAATTTGTTATAGAGAACTGAATAGCAGAAAGAAAATGCCTCTGAAAGTTTTGCTATAGATGAATACTCAAAGAAGGTTTTAAGATTGCAGTAAATCGCTCTGAATAACTTTAGGTACTTGTTGAATTGAAGAGTGCTCGAGAGAGAAAATTTGCATCAGAAGGGATGAGATATTCAGAAGCAGTTTTAAAACCGGCGGACGATGTTTCTGGAATTTAAGCAAAGAAAACTAGCAATACAAAGCGTTTTGACTTTGTTAAAAGAACACTTTATGAGGAACGTATGTGAATAAATGTTAGTGAGAAAGCCGGAGAAGTGGATAACCAGAAATTAAACTTATGTGTTAGTAAATAATTAATAGATATAATAACCAATGAAACAGGAAAATGAGGCAGAGGGTCTTTTGATTGTTATACGTCCTACGTCCTACGTCCATGGGTCACACGTAAATAGTCGTCTCGGAGTTGACGTTTTTTTGACGTTTCCTCTTTCTCTCGCAATTCATTTCATTTTATGTGACCCATTGAAGAATATATAATTAATCTGTGACTTTAGAAATATATATTTCGGTAATACTATTAAATTTATGTCTTTATAAATTTTTCACACTTTTATTCCCACTCCTTTTCACAACGGCATCTGCAGCCAACTTCAAGCCATAACACACCGTCAAAATTACAAAATTCATTTGTAATGAATTTCATTCCATTCCATTCCAAAACCATATTTTTAACAGTTCTTCTGGTTGTTGGCGGGTCAATTTACTTTGGCATTGACCGTTATTTCTAATGCAGTAAATATTTAACGTTTTACCTCTAAACTTATGTTTTAGGTACAATCTTTTCTCATTAGGCACACAACACTCTCTCTACTACTAGTTTAGTTCTCTAGTACTCTACTCTAGTACTACCAGACACTTCGTGCTTCTTCTTTATAAGTTTTATGTTTTTTGAGGTTCTTTATATATAATATTTAACATTCATCATTCTTTTAATTTTTAATATTTTTAACTTTTACGGTTATTATTTCTATCAAAAAGTTTGCGCAGTCTTTTTCTATGTTGAGAAAACACACCAATCAGTCTGGCGGTGTTCCTAAACAAACTCGTTTTTCATTTACCCTTTCCGAATACGTAATCTCACTCTCACTCTCTCTCTCTCTCTACGTCTGTCTCAGCTGGCTTATTCATGCATTCGAGGACCTTCTAACCGTTCATGGAGTGCATATAAAATAACTTGATTTAATTAACAGTAAAAAAAAATCTGGATAAATGGTGTGTGTATGTGTGTGTGTGTGTGTGTGTGAGTGCTTTCTAAATAATTGTAAAATTACTTTTAAGGTTAATAAACGCGAAAAGGAGATTCAAGAAAAATGAGAAAAATTATCTCGATAAAAGCTTAGGCAATAACGTTTAAGATTGCATCTTTTAAGAGGGTGGGAGAGAGGGAGAGAGAAGCGTTGTGTGTCGGTGTATAAGCAAGGAGTATAATTAATATGTTTACTTCTTTCTGGGTTGAAGAATTTTAATTAATAGCTAAGGGGTATACTTGGAAAGTTTTAAAATAACTGCGCATTTATATACAATTTGGAAATGATAGGCATATTGATATGCCGGAAAATTTGTAACAGGAGAAAGGAATATTTACCGCAAATTTGTTATGCGGTATGAATGGTATGAAATCAATTATGGTATATGTTTTAGAAATATTTTTCGTAATAGAAATAAATTTTTATCACCACTTTCGAGTTTCTATTTTGCTAACAGCAGTAAGTAAGAGAAGTTGTGTTGAAACCTAAAGGTTTTTATTTAAAGGCATGCTGCTATCGTATTCAAAATTCATTATAATAAATGAGTACTAATTGATTTTATAAAAAAAAAAGTATTCTGTAAAGTCAGCCCCTCAAGTTCTACTCCAACTTGCCGTTCACATTGAGTAGATTTCTGTCAAACTAAATTTTGTTAAAGGCAAAAATATGTCGCAATAAATTTTTTGAGCTCATCTTCGGCTCTCAACGCCATCGATATCGGAAAGGTAGAGCAATCGCTGAGTCTTTTCTCAATCAAAATGTCTTTTAGGCTTTTTCACTAACTGGTCCATTTTTTATGAATATTTTGAATCTTGAAATTCTATGGTCTTTTCGTAGCAAAAATGTCCACGTAGCGTAGAGTAAAATGAAATAACGTGGTTAAATTCTATTAGAGAATCTCTAGAAGAGAATTAGTTCTCCCAAAGAAATTCTCTTAGAAAGTCTCTTATTGGAGACTTAGTTTTTAGGTTATAAAGTTCTACAAAGTTCTGCAATTATTATTAGCTCGATTTGTAACATTTGATTTGTAGCATTGTTTGTTGTAACAGAATAAAAATACAGTTATTTTTTTTTGGAAGTAAGGATACCGTTATCTAAGTTTGATTAAGATATTTTGCAGATTGACAAATATATACGGTATGAAGTCAACCCATTATTGACCTGATTTTACACATTTTTGACAAAAGCTGACATTATTCCCAGAGAAAGATGCTCGCTGAATTTCATTTTCATTAATATATCACAAAGATTGACCGATATTTTCCCTAGAAAGTCAGATATACGCACCGAGGTACAGTTATTCGGTATCTGCGGGCTTGCAAAGATATAATCCAATTTCCACAATTTTTGGGCTGGAGATACCATACCTTGGACCGTATTTTAGCGTACGAAAAAGAGAGATGTCGGAAAAGGTGAGTTTAAAGAACTTGATATACTGGAAAAAAGGACGGAGTACCGTAATATGCTATCAAATTGTACGATGACTTTTAGAAGGTTACACGGGCAGAGAAAATATCTGTAGAAATTAAAGAAAAAATATCGATTCACGGACGTCTGGAACATACTTACGACATGGAGGTAATATTTCTTCAATCCGCTGAATAGGGAGAGATGAAAATAGAGAGAGTGAAACATTTACCGATCATAAGGGAGTTAAAGTAACAGTAGCGCAGATAAAGCTTAATAAATATGTAATGACCGATGTATCCCTGGTAATGATATACTAGTTCGTTGTCTATGGCCTCATGATGTAAACTTCACTAGATTCACTAGAGTTTGGAATTTAATTGCGCATTGCCCCATTTACAAGACAAGTGATCCCACAATTTTTGTCAGCTAATGTAGAATTAGTATTCCTAAAATTTCATATGAGAATCGGTCGAGTGAGTTGTATAAAAATATTAAAGCTGATTGGACTTAGTAGGACTCCGGTTACTAAAATTTACTGACCTGACCGCATTCAACAAGCGCCAAATCTTCGGAAGGGTTCGAGATGTCTGATCGACAGTCGCTTATTTGCCACTTTAAAACCGCTTGCGACAGTATAAAAGGAAGAAGACTACATTTAGCTATATCTATAAAGAGTGCATTTCTTCATAACAAACGTCTAGCTCCCCTGGTCGTGGCCTCCACATTATTGCTGACAATCTTGAATTTGAAGTTGTAGATAAAATCCTGGATTTGGGAATTAGTATAAGCTCCGTAGACAGCGCCAGCCTTGTTGACTTAATCAGTAAAGCGGACGAAGACGAGAAGCGATGATGCGGTTCTACGAGTGTTCGAGAGAGAGACTATATATAAGAGGTATGGGTCTTTAGGTGTATATAATATAGCATGACTGCTGAAGAGCTAAGCGACAGAGTCTTCAGCGTTCTCTTCTTCGCTGGATGAATGCGTTACCAAACAGCTCAGAATTGCTGAGAAGATAGCAGGACCAATCAAGAAGAAGAATGCGTTTAAAATCCGCGAAGAAGTAGTCCGATCGTTAATATAAAAACTTCATCCACTCACTTTGCCCTTTTAACCTACGCAGATTTGATAAATATTTCATGTGCATGTATGCGCAGTCATTGCGCTTGCAATTTCACAGCCATTTATTTACTGCGCATACACACACGCTGTCTCGTCGCCAGCCAAATGTAGTTGTATATGATCTAGGATTTGTTTGTCAAAAGGATATTTAAACAATTCCCAGCTTATGCTGAATATGTCTGCGAATTATTTGCATGTGTGTGTGTGCGTACAAACACAGCTGATGCCGCTGCATAAACACAATGCATACGTACGTGCAAGTAACGGTATTGTAATTGTAACCAAACTGTTTCAACATACATTTCTACCTCCTTTGTAGCTTGTAGCATTTATTTTACTTGTGTGTATGTGTGTGTGCCCGAAAAATGAATGGCACTCACTGCGGTCATATTCTCACGTCCACTATGAAATTTTTGCCACAGTGAATTTATGTGTGTTTGTATGTGTATCTGTGTGTTAATGTCTCTCCACATGCAACTCAATTGCGAAGGCAGTGTGTTAAGGGGTAAAGTAAATGTTTTTGCCGCATTTGTTTTGACTGGGTTAATGGGTAAATAAATAGTAGCAGCATACGCCTAAAAGCCGGCCATAAGTGTTTGACCCACCATACATAATATGTGCGTGTGCGTGTGCGTGTGTGTTTGTGTGTGTGTGTGTATTGTAATGGCACGTTGATAGGTTGCCGGTGTTTATTTGTTATTTTTACGCAAATGGCGCGCTTAATGGAATGTAAACACGGAGCAGCAAGTGGATGAGCTTAAAGCCTTAAAACTTTTGTTAAATATTGTTAAATATTGTTTTATTTGTTTTTATCTTTGTTTTTTCCTTATGTGGTTGCCTACTAATAATACTTGTGCGTTTGAATGAAAATATTTGCAAATATATTTACACATACCGATAACATATTAGAAGCATTTGTGAGAATCTTTAAATGCCATGTTAGGAATAACAAACTAAATAAAAATAGTAATTTTCATACCTGGCGAACATAGAGTATATAAGATTTGTTCAGAGCATGTTTTTAGTAACACCTTAAACGACTCAATAGATATGGAGATCGATATACATATATATTATATATAAATGTAAGAAATGACGAAACATCTGTCTGTCAGTCCGTCCGTGCGTTTATGCATGTAATAAGTCGTGTAAAATTCAAATATCTTAATGAAACCTGGTTAAAATACCTGGTAAAATAGCAGTTAAAATACCTGGTAAAAAAAATCAGTTAAAATTTCAAAATGATAAGACCGCTCTGGAAAATTAATGCAATTAGACGCATTAGACAATTAGATTTCCACGCCTACAAAACTGTGTTATTTAATAGTTAAAATATAGTGCGGTAGTTAAGTTATTAAGCTCGAATTTTGTGTAGCAGATTATTATTGTGAGTTATACATTTGGTTTCAAGTTTTATTGAAAAGTGTGCTTCACCCTTTTTTCCCATTAGGCTTATAAGTACCTCAAAAACTAGGTAAGATATTTCAGCAAAGGAAGGGTCTAATTCATATTCCATATAACTACCACCCTTCCACTATATTATATTAGTTCTACATTTGGCCAACTTCAAAAATTGGGCTTTGGGGATGACAACCGATTTGAACAAAATTGGATACATTGTATTCTGAAAAGTATCAGAGAAGTTCGACCACAATGATGCCAATTGAAGCTTTGGACATGTATAACGGAATCATATTTGAGTACTTCTGTGCTGTGAACGCAGTCAGTTTTTACCTTTCGATATTCATCTATGGTGCCAAAAATAGATTACCTTCTTCGAACCATAAAATGACTCCATCCTCCCTTTTTACCATTACACCATATAACGGCCATGCGGTACATGAGATATCTCGTATGATGGTCCCTACATTTCTCTAATCCCCTTATACCGAATAAGGGGCTCTCAATTCCTGTGGTCGACTTTTCATCGCATGTATTGGTCAGTAGTTGAGATATCTTAGTAACAATAGGAAAATGTTACTCTTATAATAATGGTATATGGTTAAAAGATATATGAAATCGGTTATTAACTTATTCCATGCACTTTTTACCGGATTTTATTGTTTTCAGTCTCCCTTTGGACTCAGACATGGATGGAATCGTCTCATATTTTCCCTTCAGGAAAATGCCAATTTTTATTAGTAGTCCTGAGTTCAAAGAAAATAGTTAAATTCAGCCAACCATGGGACGTCGTCATGGACGCCATGGGTTCAAATGACGGCCAAGACAAAATAAAAACCAAAGAGGAGAGTTAGTAATGAAGGCCACCCCACGACCGTATTTCTGGCGCAAATATTCTCATATAAAAGTCGGTTATTCAAAGGCGGCCTTAAGTTTATATGAACCCCTCAAATACTAGTTACATTTCAGAAGTAGCTCATTAAAGTATTTAGAAACTGACGTTAGTTCCAATTGAGTCTGGATAATAATCATATTGACAAGATATTTAAGAACGGTAATTAAATTTACTTAAAGTGAATTTATATGTACATGAAGGATCGAGACTCTTTTGCGTAGGAATTGACAAACTTTTACGCACTACTACTCAACATTTAAGTAATCAGGTGGGGATCTTAGGCAGCTGGGGGATCTTTTCTTTTAGAAGACAGCCTTATGAAGATGTTGCTATATTAGAAAAATAACTGTTTTTCCTGTAATAAGGTCTTAAAACTGTTAAACTATAAACCAAATACACTCACCTGTTTTCTCCTCAGTTGGTGTTGTGGTTGCTGCTGTGCCCAGTCTCGACGACAAATTATGCAATTCGATTTTCTTAGTCTTCGCTATGTTACCGAACATATCCGCACCGCCCACAGTGCCCACTGCATTGCCCACAGCAGCATTATCATGTGGCGTCACGGTGGCTCCACTGCCACTACTGCCGCTGCTACTCAGCACTTGTGCCAATTTCTTACCCAATTGCAACGCCATCTGCTCATCCGGACTGTCGGACTCGAGCTCGGGACTCGTATCGGGCACGAATTCGAAGTATGTCGTTGGTGAGACCGACAAATGCGCTACCTTATCGGCGCGATGTCGACGTTGCAGCTCGTGTACCGCACGTGCTGTTGTCGGCGAGAGTATACCCGAAGTATCGGCCGATGTTATGCTGATCTCGCTGATCGGTCGGTCCTTGATAAGCGTTGGCAGATCGTTGAGGCCACGCGCTACCAAACGATTATATGTGCGTAAGTGTGCGCGTTTGTTCGATTCATTTGCAGCCAACTCTGCACTTTGCTGTTGTTGTTGTTCTTGTTGTTGTTGTTGTTCGCCAATACTACGCGGTGATATGGGGTCTGTAAAGAGTGAATCAGAACTTGTTGACAATTCCTTAAGTAGAACAATATCATAGTTTTGTTGTTGTTGTTGTTGTTGTTGTTGTTGTTGTATTGCACTATGGCGACCGGTGGAGATGAGCATGTTGTTGTACTCATCATAGACGTCCCCTTCATCGAGTGCGTCTGCAGTGGCGGAAAAGCGTTATTGAGTGGAAAATTGTGCCGCAGCAGCGAAAGTGAAGCAAAAGTGGGGAAGAATAATGAAAAGTTAGAGAAAAGTAATGCTTTTTGTTTTACTTTACTTTATATTAAGTATCTGAATATACTGAAGCAAGGTAAAGGTTATATGGATGTGAAATGTTGCGGGATTTCCTGTTGTTGGGAAATGCTAGTTTGTTGTCGATTTTGTAGTGAGCGTGTTTTTACATATTTTTTTCTAATTAAAATTTTGACTATAAAAATCTAAAAAAAAAAAACGAAGTGAAGACGGTAGTTTGAAAGCACTGATTTCTAGGAGATATAACAAATAATTATGCTAATGAGTCTAAATTTTCTGCTAAAATCCTATGAGGGAAGGTTAGATGTATACATAAAATTAAAACTGAATGATATGGAATGTAGAAATGCTCTTCGATTAGCGATTTCTAGCACTAGTACCCGTTTAAATTACTAATCGATAATAGATCCATTGTTTTCTTAACACTTTTACATCTTGGCTTTACGCTTAAATTCTCTACTTCACTACTCCTTTGTCATAATGAAGTGCTTTTTCTCTTTGTCTGTTCCCGGCGTTCTTGTAAGCATTTAAAAGAGAAAAAACCCTAGTTATTCCTTAGTTTATAAGTAGGAATAGTACTTGAACTGAAACATTTTTTGTAATAGAAAAGAGAGCGAGTTCAGTTCACCACTGATCCAGATAAACTTCATACGCATAGAACTTGTAAAACGTATGACCTTTTCTGTTCAATCCGTATAATTATATCTAATAAGAAGATGAATGAATTTATTCGAAAAGAGGGGGAGACAGAAAAAAAATTGTTGTAAATGCGTCTTCATAGCTTCACCTTAAACAAAGTGGTTTACCGTAACATCATTTCCAAGAAACGATTTACACTTTGTGTATATATTCTCAAGACATTTAGCAAAATCTTACAGAGAAGGATTGACTAAATTAAAACACGTTTGTGCATTGAACACAATATAGAGGTATGTTATAATTTTAGATATATTCTCGAGGGTTTATTAAATAAAATACCTGTATTCGTTCAGAGCTGTTCAAAGAAGCTACCAAAATAAAATTTTAGATAAACAAGCAAAGAAAGCTTTTTGCATTTTTTTTTTGTTTGCAGTTGTTTCATTTGTAGTTTTTGAACTAGTCGAACCGAAACTTTTGAGTATGAGAACTAATCAAAGACAGAGCAAAGTACTTGCAAATGTATTAATTGTTATTTTAAACACTTCTGTGAGCCATATTCGATGCGCCACTTCTCTCTGAATTCTTATTGTTTTTTCTTCTTTGTTGTCAAGAAATTAATTGTGTTTATTATACCAGTATTTATACCACTTGTAATTCTAGTACTTGTTTGCTGTATTCGATACTCTGCAAGAATAACGAAGAGGTTTCTGGTGATATTTCTTGAGCGATTTTGGTTTCGCTCGTTTATGACATAAAGACGTCTTCGATTTGCTACTTCTCTGCTAGCTTAAGTTCTGCTCGCTTGTCAAATATGTACATGAGAAAGCAACAATAAATTTAATCAGTTAAATTCAATTCAAGAGAGTATAGGGATACATTATTGAAGATGTATAACCGCTTGCCTCTCATATTTATTTGATTATGCCAGTTTGATGCGTTTATACCGGTTGCTTAATAGACTCCCTACTCTAAAAGCTTTGAAGTATCAAAAAGTCAAAGGCAAATGCAAACCATCAAAGAAAGTTTCTGCTTTTTTAAGACAGATAATGTGATTTATACCAGTTTTTGTTACCTATATTTGGTTTATTTATACTAGTTTTTTTTTTCCATTTTCCGTTATACAAGCATTGCTGCTGCCTACTTTAACTGAGTTCTATCATATGACCTACGATCACCTTCGACAAATTGTCTCATTATACGAATTTCTGCGCTAGTGGAATAAAATTCTGATTGGGTGTTTACACCATTCAAAGTCTACTTGCGCAATTAGTTTACATTTTAGTAAATAATGATGCCTACCAGCTATTTATAACTATTATGTCTTCACACGGGGATCCAAGCCCTGTATACGAAAAAAAAACGTCAGGTTCACATTTTTCGAATACTAGCGCGTTCACAATCAATCTTACTACACACCATATGCTTGGAATAAACAATTAAAGCAAAAGATTTATGACACCAAACTTTTATTATGCAAATTTATGAAACCCCTTTTGTTGCCGACCCGAGATATGCCACACATCGTATACATATGTATACACACATTTATTATCTGTTTTATAAGCGACCCAAACATGACAAATAGAGACTTTCAGCGACAGACGCAAAAGTGACAGCGCCAGCGTAAACAAAAGACAGTTGCCAGAAAGTGATGGTGACGAAAGAATGTGAAAAACAAACTTCCAGCGCACATTTACATGCCCCGAATACGGGGAAAAGAACAACCAAACTATAAGAACTAGAA
This sequence comes from Bactrocera minax, assembly GCA_021498325.1. Classification (NCBI taxonomy): domain Eukaryota; kingdom Metazoa; phylum Arthropoda; class Insecta; order Diptera; family Tephritidae; genus Bactrocera; species Bactrocera minax. Next base: position 459,633 of record JAKEEE010000091.1, read on the forward strand.
TGGTGAGTGGGCGCAGGGAGAGGGAGAGAGCGGGGCCACAGTCAAGCTGGGTGAGAAAGCAGCAATATTTGAGCGCCTACTTTAGCAGTCTTCATAACTAGAAAATCAAAACAAAAAATTGCAAAAATAGAAAAACCGACTTAAGGAAGAAAATAGAAATTTGCGAGACATTAAAAACTGACCGGAAACGTGTTGAGGTCGCAAGCAGACAGGCAAAGGTCATATGTGGTATTTGAAGGGCTTTTGCCATACGCGTAAATACAGTTCAGTATAAATATGCACACATATATACATACATATATGCAAATAGTGCTCCGTTTTCGATACATAAATAATATGCACCGTAAAAATTGCGCTTCTTCCGCGCCATGCTAGGGCTAGTGACACGCTAGAGCATTACACACACAAACACATATTTACATACAGTTAATACATATATGCCTGTATGTATTTAACGATATGCTTGCATTGCCACTGGCAGACTGCTATTAGTGGTTACTCGCTTGGAACTGGAATTCGTAACACCGGTCGAGTCGGTGAACTGCGGAGGAGGTTGCGTGCAACATGACACGACTGTAGAATGACCAAAACGTTATAAGTGGCAGCTAACTATGCAGTAGGATACAAGCAGTATACTAACAGAAGCACAAACAAAACAACAAAAACACATAGCTGGTGTTGTAGTAGTATTAATGTTGTTGTCGAAGCGCTGCGGTTGGGTGAAGAGGTATAATGAAGCGTTGAAGAATCACTGAATGAAAATTATGCTTTTGGTATCAATTACTGATTTATATTAATTTTGTAAATTTATTAAAATGCTTTTACATACATTTCCCATTTTGAAGCGAAACTTTGTGTTTGAACTTAGTTTTGCAGATTTTTATTGCTTCGTTCAACTGTTCTATAGCTTTCTTTAAACCTCTCTTTTTCCACAATCTGCTTAGCTTATTAGATTAATCTCTGCCAATTGCATTTTGCTTAAATATAAATTATTGAAAAACATTTATTTTATTGAATTTTCCTGTGGCTTCATGTTCCATTTTTGAGTTAAACAGCAATTTTGGAATTTTGAAATCTACCTGTGCTTATTTTCTTCAGCTTCAAGAGAACTGATACTTTCTAGCTTCGACTTATATTTTGTTTATTTGAATTTATTTCCTCCAACTCAAAACAACAGACGTAGTAGGTCTAATACTATATTCAGAATACAGTCAGTTACTCAAAACTATACGAAGCGCTATTCCACTGACGCGCTACTAACCTCAATTATGCCACGAGGGAACACGAAGAGGAGGAACATGTGTATTTTTGCAAATTATATCATAAACTATCATAAAAACCCATCAAGTGACATCATACAAAGTTAAGATTATACATTAGACCTACATGGAGATCAGTTTAAAATTTAATTATGGGCGTGGCTATGCCCAATTTTAGACGAAGTTTCAGATCTCACAATTTACTTGGCCGAAATTTGTACTTAATATTTTCCTAATGCATTCTTCGTATATTTGAAATCTGTGTAACTACTCTTGAATCACCTTTCATCTTACCTTCTTCCTCTTCTTCTTTCTTTGCATCAATGTATGTGATATCGAAACTAAGCGATGGCATATATTACCCTAATTACCAGAGCAGATAGTACCTATTTTGAAAAATTTTATTATATCTGATAATATTTTTACTGCTAGCCCCCAAAATATTGAATATGATGAATTCAGCATTTCTTGTTGACTCTATGCCGTAAAAAAATATCATTTTGTGAGATATCTGAATAGAATAACGGTATTTAATATGTTAGAATTTGGTACCAAAAAATTCGTAAACTCAGGCCATATCTTCCACTAGATTACATACAACGAATATTTTGATTTAGATCACTCCTGCTCATTACTCACTTTATATTAAAGTTCTAGGTACTCGCGTTAGGTTCTAGTGTACTTTGTTACTACAGCAGGCGTAATCTGTCGGTTCTTGCTTGTTTTATCGCAAAAATCGGTCGACATCTAAGATACTTTATAAAATTAGGTGGGTATGTGCACTTAGTCAAGAAGTAAAAAAGAGAGAGAGAGAGAAAATTACAACTAAGGCGTCAGAAAGGTGCGTTCAGTTGACATGGTTATTTTCTTCAAAATAGATTCACAGTTATAGAGATATCTAGGTGAAATTGGCTAAACACATACATTATAATAATGCACAAAAAAAGCACAGAGCGATATTGACCCAGATCAATCGGTACTAACATATAGTTTCCAGCACGGTCGGATAATCGAAAAAAATAATGTGTATACGGATAAGAGCTGTCAACTCGGCATCGATACTCAAAATTATTAACCGCTATACAATCGAATCTTCCGAAATCAGACTTGACATTATATTCCCTTAAGTTAAGCCGCTAATAAACGTCGAGGAACTCACCGACCACGGAGATTTTGCGCGATTCTTTTTTTTTTTTTATTTCTCAAATATATATTTTTTCTCGTTCTATTACCAGTTTATATTTTTTTTAAATTTGATTTTATTTTTATTTTATTTTATTATATTTACTTATTTTTATTTTGATAATATTTTGTTATCTTTCATTTTATTTTTTTATAATTTTAATTCACTTTATTTCAATATTTTTTCTCCATATTTTCATTTAGCTTTGTGGGTATGTTTTCTTCAAGTGAGAAAGGATTATGAAATCACGTGATATTTCAAACTTAAAATATAATTAATGTACACACTATATAAGTAAGTATGTTATCATATGTATATGCACTAATTTTTACACTACTCTAGCATCGCTATATTTACTTTTTATTTTCTTTAAACACGCAAAACTATTGTCTTTGATGTTGTCATGCACGTTTCTTCTTGAACTGTTTGTTTCACTACCATAATTTGAACGTTTTCATTTGCCCACCTGTGGCTGCTTTGCGTGTAATTGCACTTTCTGCTCCCACCGTCCGGTCGTTTACACTGGCTGCGTCTTGTTCTTTCGTTCGCTGCTCTCCACGATATTGAACTTCAACACGTTTTATGGCATTCGCCGTTTTCCACGATTCTGTTTGTACGACCAACTTGCGGACGCACAATTTCTTCGCATTCTTTACACGCTTCTCGTACGTTTCGGATTCTTCGGATTCTTCCAATTTTTCACTATCAACACACTGATCTACGGAGGCATTAATTTCAGCTTCACCGCTGTGCCTCTGATATGTGTACCTCGCTGACTTGGTTAGACCACAATCGGCAGCAGCAATTACATTAATCGATTGCGTCGCGTCGCTATCTTTGCCGTCACTGTCAATGCGACTTTTTGACGTTTCAACTCGTTTCACATAAGTCGCCGAACCGTCGCCTGTGAAATGTAAAGCATTACTGAAGTCGCACTGGAAATTAGTTTGTGTGAATTGTAGATTGGCAGTTGTAGAACACGGTTTGCGGCTCCAATTGGAGCTGTGGCCGCTGTTAAGCGCAGAGAAAGCCCAACAATGGGCATTGAAAATGACAGCGGTAAAAGAAAAAATAAAGAGCAACAGCGGCGGCGTCGCGTTATTGACTGTTGCGACGCTTTTGTTTGGAGCGTCGTCAGTGTTGTTCATTCTGTAATTTCACTGCCCGCTTTGGAGAGTTTAGGTGTATGTATGTATGTATGTATGTGATGTGGGTAATGTGCGGCTTTGTGGCTTGGTGATTTTTAAGGTGTGCTGCACATCGTTCCGTTAAATATGCATTTATAGTTGCGTGCCGCAGTTGTAAAACGGAAATAAAATATACACATGTGAGCGGCATGAAGGCTCTTTCGGGCTAACTTACGTCACATTAATAACCTGAAGTTTTTGTTATGTACAATTTGTTAAAAAGCAAAGGTCATGCGGTTAGTCGGTGGTTTTTAGTAAGAGTATTAAGTATTTCTATTTGCAAAGTGCAAGTTTTGGCGCCTTTTTCAAAAAGTGGACAAGAAAAGGAAGGATCGGTCTATGAGGGTCTATAGTTTTTTGTTAAAATATTCACATAGATTCTCTGGTTTTTTTTATGAATGCGCGAGAAGTAATGACAGTGTTCGTCTTGGGACCTGTATTGTGCTGGAATCGTATATAGAACACTAAACTTTTTGATCGCCAGGAGTGATTTTTGCACTGAATTTTCTCATTTTAATTAAACTTTTCGAGTTTGGGTCATATCAGAAAGATAATAAAGCTTATCTTAGATTAAAGGTAAGAGATTGAAATTATAACGGCAAAAGTATAACCAATTCTTAGGAATCTACTGACCTAAATAATGTCTACAAAGTGAAGCTGGTTTTTGACAGATCTATTTTAAAGATCTCTGATCACTGAACTGAGATGATTTTTGACTGGTTCAAATTTCACAAATTTACCTTAATAAAATATTTAAATTTGCCGTCGAGGATTATTTCAAGGCAACAAAGAAATATGTCGATTGAAACCGTGCTTTTGTTGGTCGCTCGAGAAAGTACTGACAAGTAAATTGTAAACTTAATTGAAAATATATACTTTCATCTCCACTTCTGTCCATCTGTCCACTTCGAAGCATATCGGTGGATTTATTATGCTTTCGAGTGATTTTTCTATCTAACGGAATCGTATCAAATTAACGATTCTCTGTCGATACAAACATACCATAAATTTTGTAGACTACAATGTTGTGATATATTCTTCTGATTCTTCGCGAATGAAAATGACGCCACGAAGTTATAGAGAACAAAGCGTATTGGAACACATATTAAAACCACGTTGAGTGGGAACGCAACCTCAATAATATTTTAAAAATAAATAATCATATTAATGATCTAGGCGATAAAACAAAAAAATTTGATAACGGTAATGTTCCAGAATTCACACAATTCTACAAAACTCTACACCAACACACAAGCTCAACACTGACAACGCGCTCCCTCGCCGAAGCCTCTCTTTTGTAGTTGTTTGGCGAGTACTTGTGTACCATGCTCAACAATACAACCGGCCGGCTTGCACCACTGCACCCCACCAACATATTCAATTCGTGTTTCAATATAGCCCTACGCTACGTAGGTAGCTGCGTAGCGACGTGTGTTTGTACTCTACCATTTCGCTTTGCGTTGACATTCCAATTGGTAGCAGCTTTGTTGTTTATGGTTGGCTTCGCTGGCAGCGCTTGGAAATCTTCCAGCGACACAGTGGAATGAACTGTTGATGCTTCCATTTGGCCAGCTTCCAAGGCATGTTCTCGTGTTTGTTTTGCTTGTCTGCTTCTAACATTGCTCACGCTCTCGCCGTCTTCATCATCATCATCATAGTTCAACGATTCTCGCTCTTCGTCCGTTGCCCCGGCGTCGTCGCAGCGGCTACTGCTGGCGACCGCAGCGAAGAGATGCTCAATGAATTCACGATGATCTGCACGCTCGCGCTTTGGTGATCGGCTTGTGGGTGCTGTATTTTCGGTATCTCTCGTTGGTTCTATTTCTTTGGTTGTAGTTGTTGTTAATTTCGTTGTTTTCACTTGTTGCGTCGCTGTTATCGCTTGTTGTGTGCTTGTTGTACTTGCTTTTGGCACAATTGTCGGTGTTTCTTTTGTTTCGGGCGGCTTCGGTGCCGATCGCTTTGGCTTGGTACCTGTTACATTTTTCTTATCTTCTGTTGTTATCGCCTCCACTGCCGTCGTCTCGTGATCCACTTTTCTGCTGAAGAGCTTCGATAATTTTTTCTTCGCCGTTTGTGGTTTTTGACTTTTTCCTGTGCGAATTTCTGATTTATTAAAATTTTCAAAATATTGTTATTGTTAGCATCTCTTATAGGATTATTGGCTTACATTTGATAACGGAACGTTAACTTTAAACCGAAGACAGGTTGAGAAATTTCGAACATAACTGCATGCAAGTTATACATAGATATAAGAAGACTAAGTTAGATACATATGTAAGAAGTTAGATATATAAGAATTATACATTCGATTAGAACACAATTTTATTTTTGGCATTTCAAACAAGAGCTACTGTAAAAACTAAGGGTTTTTCAATTCAAATACTAATTTCGCTAGAATGATTTAATGATGAGAGCGTTATGGTTAAGGTAGAAATAATATGTACAATTTTTTAAAATTTTATTACAATTTTTCTCTTACAAAGGCATTAAACTTTTAAGTCAGGTATGGAAGTACCTTCCTAAATCTTCGAAGAATTTTCGCTAGATAATCATAGGAAACCCAGAAATTCGAAGATTCGTATCAGTAACTGCTTCGTCATAATTCAGTTACTGTTGCGCATATAAAAGTAGAATTATAAATAGAAAATTTTTTAAATGTAATAGAAACATTTAGATAACGTCAAACTTTATGTAAATGTCTGTAAGTGTAAATGTAAATGTAACTTTATGTCTTATGCGTCTTCTAATCTTTCGTGTATTTTCTTTTTCTTATGTGGCGCTTTAAACTCAAGCCCTTCATAATGCCAAATTTTGCTTTGATAACCAAAATTTTATGCAACCTGGTAAGTAAATCCTTTACTTGTGTGTTCTTTTGGTTTTTCAAAATATTATACGTGTTAGTTGACCACTATACGATAACAGCTTGAAGAAAAAAGTCATTCCGAATTATTCCGGCTAACTACATGCGTACGTATTTAACTTTTGTAAAATGCTCTAAACCAAACTCGAACTCATGTGGTTGATTTCGCATGTTTTATTGGTAATGTGTGGGATTTATTGTAACATTCAGCAAGAAAATTACCATTTTGGAAATGAAGCGATAATATTTTAGAACTTTTTCTGCAGTTGGGCTTAAAATTCACACTTCAGAAATTTTTTCAATCTCTCAGGATCGGGAAATATTTCTTTGAGATGTTCAATTATTTTATAACTGTTACTTCCCGTAATTCTCTTAAGTTGGTTCGGTTGCGTGTTCCTGGTAATAATATCACATTCTGATGATAACATTTAAACCAAAGTTAAGTCTGAAATTTTGTAAGTCCGACTTGAAATAAAAACCTAGACGAACTGCACTAACGTCTTGAAATAAAAAAACGAAAATTATCTTTCGCAGCTTACCGTCACTCACTTAAAGCCCAAGAGACTTATAATTTTCCCCCTGACAGTAAGTTTTTTCTGGCAACGAACGTGTACTATGGAGCGTTGATCGCAACTACTTATCATTTTCAGAAGCGTAACGCCATTTTTTCATAACAAAAATAAAACCAGCGTTAGTTTATTTCTTGGATCAATAGATAATTAATAGATCAACCGGTTGAGAATTGTATATAACACTCATTTGATTGAATGAAAATGTCGCACAGCATGAACCGCCTAAATGTATGCAACTCAATTTTCTACTTTTGCTCAAAATTCAATTTCCTATATATGCCAGTTTCGAAAAATAGATTGAATTTATAATCAGTAGCCACTGCGTATTTCCATATTCGAAATTCAACTTCGCATAAGTTTCATTTTTAATTTCCACAAACGTAGCGCTTATGCAATCAGCATACATAACTGTTTTATATTCGTATAACTGTGCATTTCAATATGCACAAATTTATCGTTTGCCTATTTCATATCGCCTCGCGTAAACTTTATTTTCATACACAGCAGTTGCCTGCGGCAACACGCGGGAGTTGTCAATGAGCGAAACAGGCATTCACGCCGATTCGGGAGCATATGCGCTGCAACTACTGTATGTATTAATGTACCATTATGTATGGAAGAGAGAGAGAGAGAGAGAGTGTGTGTGTGTGTGTGTGTGTTTAGCGGTGCATATTTTGCATTTTGTGCAGCACCGCTGGTAATGACGGCAATGCAAGGACATAATTCGGTAGTTGTGCAACGTTCTGTGGCAAGTTATACTAACTGTAAATGTACATTCAATTATAGTCACCAACACAAACTCGCACACATATACATATGGTGTAACATAAATACACGCCAACGCGCTGTTACGTTGCAAACTTAATTGACCACGTTTCAGCTGCGAAACTCCCCGGAGCGCAACGCAACGCAACGCGCCGTAACGCTCAACTCGTTCACAACGCAACAACGGAACACCGCAGCAAAGAATCAAATTCGTGTGGAATAAGAGCAGCGGTGGGCTGTAGCATCTATGCACACACAGCACACACAGCACACACCAACAAATAACATGGCACAAAGAAAATGGCAAAAAAATGAATTGGAAATCTATGGTAGTGTGGGTTTGTGGGAAGAGAAAAATTGACATAAAAATATTTGAAGCGTACGAAATTTGATTTGAATTTTGACTTTTGGCCACGTGACGAGCAGCAGCACAAACTGCTATTGCATAATGGCGTGCGATCAGATGTGTGGCAACACCTCCGCCGCGCGAAGTTTGCTGGAAAATGTCAACAAGTGCGTGCATTTGGGTGTACATATATATAAGATGTATATTAGGCTGTGCCTTATATACGCTAAAAAATGGTGTTATCTCAAAATATGCCTAAGCAAAGTACTAGCTCCTTTTATTAAGTCTAATGCGTGTAGAAGGTGCATTTGGAGCTATAAAATTTACTAGAGGGATAGCTGTCAAAACAGCTGTCAAAGTGAAGACATGTGTTTGACATCTATGCCTAGAATTTTGGGAACTTACTATGCGAAGACTTATAGCTTAAAAACATCATGGCAATTTATTTCGAAGACCTTGTTTTTGTGCGCATAACCCAGACATGCTCAAATTTTCGAAATAGACTACTTTTTGAAACAGGAAGGAGCCAAGAAAGAACCCTTTGGAACGTGCACTTTGATCAGGATCTTAATGTTAAGGTACAAGTAATGTGTTGGGGTTTCTACCTATTTGATGACATAGTAGAATATTATAGCTTACAAATGCCATAGAAAGACACAGAGCCCCAGAACATCTGGTGTATAGATCTGTCTTTTATGCGTCTTTAAAACTGGACACCCTGTATGAGGACAATATTTACTGAATTTCGACACAATGAGGATATTCCTCGATAGGTTCCGAATATAAGTGCTTTTAGACCCGAGACCCGATACATGGCTTATGGATTAAGAAATTTTATCCGAGAATGTGACACGCCTATAGACAAATTTGTAAAAGATTCATATGTGTCCCAACTATAACATTATTACCCATGAAATTAAATGGTTTCTACTCTTAGTTTTTGAACAATACCGTTACATAGAAAATGGGCGTAACTATTATGAGTTTTTGCACATTTTCATACTGTATTACCATATATCTATTTCGATTCTTTTATACTACCGTGGAACATATTGTGAGACATTGATAAATTGAGTCGTCGACCAAATTTGATACTTAGCTTGGTTTTGGCGAGAGAGAACTTTTATCTGGCTCACAAAAGGGTTGCCCTAATGCTAAAGTTATCTAACTGTTTGTGTGTGCGTGAATGCATTTCAACTAAAAAGCTGATAGATTTGTTACACCAGCCGCAACAGTATGTACTGGGGCTTGTACACGTGAGAGGTCTCCGTGTTGCTGCTGACTTTAGATAAATAAGCGAAAAACTGAAATGGTGAATGTATTGCAGAGCGCATTGAAGGCTTTACGCCGTTGCTTTGACTGGGTTATATGAATTAACAAACGTACACACACACACACACAGACAAACTTACATATGCAAGTATGCGCGTCATTATAATGCGCGACATTGGCAAACTAACTGCATTCTGGCTGTGGTTGCTTTGGCTACATGCACGAACGCCTAAAAGCACACTTCTCGCTACGTGTGAAAGGCTTAAAAAACATTCAATTTCATTCAATGTATAGCTTATGAATTATGAATTTTGTTGCGATTGCAGTTAACACTTCGACATCTGTGTGTGTGTGTGTGTGTTTGTGTTTTTGTGTTTGTGTGCAAATATAGTCGGATATAGTTGTCAGTGTATGTATACAAATTATTTCAGCTTCAAAAGAATGCAAATCAGTTTTAAAGTATTCGGATGCGACGACACTTCTCTTGGTGTTAATAATAATATGACTTTCAGAAATATATATAGTACAGTTATAAGTGTTTGTTTAAACATTTCCGTGACTTTTCAAAGGATTTCCTGAATTCCGCGCTTGAGCGACAGTGTTTAAATTGGTGATAATACTTAATGAAATAAAATAACTGTGAATATATATTCGGTTTGATAGTTATGTTATGTAATAAATCTAATTCAAAGTATATTGTAACGTCAAGCATAAAAATATTGAAATGAGCTCATTTGAATTCGAAGCTCAATAATTTCATGATAACTTAGCTTAATATGGATCTAGAATCTAGAAACCTAGCTTAATACGGACCTCTACTAGGAGTAGAGATTGTCATTAGAGAAGTGGTAGATCTATCACTTCGAAGTTCAGTTTCTCTCAGAGAAGTAAGAACTTTGTGTGCCTTGAGTTCAATGGTCCTCCAGACTTTGGATTTGCTTGGAGCTAATTCGAAATAAGATTTCGCCGAAGATTTCGGCTCATAGCGGAATCCCTGTATATAGTTATGCTGACTAGCTTACAAGAGAGGGCACCCTCACATCATTACAGCTTAACCACACACAAGCTTAGCGAGCGTAAGAAACCCGCTGGTACTCGCGCGATTACAAAGATCTTCTGACCCGTGGTGAAACTTAGACGGTCCATAAAAACTTCTTGCTTTCGGTATGTCCCTTATTCTTTCAGTTAGAGATGTATTGATGGATCTGTCGAACTGACACCTATTTGAAGAGACTAAAGATTAAACCTTGTCTTTACCGTTGAAGTTGTCTGGAAGGTGATGAGGTAGAAATAGTCTTGAGTTGAGGCAACTTGGTTCTTACTGCTCAGCAATCGAAACCTCAGTTATTGGAATTAGTCTCATTTAGTAGATTTTTGTTGAACTTCGAACATTCCCTTAATGCTCAATAAGTTTATTTCATCTACAGAAAGTGCAGTATCACAAGTGTCACAGCATTCTACATTGCTTAACCATTAAAAAAGGACGTGTTCTTTAAAAAAGTTTACCCATTTCTCAAAAATTAACAGAAGAGTCCACTATGTGACAATCTTTCTTCTGTCGTTAGTTCGTTGCGATAATAAGTTCAATTGGTAGTAGTCTAAATGGAGTAGAAGTGGCCTCTAGTGACCTCTAGATCTTCGCCTATTACGAAGTTGTAAACCGATTTCATGACAAAGTTTGGCTAGTTTTTCCTATCTTGGAAGCAGAATTATCTTAAAATCCTCGCTTGAGGAGCTACATTAATATTTTTAGACTCTTACATAATGTGTTGTTGTAAGAAATGGTAGAAAATCGTGGAATATAACACTGTTTAATTAGTCACCTGACTGTCAATTTTACTGTAATGAAGCGAAAAGTATGAATAAATGGATCGATTCTGCGAACACCAGCAAAATCGCTACGCAATACTCATCTCTCTGCTTGTGACGTCAGTTTAGATTTATTGGTTAAGTGCTCCGGTATTATTCTCGTTCGTAAGTTAATTATGCGACAATGCGCTGGTCAAGTATAGCTATACATATCAGCTAAGGCGCTTAGGCACTAGGTTGTGTTTAACAGTGCAAAAATTCCATACTTTTTAAAAATTTACAGTGAAATAAAATTATTAAAGTACAAGATCTTAATTTGGTTTATAAATTAGTGAAATAATTTTATATATGCAACCGAGTTCTACACGCTCGACTTAGTCTTATGTACGATATGAAGGCAAAATATACGGCCGAAAGTCATAATTTGCCAGGAATGCTTGGCGCTCTGACACTCAGTCGACATTTGTTTTTGCAAATTAGGCATTTTTCTCAAATATAGACGAATACAAAGGCAAAGGAAGACAGAGCCGAAGGTTTTATTTAAAACGATTTGTTTTTCAATTAGAGTTTGTTTGCATATAAACACCAGTACTATATGAAATGATTTCCAATTTATCTCTACTCACAATACACGGAAACTACAACAACAGTGAGGAACCGGGAAAGGGAAAAACAAAAAAGTAAAGTTTCAACTTTTCGCAAAGAAAAAAAAAAACAAATTTTTCCGACTTTTTAAAAGGCAATCAAAAGATCTACGAAAGTAGTGTTAAAGTTTAAACAACAGCGTAAGAGGAACAGACGAAAAGACGAAAAGACGAACGAACGAATAATGAACAATAAATAACAATTATAAAAAGAAGTGCTAGTAAATCAGCAAACTGTCAAAATCAGTAAATATTTAACGCTACAAATTGCATTTCCGTTTAATCTAAAAATACATAGACATATTTATAGAATTGCGCAACTTCTTCGAAGGAAGTACAGTAACGCTAACAAATGTAACAAACAACTCAACGAACAACAATAATAAAAACAACAATTTGTTGAAACTTGATAAGCAACTGTTGTAGTCTTAAGTGTATATATATATATATATATATGCTATGGGGGTAGCACGAGTTGGTGGATTTCAGGATCAACTTTTTAATATGTACACCATGTACAATAACAAAAGAAAAGCCAACAAAAATGAAAGAAAAGTAATGCCAAACTGTTTTACAACAAACAATAGAATGAAAGCCACAAACTTACGAAAATCCATTTGTTCATCCTCCAATTGCCTTATCACAGACGCATGACTTTGGCGCAGCATCAGCAGCTCCTCCTCGATCGAGTCATCGTAAGCGGAAGTCGATGTTGGTGTGGCGACGATGGCCTCCTTTGATGCGGACTGTTGCTGCGCTTGTCTCCTTTGGCTGAAACGTGCAAAAACTTTCACTCGACTGCCACGTCGACTCTTCAGCGTGCCACCACTTGCGCCATTTGTTGGCGTTTGCGGCTCATGAGTTGGCGCGCTATTGTTTGTTTGCGTATTACCCATACTCTCGGCGGTAGTCGGTGCGCTCGTGTGCGTTCGCTATATTTGAAAGAGTGAAGAAGAGATGAGAAGAAAATCAAAAAGTATTAAAGTCAATTACAACATTGTTTAATCGCATTAATTTTCCACTCAAATTCAAAGTGAAGTGATATCGAATGAATTCGAGAAAGCAACGTTTGCTTAATAAGTGATTCTAAAGTATTTTCTTAATGATCATATAGCTACCATACTGTCTGAGTTGATACAAAAACAAAAAATAAATAAAAAATAAAAATTCTGCAAATAAGTAGTATTGTCAGTAGTAGTAGTAGTAGTAGTAGTAGTAATATAGGAGTATACTGTAAGTAAGAGTTGTTAATTTATACCAGATGTATTATAAAGGTTCAATAATTTCATCCGCTTTTATTGGTTGAGCGAAGAAAGCAGAACAAAAAAGAAGAAAGTACGAAATCAGTGCGAAATCGTTAGTTAGCATCTCTGCTTAATCTAAATATATTATTAGAGTATAAATTATGGAAAAATACCTTTCGTTTCCCTTTTCGCATGCTTCGGCACAAATTTTTCGAAATAAAAACACAATAATTAATAATTACTTAGAAAAAATTGCTTAGTACAAAAAGGTCTGCCACGGCTTGAAGAAACACTGCGACATTTATAAACAGGGTTCATACAATACACAGTATCTAAGTGAGGCTTGGAAAGCTTACACATTTTGTTCCAAAGCGCTAAAGCTCCGGCCTTCGGTGTAAGCATAAGATTATTTAATGAGTTCCTCCGATCATATTATACCAAAACGAAGCCGACTTGACACTACTACGCAGTTCCAACGGCGACCATTAAAACTTCACTAAAACACAGCGATATCTGTTAGTTAGCTTAAAAAGTTTTTATTTGTTTCAAGGCCCTCTTCAGAGTACATTCTCTATGATTCTATATACCTAACGAAAGAGAACAAGTTGAAATTCTATCAAAAAGCACATAATCTTTCTACTGAGCAAGAAAAACCTAACTATCTACATCTTATCAACAAATGACTTGTCTGTACACCAAACCAAACCAATGGTGGTTTCTTTTGAAGTCAAATATATGCGCATGTTGGTAAAATGTGCCATTTCTTTGTAAGCCTTCAGTAGTCTTGCTACATATGAGTTCTCTAACTGCATATGTTTAGACTCTCTAGGTCTATACTTAATACGTCTACATTTGACTTTTCAGAAAGTTCGGCAAAACATTCGGTGTTGACATTAGTGTGTTTTGAAGATCTTAATTAATTTCAAAAGTATCGCTTTAGGTTTAAAGATGTCTATCGGTAGATCCCTATCAGTTGCTAAAACTTTCGAACATTTTTTATAGACTGCTTCTAAGGCGAACTGTATGGGCGCAGGTTCACCTCAAACTCTTTAATATTTACAACCTAAGCTATTTGAAACTGGGGAACCTTTATTTTTTTAAAACACAAAACCCATTCGGTTCCCAGGATAGTTAGTTTCAGCCCACTTCATATTGAGGTTAGCTTAGGCGCGCTAAACTTACAGAGCGTACGGTAAATTTCAACTAATTTTCATTGAGGGCTTAGTACACCTCTTGCCTCCTCTGCCTCCTATTTTTTTGTTGTAATTGAAGCGGTAATACAATGAACACAATTGAGCAGATATCACTCGTGCTCTTTCTAATTCTTTTTCTCATATAATTATTACTCTACTCTGCTGCGTTCTGATGCACAGTATGCGCCAAATGACTGGGATCATATTAGTATCGGCGACCAACAAGTGCAAAGTTTAATATTTTGAATAAAATTTTACAGTTTTTTATTTATATTTGCTTGATTTAAAATTCAGAAAAGTGGGTAATTTTTGTAGTTTGTGTTAGTGTACTCAGACTAACCTAACTTTCATTTAGAGTTGAGTCCATTTTGGACTCCATTCGCGGTATTCAATAATATACAAATCAACGCAACTGAAAATCCAAGCTTGCGCCAAGCCTGTAGTAGATTGAAATTCCAATGAATGTTCGTCATTCACATATCAATTACACTTTTAATTATTAAAATAAAAATACCCTTTGTTATTATTGTTATTGTTGATTAGTAGCGTTTGTAAATTACTTCAGCACATAACGTCATATATACACATATGTATAGATTTGTATATGAATGAATGTCAACATGAGTCATACAAACGTGACTTTTGAGCTGTACGAGTATTTTTTATAATTCCCCAATTTTAAATTGTCGACGTAGTCGAGCGCCGGATGGGCGCATCACATAATTTTGGAAATATATAAAAGTGGGTGTGACATTACTGTCGAAGAGTTTTTAGTGTACAAATATCATGTACTATTACAGTTATCTCAATAATAGTAATAGTATTTGTGGCTTAGATGATTACTTCTCAGACCCGTGGGTACGGTTTAATAAAGTTTATTTTGACCGGTTTGTTAGACCCACTAGTAACTGTTCGGATCTTCTTAACTCCATTAATACTATTCTGAGCGATACAAGTCACTCTTCAAGAAGACTTTTGTTTTCCTGATTATCGGTTCTGAATGCAATTATTCTGAAGTGATATTCTTCAAGTTCACCGTATAAATTTTTATGGATCATTCATTCTCGGGTACAATGGTTTCTTTATGAGGAAGTATGGGTTAAAATTCAAATTAAAGCCAAATTTTGAATTTTGTACAACTGTGCACTAAAAATAAATATATGTGAGTTAAAGTGCTATACCGCCCCAAATACGACCGCCTTACTTCTCTGCCGTAATTCTCTTTCTTGACTGAAATTAATACCCACACTTACTTTTAATTATGATTGCGGCTAATTTGTTGGATGGAAATAACTTCCTACCGCCGGAATTACATCTATTTCTGTTGGAGTGAACTGCGCGTAAACCAAACTTTCCTTTGCTTGTGTGTAATAACCAAATATTTTTTCTTGTTTTGATGTGATTTCCGATTCCTTCGCGTGGTCTATGTGAGGAAAACTAAATTTAATTGCGCTCTTGTGCCTTATGGTGCTCGTTTTTCTCCGTTATTTAACTTTGAGCTTATTGTTGTTGTCGGAAATTTTTGACTCTTTATTTATTTATTGTTTAGGCTGTACTGTGTTGCAACTTTTCTGTTAAGCAATTTTTATTTTTAAATAAAATAAACCATTTGTATTTATTTCTTTTGCTTTTTTTTAGCTTTTTTTCAATCACAGTATTTTGCTAAATTTTCGACATTAAACTTTTTTGGTGCAAATTTTTTTATCTGTTATGTATATTACTTTTTATATTTAGCTAACTGTTTTGAGAATTATTTTAATGCTTTTCATTATTATATTTCTTAATATTTTTATGTTCTATACGCATTTTCCTTTTCTACTTGTGTTTTGTGTTTCATTATATTTATGAGTTATTATATATAGGAGAGTCGCTATTTAAATTTTATACCTAAAGTTTATTTTTCACTATTTTTAGCTAGTTTAACTAAGTCAGCGTTTATTTAGGACTATTTATTTTGTTTTTGTACACTAGTAAATTTTTTTTTTTTTTTATTTTTCATATTTGATTCTGTTTTTAAAATTTTTCTTTATATTTAAAATTATAAAAAATTCACTTAATTTTTATTTAAATTTTTTGTTTAAAATGTTTGTGTTATTATTTTTATTAAGAGCATATCAACTTTTATTTTTAATTTCATGTGATGCTTCCTAATTTTTCTAATTTTGATTAATTTAGGGGCTTAAATATTTAAATGTTTTTAATAAATACAATTATTTTTCATAAATGCAATTATTACAATGAAACAAATAATAATTTGTTTGTCATTATTAAATTAAAATTTTAAATTAAAATTGATTTAATTTTAATATTTTTATATATTATTTATTTATTTTTGTTCGTAATTTTTTTATTAATAATATTTTAAGTGTATTAATTGCCATTTTTCGCAATTATTTTAGTTAATTATAATTTGTTCATATTAACAATTATTTATTTGGTTGAATTATTTGCACTTATTTTTTAAAGTCTTTTTGATTCCTTTCATATTATTTATTTTTACTTGTGTTCGTATTTCTTTTTTTAAATATTATTTCTGTATATAGCTTTTGTGAAAGTATTTTAATAATACTTTTTTCTTTTTATAAATTTATTTTCTTCTCTTATTATTATTCTTGCAATTATTTATTTTTTTAAAGGGCTGTACTTTGTCAAATGTTATTTAAATTTCTTTCTTAATTTTTTGTGCTTTAACCATTCAGTTTTGTTGTTAGTTTTTGTTGTTGGGCATATTGCTACGTCATTTTTTTAATGTTTTTTTTATGTGTGTGTAATATAAAATTTATACTAAATTTTATTTAATATAATTATATTATCTTTTTTATAACATTATAAAAATAATAATTATTCTGCTTTAACAATTTAATTTACTTTTATTCATAATATTTATTAATGTTTCAAAATTGTTTATTATTAAGATTTAATTAATTTCATTTTAATATTTTTTAGTTATATAATTTATTAACATGTTCGCTTTATTTTTTACTTTTATTACCTGTTAATTTAAACAAATTAATTAGTTTAATTTAATTTTATTGATAATGCTTTATAGCTTTAGCTTTAAAGCGTATATTTGGTTTCAGACATTTTTATAATTCAACTTAATAGCAACTTAATAGCAACTTAATTTAAATTTCATATTTTATTAAGTGTTTTAGAAATTAATTTTTGTTTAGTTTTTTAAAGTTTGCAATATATTTGATTTTGTTTTTATATTATTTTGATAAAATTTTTATGTATGTTTTGTAATTACAGGTTTCTTTATAATTATATTTTTAAATTATTGTTTTTTTATATTCATATTTTTTTTTATTTTTATATTTATATTTTTTTAATATATATTTTTTTAATTATTTTGTAATATTTTTTTTTTTTTTATAATAATGCATTTATACCAATATTCATGAAAATGTAAACGCCATTTCTTCTCTATTTTTAGTTGTTATTAAATGAAATACATTTTCTTTATAATGGTTTGTATATACAATTATTAAAATCACAAAGTAATCAAATACTTTTAGTGTACCAATAATTTGCTACATATGTAGCATTTATATCATTCATTATATACTAAAATACGCCATTAATTTAGTTGTCATTTTGTAATATTTGTCTTCCGCGGTTTGATCTTATTGACTTTTGTTATTTATTTGGCGATTTTTCATAAGTTTCCACTAAAAATTTGGGTGCGGCTTTAGCTTGTGTGCAGTTTGTTGCACACATTCACACATTCACAGTTTTGTTGTTATTGTAGTTGGCCTATTATTTTTTAATACTTTGTGCTGTGTTTGCCATTGCTCTGAGCAGCATTGCTTTTGCTGTTGTTGCTGCCGTTGTTGTTTTTGTACGTTTTTGTTGCTCGCTGCCGTTGCCACTGTCATTCATTTGTTTGCAAATGCGTTGCTCTCGTGACTTTCTCAATTAACTTTAATTTGATTTTCATTGAATTATTGAGGCTATTAAGTATGCCAACCGCCCCCGGCCCCTCACATTCTCCAATGTACACAAGCAGAATTATTTGCACTGCCCACTATGTGCCCACTATCACTTTTATTCGCATTGGCATTCTATTGCATCGCTAATGGCCGCAAATGATACTTCCGTTCCAAATCGCCAGCACTTATGCGCTCGCTTTGCCATTATACATTATTGTTGTTTTTATAACGCGTTTCACTGGCGTTTGCACGTCGATGGACCGCGACACACACACACACACGGTCATATTTACAGTATTATAACGGTGAACTTTTGCGTTAACTTCATTTTTCGCCGATTTGGTTGATTTAATCCAACTTATACAGCTGTATTCCTTGACTTAAAGCCTGGCGGCCGCTCCAGCTCCCGCTCCCGCCGCCGTCTTGCCGAAGAACGTCGTACACTTCCGACTTGTTTTCCGGCGAAATGTCAGATTTTCAACAAACTGCACAATAATTGCGACAACGGCAACACGCAATATGTGATTGCAACAAACGCTACGGCGGCCCAAACAACAACAGCAATAACAATGTGTGTTATTTTGTCAATCGCTTGGAAGGCCCAAAATTTTTGCAACTCTTTTTCAAAGCACTTTTGTAAACAAACAACAAATGACAGCTGTTCCAACACGTTTCTCACGTTACACACGTTTCACTGCGAGTGGCGCTCGCTCTCTCCGACGCTCTCTGTCAACTGCACTTGTAATTTGACATTTGCACTGACAGTTCGGAGAAAGTGCAACCCAAATTGGCGAGCGCGAGCTTGCACGAGTTTGCGCCCGTTTTAGTTTCGCACTTTTCGTGCGGCGAAAAAATCGATAGTAGCAAACGTCAGCGCTGTGTCGCGCTTGCCGTATGACTGGCGGTGCTGTGGTCGGGCGTTTGGGCTGTAGCAGCAGGCTTCGGGTATGACCACAGCGATGAAGAGCAGCATAGCCCGACGATAATGACATAATGGCATGTACGAAAGTACACAGTGTAACAACAACAATACTAATAATAATAATAATAATAACAACAACAATAAAGCAACAAGAGCAATACTAATAAAAGCTGCAATGATAGCGAGCAATTGTTGAAAATTCAAATGTGATTAAGCTCATGTGGGCCCATGTGTACCCTCAGATAAATACATATAAACACATATGTGCACACAACAACATAATGATATACATACATACATACATACATACATACAATACTATATATACAACAACAATTTCCAGCACATTACTTATTTTTCTCTGATAAAGCGATTAGCAGGCCGTCAGTCAGTCAGTCAGTCAGTCAGTTAGTCAGCTAATTGTGTACAGCGTCGTCCATTGCCCGCCGCCCATCATCGCTCATATTTTATATGGCGTCATCAACGGCGCTTTTGTATCGTTAATGCTTTATGTGTTTTTGTTGCTATGTACTTGCTGCATAACAACTTAGCGCGCAAGTGAAAACAGTTAAACACGCTTTAGCGCTATGAAATATTAAAAAGAATTACACGAGTGAAATGTTTGACAGAAATTTTAGACAAAAAAAAAAAGCGGCAAAAAATGACTGAGTTCGAGCTAGATACTAACGCCAAATTGTAATAATTCAAAGCGCATGAAATGGCTTCTGGTCTGGCGTCTGGTTTTATGAAAAAAAAAAAAATAAAAAAATTTGCCACATGAGTCCACTATAGTTTACTAATCGAAATTTTGCACTAATTGCTTTACTTCTTGGCACTAGATTAGCTCATGCTGTAACTAATATGACCACTTAATTTGACTAGAAAATCTCGCTTAACTGCCGAAATATTTAGCCTAAAATCAGGAATTTTAACTCATATCTATGTCTTCTACAAGTGCGGAGTAGGGTTGTGTATGGAGTGCCTACCTCTGATTTCGCTACAAAACTATACTGAGCTGTCTATTTGTACTATTAGTTGTACTTACTTTTACTAAGATATCTCGTATATTGATATTGCTCTATATATATATGATATTAGGTCAACTAGCAGTGCAGAAGTAATAATATTTTGTATTTGGGGATATATACCGATTTCACCCATTATTAACAACGAATAATATTATGCTTAGAAAAACATCTCCAGCTTACTTCAATCAGATATCTCAAATATTGACCGATATACATGGTGAAAAGTCCACCGGAAGGGCAAAAATCATGTATTGTCTATATTGGGGCTAGAGGAAACTCTGCATCAATTTCATCTATTTTCAAGAACAAACCATATTAGACTTAAGACCTATACCTATGTTCACTCAATTTCATTAAGATATCTCTTATACTGACCGATTAATGCAACAGAAAATCGAAGGTCATCGCATTGTATATAGTTGGACGGGAGGAGTGTATGGAATGATTTTATATATAATATTTTGGCACCGGGTAATATCATGCTATGTAATATTTTCTCTGAAAATTTTGGTGTGATCTCCGATTTACACATACTTGCCGATTCATACATTATAAAGCTAACTAAAGTGACGCGAAATCAATTTATTAGGGAACTGGAAACTACGGCAAGACCGATTTCATCAATTTTGTTACCAAACGTCACTGTGCTTTAGAACTTAGGAAAAAAAAACAAGTTCGCTTAATTTCATAAAGATATCACGTTTATTGATCATGATATGCAAAGTCAACTAAAGGGCCTGGTATATGGGGAGCATTCCTATCGATTTAATCACTTTTTAGCACCAAATTAGATTATGCTTAATAAAGCATGTCGATCTAACTCGATTAGAATATATCACATGTTGATAGATCTATACGGTACAGATCCAACCTCAATATTTGGGACCTCCGAAGTATGTCGAAGGATTTCGACCATGCTTAATTTATGAAACATGTTAGAGGAGCTACTTTTGGAGCTACCTTTATCAATGCTTGAGTTATCTATTCAAAATGGTGTTCTTTGGAAACTAGGCGGGGTTCCGTT
The DNA here is from genome assembly GCA_021498325.1 of Bactrocera minax. Taxonomy (NCBI): domain Eukaryota; kingdom Metazoa; phylum Arthropoda; class Insecta; order Diptera; family Tephritidae; genus Bactrocera; species Bactrocera minax. Next base: position 480,876 of record JAKEEE010000091.1, read on the forward strand.
TCGATTCTCTTTATTATCCAACTGTCCTAAGAGGCTACTCGGAGAATGTTATGAACCAAATTCCTTTCAAATCAATTAATTGTTTGGGCATATCTGAAATTATTCCTAAAAATGGATGATGTTAAGCGCCTTGTTCACTTCTTGAATTGATCCAAATCTAAATCTCCTGGGATGTACTCGTAAGTGTGTTTAATACCAGACTTTACACTATGGTATTAAGCCCAGAAATGCAATGCTCTCGCTTATATCAAAGCCCTTAAAGAGCGGAACCTTTCAATGGCCTTAAATTTAATAGCATTTGAAGGGTTACATCACTTCATGTGTTTCGGAATAAAGTCCAGTTATGGACGTGACCGATTTTGCGCATAGATATACCAAGTTTCACCAATATATCTCAAAGATAATGTTTCGCAACCCCCGAATCTAGCTTTCCCTACTTGTTGAGCGAAAAATTAAGAGATAATTCCCTGCTTATCTGCTCGTTTACAAAAATAATATTTAAAAAAAATAAACATTTAATTTAATGAAATGTTTACTCTTTGATATCACTTTTGATGCGGTTATATTTTTCTCTTATCTAATCAGTATTTTTTTTCTTCAATACTTTCAGGTATTTATAATTTTTTCAATAATCTCATTGAACTGAATGTGGACTCCATTGGTCACGGATTTAAAAGGTGAAGCCTTGTAACAGCACATTATAATTATCATAAGTTTTATGCAATATTTACGGTTTTTATATTATGTTTGTATATGCATATTGTTTTTCCCTATTTGCGATTACCAAGTTTTATAGATTCGAATGTTAGCGCTAGCTTTTTCACATCTGCCCGATAATTTCGTCACCTAACACTAGCAGCGGCAGCAGTGACAAATTAACAATAAGTCGACTGCGCTGCCGCTGACCACAACATTCACTTTTTACAGTATTATATTTTCTTTTGACTCATAACTATTTTTGCATATTGTTGGTATTGTTGTTATTTAGTAATTTGCAAGTAACACACAACCTCAAATATGTATGTATTAAAATGTATATATATAATTAAACTGGTACTCGTGCACTCGTAAACGAGTCTATTTAATATATTTTACACACATATCTTTCTGTACACAATTTCTTACGACAAATGTAAATACATATCTACAAAATTATATGTCCATATCTAATATATATAGAAATTAATAAGAAAGGAAACTACACCTGCAAAAAAGCTTCCGATAGGTGGCGCCATAATCGAAGTATTGCCAAACATCTTATATATGACGCGATATTGTTCTTATCAGAGTATTGATGTATTTAAATAACGGTAAACATAACTCTCGAGCCAATGTGTAACAAAATCATCGATACAATAAGATTAAGAATAATGTCAAAACTAAGAAGAAATTGATCTGCAGGGTAGTACTAAGTTGCAAATATTCGTACATAGCAATGAGCTCGGAAAAGAGTACCGTGGAACAGTATCTTAAGAGTGTCGGACTCGTTAGAGTCATTTTTCGTTTTTTTTTTTCGTTACTCGGAAAAAAGTGGTCAGCATAGTAGAGAAAGAAGATTAAAGAAAGTCTCCTAATGATATGATATGTGTAGCAAAGAATTAATATTTCAACTGCGCAGAAACGAAGTGGCGGGTTATATACGAATTTGAGAGATCTAATATTATTGGCGCGACGCGATAGGCGCTGGGCGATGGTAAGGGTTATGTTGAAAACGGCACAAATAAGAAATGACAGGAGCGAGCTAGCTTGCTGTAAGATACAAGTTATTTCTGTGAGTACCACGACCTCAAATCATTCAAGAATGGCGTATGTCCTGTTGCCGTGTTGCTGGAACCTTACATTTGTATATCGTCTGGGTATATATATTTTGTTTTGTGTAGAACAAATCCATTAACACCAAACATTACTGTCAATAAATTCAAATGATATTCTCGGGTTCTTCTGAACCATTCTTTGCTGCGCAGTATGCCCAATGGGAATGATGACAGTCCAGTAAAAATAATAAGTGTTTACATAACGGAAGGATTCGGCTTAGATTGAAAGTTCGGCATCGAAAAGCTCGTTTTTCTTTTCGTTTCTGTTTTCAATCGACTGTAAAGATAGCAACGACTTTGATGCTAAGGGCGCCATGTATTGAAGACTGTATTTTTTTCCTTGTAGAATCGAGACCACCGAATTTGTGCGCGTTGAATACCTTACCTAATGGGTTGATTGTGTTACTACCGCTTTGGGGTTAGTATGTTTAAATATCGAGGTGAGTCAATGTTGATAAAATTTATCGGATGTAATAAAGATTTGAGATTCTTAAGTTTCTAGCACCATATCTCTGGAAAATTGCAGATTGGACAAAGAACGTCTTGAAAAATAATTATTTCATGAAATAATGGATCGAAGCTCATGCCGTTGAACCGTTTTAGTAGCAGCAAGGAAGACAAAAGAGAGACAGGTAAAAGAAAAAAAAAAACAATCTCCAGAAGGGACAATGAGGCTAGATCCACAATTTTAAGTGATTTAGCTAAGCAATTTGCAAGTACATTTTGCGGAAGCTTACAAACTTTGACGACAAGCACTTAAATTAAGTTTGTGTATGAATAAAACGGATTTTTTCTCGAATCAAGACATTTCCGCGCAGCTAATACAATCTAAACAAGAAACCATTGAGAAGTAAACAAATCGCTAAAGCAATTGCGCTGCTTACGCCTAAGCAATAGTAAGCGCATCGCCGGAGCTTTGCGTGCTCTTCTTGACAATGCCGGAAAATCCTGAGCTAAGAATGTCCGCAGGCGCTTCAGGTAGGGCAACACCAACTTGCCGTGTTGTTGTTGCTATTGCTGTCGCGCTACCTCTTAAGCTACTAGCGGCCGTCCAAGCCGATGAGGTTCTTTGCTCGCGTGCATAATGCATTGTGGATCAACACAATGAATGCTGCGATTGCTAGTTATTGCGACCTCAATTCCAGAGCGAACGAATGGACCGACACAGCAGCGACACAGCGACAGACCGACAGACGGACAGACGGACGGACTGCGTGAAATGGAAAGCAAGTTTATGTATACAAACAACTACTCGCAGCGATTGTACAAAAGCAGCAATAAAAGCGATAACAATTGCAGCTGCAATTTCCCAGCGACCAAGTAAACGTGTAGCAATATTGCTGGCTCGCTGCAATTTGTCCAACAATGTCGCTGCGGCGGTGAAGTGAGCGACTGGCAGCGTGTAAACGCGGTTGGGTGTGGCGCCGTGGCGGCGAAGAGTTGAAGGATGTGTCGCTTGATATGCTTTTTTTTTAAATTAATTAAATGACACGCCGCACAGTCTGCATCTGTGTGTTGTGTGTGTGTGTGTGTGTGTGTGTGTGCGTGGCTGCGTGACTTGTGTGATGCCACCCACGCATCAGCTCTTGCTCAGGTGTGCATGCACACTCATGCACACACACGTCAGCTTGCGCGTGTGTCTTTCAGTCGGTTTTGTGTACCTAATAGTTGCAACTTGCAACAGCTCCGCACTTCTTATCTCGTTCCGCAACACTTTGTTTCGTTACATTTTGCGCCGTGCAAAAGTTTCATTCCTCGCGGCTGACACATTTATTGCTGCCACACAATTCCTGCTCCTGTTCCTGTCGCACTTTTGCCATGTTGACAAAAGTATACTTGCAACATCAACAAAAGCGGCGAGTAGTTTGCCTGCTGCACGCACGAATTTACTCGTAGTGGGTGTATATTATATATATATATATATTTATATACAGGGTCGTTTATGTCGCTGCGTACAGAAGAAGATACTGTTGAAAACCGAACTGTTTTTGTCTACAAAGTTCCTGTTGCTGAGGAAGCTCAAAAAGATATGGAGATAACTTGAAACTTTTAGGAAAGCTCGAATAGCTTGTGGCCATTTCGGAAATAGAACACCGAGAATCTAATACAAAAGACACCGGTTGTGCTTTATTGCTACTGAGGTATCATGACAGCGATTGGGGCCTAACGGAGAGTATTACTTTCTGGCCATACAGAAATTAATTTTAGGCTGATTTATGGTATAACACTATTGCATTAGGCTGATGAACTCACAGAACAAATTAAATGCAGCTAAAATGCTGAAAAGGTTGCAGAAGTGTGTCAGAATCATGCTTATCATGATCTAGCAGGGCCTTAAGTCTATTTTTTGATTGAAAGAAGAACTAATTTTAATGCCAAAGAGGCAATAAGACGAAGGCAGGTTTTGTATATTTAGAACACATGACCGAATAACGGAGTGAAGTATTAGGTTACTGCAAAGTTGATAAGCTTGCAAGGAAACACATATCAAAAACGCACTAATTGCACTATATAGTAACTCCTTTCGTAGAGATGGGAAACCAATCGGCTTAGCAGAGAGGTCGAGCTAAAACGAATATGTATAAGATTGCTCGGAGAGGCAGCAGTCTATAGGCGGTGGCCTTAAGAACATCTGAAGTTAACGAAATCGCTGATATCTTTGTTAGGGCTCTATTGAGTTTTTTGCTGAATGTGGATTTCTTTAGGTGCTTAGAGTGCGGTAATTCCATCATCATATTCATAGCTTCTTAGAATATCCATCCTTAAAGATCAGTTTGATAGCCGAGTATTTTCTTAAAAAGCGATACTAAGATTGTTGTTGTTATGATGAAAGATATTGTAGAATCACCAGACAGAGAAAGTTCTGATCTGAGAAATTGTGGCAGTTGTATTGATTGAAAACTACAATTTGCTAGCGAAATTCATAGCTCTAGCTCTTTTTGTCTACAAAAGGGGACCAAGTCTTGTAGTTAGAGGGTTGTAAATAAGTCAATATTGAATGAAAACTTCATGAACCATACCACATTTCAACCTGTCGGAAAGTGGTTTATCCAAATATCTATTAGCAATTTTAACCCTTGAATGTCCGACTAATAATCGCTCATAAAAGCCATGTAGAGGAACATTTTGGTATATTTTTTTATTTTTTGTTCTCTTGCTATCTTTTTATTCTATTTCTCTTCTTTTTCCGTTTATTTAATGGCTTTTAATTTAATTTAATTTCATTACATTTCACATAATTTCCTTTCATTCTGTTCCGTTTCATTTTATTCCTTTTCATTCTATTCCATTTCAAATCCTTTGGTATCATTTCCTTTGATTTCACATAATTTCGTAGCATTTTATTCCTTCCATTTCATTTCATTCTACTCCATTCTTTTCCATTCCGCTTCATTCCATCCCGTTCCATTCTATTTCATTCCACTTTATTCCATCCCATTCCATTTCAGTTCATTTCATTCTACTCCATTCTCTTCCATTCCGCTTCGTTCCATCCCATTCCGTTCTATTTCATTCCACTTCATTCCACTTCACTTCATCCCATTCCATTCAACCCATTCCATTTCATTTCGTTTCATTCCATTCCCTTTGCTTTCCTTTGCTTACCATTTCTATCCTCACCTTTTCTTTCCCTTCCTTTCAATTCTATTCATTTGAAAGATCTTTAGATATTCCCTTCTAGTAATAAATAAAACAATCCAAAAGCAAGCTTGGCACCCTGTATACCTGCTTTTGCAAGTTCTCCTAAATATGTCCGTACATGAATATGTGCCCCTGCGTTGCAGTACCAACTTTATTCCACTTGTGTGACTGTGGCAGTTGGTCCTAAAGTGCAAGCGCTCTTTACAGAAACTACATACACACATACACACACCCATGCATGCTTACAGTAGATCGGCATAGATAGATACATGCTTGGTTGGTTGGTTGTGTTTCTTGTATGTTAAATTAATTAAAATTAATCTGATTACCTTTGTGTGCATTTTCCTTTTGAGTTTTTCACTTTGTTGCAAAACTTAAACACCATTCTGTCAAGAGCGTAGAAATTTTTCGCTTTCATTTGTCCCATACAAATACCCAGCCACACACACATATGTCTGTACGTGTGTCTTACAAAAGGAGTCGAATTGCACGCAGAGCGTACACACACACACACACACACACACACACATACAAACATGTCTTTACATAAAGAGTGCATTTAAATGAGTTCAGAAAGTTGGTCAGAATTCACAAATGAATACCAACGTCACTGAGTGGAATAATCTAAAAACTACTAAATACAAAATCAAAAAGATAAAAGTAATTAAAATACTACGAAAACTTTCTTTTCTATGCGGAAGTGAATTATCTTTGCTTTTTTGTATGCATGCATCGAGCAGCTGGTGAGGTCACGCTGAATGCAATTACATCTTTGACGAGAGTACACAGTGGTTGAGAAATGGAACTGGCTGTTGGCTGATAAGCTCTTATATAGCTCTATTGGTACCACATTGCTCTCAGAAAGTGGGAGAGCGGAAGTTAGTTTTCAAAAATATAATTTTTTTCAACCGTCACTTATCTCTGCGTTATGTATATAATGTAGGTTCTGTTATAATGCATTTCTTAACAAGTCTGTAGGTACTTTTATTGCATTAAAATCATTCCTAGCTCGATATTCAAACTTGCAATACTTCACTGAACTTGTGGAACGTTTCAAATTGGCAGAAAACTCAAATGAGTTCGAACAACTTCGCATTATCTAACGTTTACACCACTCTGCTCTGTTCAGGAACTCTCTCTTCGCTCTACTTTATATATAATTTACATGATTTTTGAAGCTAGTAGACTGAATTTTTTTGTGTAAAGAACTCGAAACTGAGATTCCAAAATTTTCAAATGATCTAGTAAGTTTTTTTTTAGCCAATTTTAGGGCTTATTACTTTAATATACCACTAAGGCTTATGCTGTAATATACTCTCCATACTGTTAGTTGCCATTCAAGTTATAAATCTACGCTATTCCATTCTTCAATACTTAATTGAACTTGTGAAACGTTTAATATTGTTTATGAATTTCCAGTGATTGTTATTATATTCATCGTCTATACAACGCCGCTAACGCAACATTTGTATATACACAATGCAATTACGCTTCATTTTCATTTTCATACAACATTAACAATTAAAATATAATAGTAATTGTAACGTGACGGTCATAAAGGAAATCGACCAATGCACACCATGGCGTATGAGTGCTATTGTATATTTTCGCCGCCTGTGAAGAGTGCTTTGATCGACTGCATTGATACGCCGCAGTCGCGCTGTCGCGCTGTCACAAATGTCACGAAAGTCACGCATTTGTAAAATTATATTTATATTTAGTTTCCAGCGAAATGTAACTACACAAATTATGTAATAACGGAAAATGCCACCGCGGTTGCGGCACACACACACAACATACGCAGCACAGGCTAGCCAAATAACCGCACAGCAACAAAATTAGATCGACTACATTTTAATTATGGTACGAATTTATTTTGGCGGCGTTGAAAATCTATGCTTCCGAGCTGCATAAAATTCATTACATTACATTTGTGAGGTTAAGTTCGCCCGCTACCCGTTAGCCACGCCATACTCATGTGCTGGTTGCTGGGCTTTCCATTCATTCTTTCTCTTTGTTTTTGTTGCTAGTAATTTGTTTATAATTTATGACAGCGACATTTGTGTGTTGACCGTTGACGGATTGCATTGGTGTTGGTGTGCCTTGGTTTGTCCGCTAGTTGGTTGCTTGATTTAGTTCTGTGATTTGACAACGTGGCTTTGCTGTTGTTAGTATTGCATGTCATTGTGTGTGTGTGTGTGTGTGTGTGTATGTGTTGGCAATACTATATATTATATGAATTTGCACGCTGACAAGCTAACTGTTTGATATTGTCGGCCGTGCTGACATGAGTCCTCAGCTGTGTAGCGGTTTTTGGGGTCGGCGGTCTCTTTGGCCTCCACATTTGCCGCGCTGACCGCCCAAAAATTTGCGTGTGAGTTCATATGAAAAATTGAATTTTGCGGTTGCCATAGTGCGAGTATCCGCAACGCAGGTAGGTGCGTGCACATCGGTTCACGCTCTCCTCTGTGTTATACGTTGGTGTGTGCGTGTGTGTGTGTGTGCGCGTTTGTGTTGGTAAAACCGCAAAATGTTAACAAAGTTCTAGGTTAATTCGAGCTGAGAGGTTGTACTTGATAGATAGACAAATTAATTACAATATGTTTCCATGAATGAGGTTCTGCTGGAGCGAGAGCACCTTTTTATATTTGTAAAAAATTGTTTAAAATATAAGGGTGAAAAATACTGTGGAAGCGATGAATTGCTCATTATTTTTATGTTATTGTAAGCTTCGTTGATGCTCTTCGCGATTGGCTATTGTAAATAGGTCTTTCCGGAATGCACTGGATTCTGGTGAGCAGTTGATGTGGCACTGGCAGTCTAACACTTTGGCTGGAGTAGATATCAGTTATCTTATAAAGTGTGTCATTGTTCAACAAAACTTTCCATGAGTCGAGTTACAAAGGTTTGTCTGTTCTATAAGGCACTAACAGACTTTATCCAGCGAACTCTGAGAAATCAAAGTGATATTCTCATCCTTTACACAACTTTTCGAATCTCGCTAGACTCGCTCTGAAAACATGTAAACATACATGAAATTTTCAGAAGATTTTTAAGCGAATTTAGGTATCTTTCTATGTGACTCCATTATTTAATTTCCATGATAGCTATAGATGGCACCGACATTAGTACTTTCAAGGTCATTTGAGTTTCAACAGGCTTCTTAGCTCCAGTGTTCTCTTGTACAGACATTGCAAACTCATATAGTAGGAGTGAGATGTTTCCTGCTACTAAACATCTATGAAGAAACTAGTAGTGTATCTGGAGTACACATCGAGTATAGCGCCAGGAATAATATGTAAAGTGTTTGCTTGACATTTATGTGTGATTTCCAATTTCTACCTTTAACATTACCTAGAGTTTGTTGGGAATTCAAACTCCTTCCAACCTCATTGGGAGCTTTCTTTTAAACTCTGCAGATATTACAAAATTTCAAGTAAATATTATCATAACGATAAACATATCCTTAACATTAACTCAAGATTACGTATACCTTAAAAGGTTATTCTACAAAGTCTACTTAGACACTTATATAATAGCGATGGAAAATACTGCATAGATGATTGAAAAACTTAACAGTAACTTTAAATTTGAACTTTTAAATTACAAGTTAACATCAGTCCCAACCGTAACTTTAGGTCTAACTGCGACTATAAGTTTCGCTTTATAGATGAATTCAAAGTTTAAGTAATGTTTCAATATAATCTTAACTTTAAACTTAAACTTATCTACACTTTATCTTTTAATTTAAGGTTAAAGTTTTAACTCAATCGAAACCTTCTGATCTTTATCTTTAAGTTTAAAGTTAACTATAAACTTAACCGTAACCTCATGAACCTTGTCTATAAGTTTAAAGTTAAGTAAACATTAAACAAAACATTCAGCGTTTTAAACTTAAACTTATCTACACTTTATCTTTTAATTTAAGGTTAAAGTTTTAACTCAATCGAAACCTTCTGATCTTTATCTTTAAGTTTAAAGTTAACTATAAACTTAACCGTAACCTCATGAACCTTGTCTATAAGTTTAAAGTTAAGTAAACACTTAAACAAAACTTTCAGCGCTTTCACGTTGAACTTATCTGAACTTTATCTTTTTGATATTAACTTTAAACTTAACCTCAACCTTCTGAACCGTTGCTTCCTATTCAATCTTAAATTTATACTTGAACTTTTCTTTAACATAAGCTATACTTGGCTATACACTTCATCTAAAATCAAACATTTCATCTAATCTTAATACAAACGTCAAATCTAATGCCAGTTCCCTTAATTTTCCGCTTGACCACATCGTTAATTTAAGAATTAATCTCCATCGACACATTGACCCATAATGTGGTTGCACTTAAATCAGTTTATCTATAAAATTGCATACCAATTCAATATGCTAATGTAGATTTCAAACAAATACCGCAAGCAATTAATTTGCTGTTTAACAAGGTGACCCACTGTGACTACAAATAACCAGCAGAAATTCCCAAAGGTAGCCAGTGATTCATGCATTGCAGTTTCTTATCTGGCCGACTCCGGAAAAACACTGGACCCACACATATAAATACATTTCACAAATCTCACCAACCCACTTCACACCTAAACAAAATTCTCATTTGACACGAATACATGGAAATTGTTAATACACCAAAGGCAACGCTAACGGTATATATTCATATAGATATTTGTATAGCTATGAATCAGTGGAGATTTAGTTTTGTTGCATTGTATTTATTATTGTTATTGTGCTTGGTGTTTTGGGCGAAAGTGTTGAGCGAGTGGTAATCAGTGTTCATAGATAAATAATTCGAAAATATCGAATACATTTGGGACAAGAATCCAATAACTAAAAGTTTAATTACTTTGGCGCTTTGGTGTGTTAATCGAATCAAAGGAAAAGGAAGCTAGTATAACAAATACGAAAATGGATGCATGACCAGCATGTAATTAAGGTTAGAGTGAAGCGGTTAAGAGATAATTATATAAGAGATATGTACATGAAGACAACATATAAACTTTCTAAGAATATGGACTAAGTAAAGAAATATCTATGGTCGAGTGGAGATCTTGAAACAACGGAATCTATATCATCCCAGCAGGGTTGCTGCCTTTGAAGCCTGCTACAAATACACTTGGGTATAATGGTATGCTAATTTTAACATTTAATAATTTTGGAATTAATTTATTTACAATTTTATTATATATAATTTATGGAGGGTCTTTTTTTAGAAGTAAATAATTTTCTGAAGGGATAGCTGTCAAACCAGCTGTCATATTAAACACATGTTTTTGACATTTACGTCCTCGACATTTTTTGACATTCATGTCCAGAACACTTTGGCATAGACTTGCGATAGGACAATTTTTAAAAAAATGGGGTTCAAATGGTGGAACCATCACTCCATTAGATATTGTAGACCAAATGATATCCAGGATGTGCCTGTAAATTAGCTGTCTAGGTCATGTGGTTTAACCCATTTAGGCATTTGGTGGGGATATTTCAAGTCGATAGTCCATACTTATAAACTAGCCACCACTGACTAGTTGAAAACTAGTTGTGGAGACGGTGACTAGTTGAAAATCAGTATTCATCACATAATTGCTTAGATAATGCCGGCTATGTTCAAAAAATGTCGCAAAATTTTACAGCCTGTAATACCTGCGCCTTATAAGAGCATTTCGTGGAGAACATATATATTCCACGCACTAATAAATCCAAAACATTGACCACTACTTTTATATATCTGTGCTTTATTTGGAGTAGAATAATATATCCCTAAAAAGACACCCTTTCTAAGCATATTTACTTAGTACCTTCATACTTGAGTACTTTCCTTCCTTTTCCTTTCCTGCCACCATAAATTTGCCTTTTTATCTAATGTTTTTTTCTTTTTCTAATTTCACAAAAATTTATTATGACAATTTCTAATTTGAATTGCGTCAGACAACGCATAAAAGTTAGCCAGGCAGCCAGTAGCAGTAATTTTAATAATTTTAATGTTGCCAGCATACCTGCTCGCCCGCTCACGGAACACACGCACCTAATGCCCCAATCCGACTGTCGCATGTAAATGATTAACGCCTCGTGTATGCGCCGAACATCTATCAGTGGCATCCATTGTTCACCCCCTTGTAATACCCACAGCGGAGTTTTTGCATTCTCCACGAAATTCGCTGCATACGCGGCTATTTCGCGGTGTACGGTGTACGGTGTATATATACAGTCGCGGTGTATATTGAGTTGGGGGCATTTGTGTAACTATGCCCTAAAGTTGTGCTGAAAAATGTACGATGGTTCAGAGCCAGGAAAGGAGCGTGTAAAAGCCGATTTTATACATTTGGCAGAAGTCAGGCCTTTCAGTACTTGGTCTTTCTATTGGAGAAGCGGCAATATTCTTGGGTTAGCCATTTTCATGGTAAATCGGAGTCAGATATATTGATAAGATGAGCAAGGAGAAAAAATCGGTAAACATTTATGATTTCCGATTGCCAATCGAGATAAATTAAGATTGAAAAATCAGAAAGGCTTTCGGGATATCATTGAACTCCTTGCACTTTCTACAAGGAACAAATAATTTGTAGGAAGGCTTTCGTAGTTAAAAACAATTAGCTCCATGAAATTTGATCTTAAAGACTTCTTAAACAATTCGAGACGCTAGGAAGCAGTCGAGAGGACCAACTTTTGTCAAATTGGAGAATGTGATCTTGACGGTAATATTAGCGAAAGCGAAGCGAAAATTTCTTTGAGTTCCGAGTTATGAGAGTTCGGATGGATCGGAGATGAGTGTAGGTCAATAAAACTTATTGGAACTACTACTTCTTAGCTTATTCACATTACGGTATTGTATACATATATAAAAAGGTGGTTGGGGGATCAGGTAGTAGTCTTTTGTGCAAATCAGTTCAAAAATTAGACAGTGGCGTGGTACCGCCCACTTTTTGTTGAAATTACATATTTCATAAACTAACCGATAAATTTTAACAAAATTTGGTGTGCCAAATTCCTATAAGCTCGCATTAGCACAGTTTGTAATCGGACCATAGCCACGCCCACTTCCATTAGAACGTCGATGCCACCAGCTTGCAATAGGTTACACAGGCATTAATGAAGGACTCGTAACGAAACTACTCACCTACCATTATATTAGTTTTATGCCAAAAGCGAATGAAATAGGTCTAGACCTTCCCTTCCCTTATAAACTTGAACTATAAAAGTATTTCTTATTTAATATCAAACTTTGGTCTTCTAACGGTTTACTAAAATACAACACTGTGCCGCAAATGCATTGCTTGGTGCCCCAATAATGGCGTCGTCACGTTGCGATACGTAACTCGGCGCTCCAACGCGATACGTGTCCAATTTACAGTACACCCAAAGGAGCAGCAAAGCGGTGGCAGCTTCAGGACTACACGCATACTCATACACACACACAAACACATGCGCACACACTGGACGCTGTAGGCGCCCTAAACTGCGTTAAAATTATGCAAACCTATATGGGAGCAGCTAACTATCTAACGCAATAGCCTACGGTCAACAACTTACCACTACTTAGACGCCACACACAAACACATATACATAAGCAATGTCGTGTTATATGGACATTGGCGCACACACACACACACATACATTGCATATTGGAGCCTCATAAATGAGTGTATATCGGAGGCACGTTGTACACGACCCCGGGGAAGCCGCAATGATCAAAGCGTTATGCGTTGAGGTGCTGAACAAATGCGCAAACACACACAAATGCACACAAATGCACACAGAGGCACATATACACAGAGGCACATGCAGCGCCACGCCTCAATGAAAATTCTTCGCAAACTTAATAGCTGATGGGATGCTCAGCTAGCTGCTCACAATGCTGGGGGATCCAAGTGCTCATTGTAGATTTTTGAAAAAGCCTGCCTTTGGATGTGCGCCTGTGTGTGCGGCTGTATATGTCTGTTGTAAGTCAGTGAGTCTATAAAGTGGCAATCAAATTGATTTATTTTACTTGTTTACGTGCGAGCAGCGTCACAAGTTTGTGTTTTTCTTTGTTTACGGTTATTTAAATTAAATAGAGCAGTGCGCTTGTGTGTGTGTGCGTGTGTGTGTGCGTGTGTGTGTGTGTGTGTGTGTGTGCTCTGTTTGTTTACAAACTTTTGTTCCGGTCCTTAGTGGTAGTCTTAAGTACTTGTGTAAGCACAAATCATGCATGCGGGCTATGCTTCGCTATTCCCGGTAGGGAATCGAATTTAAACTATGGAGCTTGTGTTGAAAACTTTAATTCTGGAAAGTTTAAAATTAAACTTTCTTTGATGAATTCGTTGTTTGTTGTTGTTTGTGTTGTAGGGGATATTTTACATATATTTTACACCCACGCAACATGTTGCAACAGAGTGCATTAGTTGTTGTTGTTACGCGGTTGTTTGCAGCACTAAAAACTAATCGATATATATATATATATATATAAATGGCTAGGATGAGGAATGATGAGTACGAATTGAATTCCGGGTGAATCTCTGTCAATCCGTCCGTCCGTGCAAGCGATAACTTGAGTAAAAATAAAATTTTTTTGGAATGAGACTTGGTGCACGTGTTCTTTGGCGCTATAAAAATTGGTACTGCAGACGGGCGGAATTGGACTATTGTCAGGTCCACAGAATGCCGTTGATCCAAGAACTATATAATGCTATAACCAAGCTCTAAAATAAGATACAAATATGTAATTGTGTAGAGAAATATCAGTGTGTTGAAAATTTGTAAAAAGGTGGGTGTGGCCTCGCCCCCTATTAGGTATAATGATCATATCTCACAAACTACTAAGGCTATATCAACCAAACTTGCTGAGTACAAATCCTTTCGACAATTCATTAGACAGTGCTATCGTATAATGGTTGAAATCGGATAATACTCACACCCACTCCCCATATAACGGTTGTGTTGAAAATTACTTAAAGTGCGATAACTCACTAAATAAATACGTAAGAAGCATTAAATTTTACACCCAAGATGGCACTTAAGACCTTCAAAGGAATCATAGATCTCAAAAACGACTTCACCAAATTCAACCAAATATAGTGTATAATATTACCTTGAAAATCCTAAAAATTGTCGAAATCAAACCCCTTTATACCGAATATGTTTACTCAAGTTCTTATGGCTGAGTTTTTATTGAAATATCTGTCAATCTTTGAGATATATTATTGAAATTCAGAGAAAATCCTTGTATGATAATAATGCGTACTTGTGTCAAAAATTGATAAAATAGGGTCAATACTTCCTATACTCTCCTTATACCTATTACAAGGATTTTAAAATTTGCGGTTCATTTTATACCGTATATATCGTTCAATCTGTGAGGTATCATAATGAAAGTCAATATGTCGCGATGCCAAAAATGGATAAAATTGGCTTGATACTACCACTAGGTCCCATATATGTAATATAAAAATTACTTTTTTCGGTTTGCCTCATACCGTATATATCCGTCAATATGTGGTATTTTTTTACGTCGGCGATGCTCTTCATCGAATCCCCATTCGTTTGACATATGGACTGGAACTGACAACTACTAACTACCATGGGACACGAGATAAATACCATAGGTAGACATATTAGACATAATCTGGACTTAAATCTGGACCCTACCTATTCATTTTGAAAGACTTGGAACATAGCTGCTTACTGTTAGCCTGATTAAAACACGAATCCATCTTGACTTGAAAACTTATTCCGAAGCAACATACGAAGTGGTTATCTGTAGAGTCTTATCTGTAGAGTACTTATCCCCAGCTTAGATTCCGCATAGCCTCTACTTTTCTCTCATATATATAACAGAAAATTTTCCAGATATGTGTGGAAATTGTTTAAACAATCTGTAAATAATAATTTTAGTCCTTTTGGCTTCATATTTTAGACATTAAATATGTATGGGCTTAAATGTGTGCACATTTGTCTGGTTTCCAAGCAGTATTTAGCAGTTTGTGTGAGTTATGTTCTTGCGCTTGCCATATTTTATGAATAATACACAACGGCATGGAGTGCATGCTGCTCTACTGAGTTGCCACAAGGCAGATGCCAGTGAACTAGAAACAATAGGATTTAAACACGTTACTAGGCCACTGGCGTTTTAGCTGCAAGCGGCTTAAAATACAACAAAAACAAACAATCACTTACATATTATATTAAGGAAAGCCGCATAAAATGGGCAGACAAAATCATGGTGCTGATCAAGGGGAGGATTTCAAAGAAAGCGGAAGAGAGAATTGAACTCGACCGAACTAAGCAAGTTCAAGCTGTTTCCACAAGTTGTTAGTAAATTCATGAAGTAGACATGTTTGGTATTTGCTGGAATCTTACGTAAAAGTTACCGAAAGGCAAAAAAAATGGCGAGGTTGCTTAAGAGCGAATAAAGTCGAGGTTTCTTGGTCTACGTACCTCCAAGGATCTTAAAGGATGTTTTAAGATTCAAAAACTTATTTCTAAATACGAGACTGATATGGAAATTTGTGGCCATTTTATGAGTGTTCGAACTCGATACCTTCATTTATGGTGGAAGATGGGATTCAAAATTGTGTTCGGTTGGCGAAAAGGCCTGATTTAATTTATTCAATTCTCAAACTATTCAAAGAAATGCTATAGAATGAAATTCGCTATGACTATTCAGGGAAACGATGTCACAGGGGAACGTTGTCGGTAGATAACAACTCATCAAATTGAAGCGAGCGATGGCCGAAAAACGTCGAAAAACGGCCGCAAGTCGCGATTAGGCACGAGGCAATCATTTTCCATCATGACAACCGCCTGCCTCCTGTTAGACCGGTTAAAACCTATTTTGAACAACAGTGCCTGGGAAGTTTTGCTTCTCTCGCCTTATAGCCCTAGACATTGTCCCTTCTGACTACCATTTTTTCCGATCGATGCAGAACGCCCTAACTAGAATACGACTCACATCAGAACAGAGTATAAAAAATTGGCTTGTTTTATTCTTGACCGACGAAGAACGCCAAGCCGGCGCAGTTCTTTAGTGATGAAATCCACTAATTGCCCAAAAAATGAGAAAATGTTATTGCTTCAGCTGGGAAGTACTTTGAGTAACACTATTGTAACACATCTCTTTCTTAAATAAACGTTCAAATTTGAAAAAAAAAACCGCATGAATATAGGTATAGATCCTATAACATTTGACCTATAAGTGGATAGTGGTTGGTTGAAACTGATTTGTGTGAAGGACACTTTAAAATTTTTTAATAATATTCTTTATATTACCCAACTTGACTATAGCTCTAATCTATTATGTTGTACGTACGATACATTAACTGGTGGAAACTTTTGTGGATGTGGCCGTCATCTGTTTATAATCAGTTACAAAAATATTTTAATTTTTACTGGAGTTATCGCTTACATTGACAGACGGACAAATAGATATCGCGAAATCATTTGCTCTCGTTAAATTTGTACATTTTGAGATATCTGTTTTTATCTTACTCCTTTCATTTTAGATTTTACAAACAACTCTTAAGCTTTACATCCAGTGCGATATGTTGCAAGATGAACCGATTTGTGCCACCAATGTATGTTTTCCGATATTAAGTCAGATAACCCACTTAGTAATCCTCGAAATGTGAGGGTTTTGAAACAGAAATTCTGTTCAGTACCCGTTCAGTTTCAGATCGTTTTGAAGATATTTCTAAAGCAGTTAAATTCATATTTGAACCACTTCGTCCAGCATTTAATATTTTAAATCTTGGTTAGGGGGTCTTTAAAAGAAAAAACATATTTTGAAAACAAATTTAAACAGATCTTATCGCCATCAAAACTGTTCGGTAAACTCAGTTATAGACCCTTACGTAGTGGCTGAGATTTGGAATGATATACCATAATATTTTTTAAAATCGGAGTTCTTCTTAGAAGAGCTTTCTTAGCATGATATACATATGTTGTTTAATTAGCATAATTTAAAGAGCATCTGTCACTCCAGTTTTAACTGACACGAAGGTTTCAATCTGATATTCGATACCCTACTGAAAATTCTTAACACCCTGAATCGAAAGGGAAGATGAGTGCAAATCTCCGGAGAAAGGAACAAGATCATACTTCAGGCTTTTCCCAACTTAACGGAAATGTTTAAGCATAAAATCATCACCTACAAAGGGGAACTGTAGTTAATTTTTCGTCAGATTAGTTTAGTTCTTAGACCTTCCGTAAAGCTGATCAGAAATCAAGCGTGAAGTTCAAAAAAATGAAGGGGGCATGGGACTAAGATTTAACTTAACTGCTCTTAATCAAAGATAACTAAAAATTCAATTTGTAAATTACTTTTCGATAATTCAAATCTGTTCAATCTGATATATAATCAAGTCTTTGCTTCCAAGTTGCGAGCGCTTCGGAAACACATAAATCCACTAAGAAGATAGCCACAGAACTTGGGTTCTTACAAATTAGGTGGAAATCTATATTCTTCAATATTTAATTGCAGTGGCACTAGCACTAGCTACCACTAGCTGGTTTTAAGTCTAATGTATGAACATAGCCAATCATTCCTAACTTGTAATTTCGCTATTTACTCGTGTGGTATTTTAAATAGCATCTCTAGTACGATCAAGTTTTAGTACCAAAGGCTTTTTACTTTCCATTTTATAAACATGTTTAAATGCTAACGAGGTCTTTTGAAGCCCTGAAAACGTTTAAAATATTTCATTCTCAGAATTATAATAACAGTAAGAGGTGTGTGAGAGAGATAATCTCTATTACCTTAACGGTAGCCGCGAGCTTCTTAACGGTAAGCGCTTACTTCGCATCAAAGCTTAAACGCATTAGCTTAAGCGTCTTATAGGTTTGCGATTTTGTGGTAAATGAGATACAGAACTGCTTTTATTATCGCGCTCCATCTCTTTTACTCACTCTCGTTCGCTCTCATCACTTACAAATCTGGCATTTTATTTTCGTTGGTAGTGAAAATAATTTCGCGATTTTTTACAATTTTTTTGCAGACTCTTTGCATTGCCACACTGTTGCTAGCAAGTGGCGTGGAAATTTAAAGGAAATTTATGAAAATAAGCGCATTGAAAGTGTGTGCAACAACAACTATGTGGCATATTAGCAAAACAACTTCAACATCACTTTAAAAGTACTCGTGAAATCGTTTTTCGGCTACATTGCATACTTTTAGCGGCGCCATGTACTTTAGTACCCGAAAAAATGTGGACGAGTACTTCGTAATACGATTTCGGCAGTTCGCCGCCGAAGTGCTGGTGTGAGAAAGTTTCACTAGCTTTTTGTTGTTCTTTTCGCAGACATTCCTTCGCTGTACTTCACACTTTTGAGCGATGCAAATGGGAATGGTTCGTTGCAAGTACCCATGCGTTCGTGTTTCCGAGCTATGCAAAACGACCTCGCAATCTGTTTAGCATTGCACGTAAAATATAAGCCCATTGTGTGGAAATTTGATGTTTATCATTAAATTGTTTTTACTACTCGACAGCAGAATGGCAATCGGAGGGTGTTTAATGTGCGTAACGGCGACAATGGCAACAGGAATGATGTAAAAAAAAACAATGAAAGTAAATGCTTAATCGCACTCCTCGGCAATAACAATTACTGCACCTATAAGTATGTACTAGGGATTAAGGTAGGTGTTAAGGAAATCGCGTAGAGTTGCATGAAGTAAAAGTAGTATGATCGAAAGAAAGCAAGCTGTTTGTAGGTCCATTTTCGTACAGTGTTGCCACCGTTTTTGGGAAAGATGAAAGTATATTCCGTTTACAGCTAGTATTTATTGACGAAGGCCCCGATCACCGATTGCATATCCAGCCAAATATATTATACTTAAAGTAGTCACCTAAGGTAGAGCATATGCAGAGTAGCTATTCTTTAAGATTTTCACTGTTTTCTGAAGACCTTTATGCTTAAAGCATCACTAGGAAAACGACGTTTGACGTCTTCGTTAGATTGGATTAAACCTTAAACATTTCACAAAAAATTAGTAAGTAGTTTTTTTTTCTAAATTTTGAGCAAATTAATTACTTCAATAAATTTTCTATACTCTGCCATAACAAGATGATTTAGTGATGCATCATGAACTTACATGGTTCATAACCTCTAAAGTACAATTCGTTCGAAAGTATTTTGAATGGTTGAATGCATACCACATAAAAACAAGGAGGCAAGGAATCTAATGAGACTGAGTTCTAAAGTTAATAAACACAAACACATTGTTTTCTGGTGCTAGTCTTCAACTCTCTGCATAACGCTGATCACTGCATGGTTCAGTAAAAGCATGGATAAGAAATCTTATGCAGAATCTTTTTTCCCAATACTTCAAGAGAGCACTCGTCTAACGGTAGTGCTGAAGTGGGACAGCTGCTAATAGACAATCCAGTTGAATGAGATTCATGGCGCGAGTTGTTTACAAAAATTAGACTAAGTTCTAGTCTTCTCTTCTTCCTCATAGAATAGTTGTCATAGAAAGTGAAATTACCCAAGCAAAATTTATTCGAGATTTATTCGAGTTAATGCCTTCTATTGGCTTTTCTTCACGATTTTTGTTTGACACAGCCAGTATCTCGATCGGCTCTTGAAGCTCTGCTATATTTTTACCGCACTAGAGTTATTCGAACTTCATTATAGTCAATTATTGAAAGGTCGGTAACTTCTTCACCGTTTCAAAACACTATTCTCCGTTTGCTGTCGAGGGTGGTGTGGGTGTGGGTTGAGCACAAGACAATGAGAGTTGCTCGACATGCAGTTCATCTACGAACGAAACACTTGAATAAGTTGTCGAAGAGACGTCAGCACTCAGTAGACTCGGATTGAGGCTTCTTTAGCGATGATTTGAATGTGTTTCCATTTTAAGTGTAATTAACACGAAGAATATTGCCGAAGGACTGCTCACGGTTTTGAAATACGGTCAAATACAGATGAATCTCTTAGAGCTGGGCAGTTACTGGTTACCCAGCTATCTAAATTTAACCTTCCCCGACTTCTTTTTATGGGAATTATTTGAAAAGAAAGGCAAATTATTTGTTAGCAATCCTTGGAGTATTGACGAGTTTAAAGCAGATTCTTGTAAAACAAAATAAGTTAGGTTAATTTGGAAAGTAGTTCCAGAATTCGAGTTTATTAATCAGTATGGATGCCATTCAGGGTGATGTAATAATGTGAGCGATCCTTCGATTTTTGAAAGTAGGAAAATATCACCGAAAGCAGATCCAAGAAATTCACAGCCCAATTCGTGTTCAATATATATAATATAATAGCCTTCTTATATATATAAGAATATATATGCTTCCTTATATATATAATAGCCTTCGCTGGTGGTGGTCAATTAAAGGCAACAGCACTTCAGTTCTCCGCTCAAGTGTTGCATCACTACCATATCAGATAAAATCGACAACCTAACCTAATACATTCACTTCAGACGTGTATTTGTTTGCCGATGATTTTATACGCGAACATACCAACACACATGCAACACTACTCCCGCTTGTGTGCATTTGTTAATTAAAATTTCAGCAAAAATCAACTAGTACTTCTATGCGTGAGCGACTTACCTGCATCAGTGGTTTGTGCGTTTCGGACTCGCTCAGCCGGCGTTTGGGCGCCTCGTGGTAGGCTGCATTGTTTGCTATTGTTGGGTTTCCAGCGCTGCTGTTGGCTTTGTTAGGATTGTTTATCTTCTTGTTGTGGCTATTGTTTTCCTGGCTGCAACTACTATTCCTGCTGTTGTTGTTGTGCTTTTTGTGTTCGCTATTGCTGCGCCGAGCGCCATGCGTTGCTATTGTTGTTGCCGTTGCTGCCGTTGCTGTCGTTGCTGCCTTCGCTTCCACATATTCTGCATATTGAGTTGTTGTTATTGCAAATAACGGTAGTATTTCGTAGCAGCAAGCTAAAATGAAATTGAAGCAAATACTCAGCGTTCGTCGAACATTTTGCAATATGCCCTTCGTCATTCGGTTGCGTTTCGTGCTTTGCTTGGTGCGTCCTCCAGCCTCTCAGTACTTCATAAACACGAAATCGGGAAGCGGTTTGTTTCTGCTGTTCGCTGTGTTCGTATATGTGTGTATGTATTTTGTTTTTATTTTCTATCGAAGAATTTGGATTAAATTTGCAAATTTTTATGTATTTAAAAATTTAGTTGACATTTTTCACAGAAAGATTTCGAAACTGAAAATGTAAAATCGTCAAATTTTAGGCACAAAAGCCAATTGCGATGCGTTGCCGTATTTTAGATTCAAAAAAATTATACGCGACGTTTCCTTGGTAGCTCGGTGATTTTGCAAAGTTCTTATCGTCTATTTTCAGGCGGTCAGCGGGACTTAAGTTCGTTTGGTCGACTTTCTAAGTGAAAAAATTTCATTCTCTGGCAAACCCTTGACAGGGTGAGCATGCGAGACTGAAGATCAAGCTCTCACTATTACACCTCATGAGCTTCGTTACTTCAAAATCTTCGTTATTTGCTCATTTAATGACATAGTAGTGAAAAATTTAGAAACATTTTTAATATCATGTAATAATATTTGTGGTGCAGTTCAAAATGGTTATACCTTGAAAGTGAGGTTAGAACTACTTTCTTTGGTTTCATGACGTCAAGTACAGTCATTTGGAAAGCTCTAACTTTTGGCTGAATATTTTACAAATAAGAAAGTAACACCGATACTAGATCAAGTTGCAGTGCCAGCTGTTAACTTTCCATTTAATGAATATAACCCTGCCACTTCCAGT
Organism: Bactrocera minax; assembly: GCA_021498325.1. Taxonomy (NCBI): domain Eukaryota; kingdom Metazoa; phylum Arthropoda; class Insecta; order Diptera; family Tephritidae; genus Bactrocera; species Bactrocera minax. Next base: position 503,036 of record JAKEEE010000091.1, read on the forward strand.
CGAAATTTCACAACATTTTTCAATGCACTCAACCCCAATCGACACCCGTATCGTCTCTAAACGTCAAACTTTCGTGTGAAAATGTGACATTTGACCTTATGACCTTGTTTTCGTACAAAATAATTTTATGCCTTCAGTGCAGTTAGCTTAAATCAGCAGTATCGGTTAATTCAGAGCCATAAGCTTAGGGTATTGAGAAGTTCTGTCTCCGAAAAAAACAAAGAATTCGTTGAGGAAAAAGTTTTAAAACTAAACACGCTCTAGTGGTCAGTATTAAGTGGAATAATTGATAACTGTATATTCTTCCTATTAAAAAATCTACAAAGGGATCTAGACCTTAGGTTTGTAAACATATTAGCAAGCTCTGTTGTCCAGGCCTTCGTTAATATCACTTTATAAACGTTTTTGTCGCTTACTAACCTATATCCCATGCAGAGCTCTACGCTTCCACAATTTTAGATTCACAAAACAATTCTGGAAACATTTTCTGCTACATATTTTGCACTCCTTTAGAGAAACAAAGGGTTTCCTGGGACCATTTATTTTCCCTGATTTCCAAATCGAATCAATATTTTGCGTTTTTAGAAAATTTTAATCGACTTCTTTGGGTTAGAACCTGAGTTGAGGAGGTTTTTTGTCCCCCTTAGTGTGGCCCGATTTCACTCTCATTGTTCTCTATGCAATTTAGAGAAAACGCAATTATTTTCTAATATGTTGACCTCCTAACCACTTTCCTTGCCACTGCTGTCTAAACTTCTCTACATTGCTATATATTTGCCTGGCATTTTAGCTACACTCGACTTTGTCTGCTGTCTTTCAGCAACTTTCAGCTACTTTCACCAACTTTCCGCTAGCATTTTTTCAATTTTTCTGTTTATTTTTCTCTCCTTTTTTGGTAGCAAAGTGTGACCACCCATATTGTCGGCATTTACTTACCAATTTCTCGATTTCAAAGTAAATAAAATACACATTTTCTAACTCCGTTTTATTAATTTCATTATTTTATTTATTATTAATTACTCATTCATAATTTCTTCGCATTCATTTTGTATATCATTTAGTAGTTCGTTTTACTTAAATTTCAATTGAATGACTTTAGTCTTGTGTATGTATGCAATTGCCTATGCAATGCTATGTATACTATATATTTGGTTTTGGTTTTGTTTTTTGTTTTGCTTTTGCCTCTCTGTTGCACTAAGTCTAAGTATTTAAAAGAAAGTCTAAGAGCTACTTAAGGAATAGGAAGTACAATAAAAACTATTTCCATTGATTTTGTTCATCGTAAATTTCACTTATATATATAATGTATACGCGTATGTATGTATATTTACTTACATAGCACATATGTATGCTTGTATATATATATATCTGTATATACTCACATGTATATGTATTTATATATAATATCCGTGCTGTTATACAAATTGCATGTGTGTGGCTGCGGCGCGCATTTCCGCTGTCTTCTCTATGGCGGGCACATGCAAATCTCCCATGCGATTTTTTGTGTGAAATATTTCTGTGTCATGTTTTTTCTTGAAGTTTACAATGATTATAGACACACACACATACATAAGTAGTTGGTTGTGGTGATAAAATTATCATTTCAATTATTTACAAATATTCTAAAATACTGATTTTCGACCTTTTAACCGTTATGTTTTTAATTTTTTAACGAAGTTTGATGTAATTGCGTTCCCATAATTTTCGCAGCGCTATTTACTACTTATTTACACAAATATGTTGTTTTTTTAAGTAAATAAAAAAGTGCGTTGCATAAAATCTATATATATTAAAAAGTTTTTGAAACACACAATATTGTAAAATTGTTGCGTTTTTATCCCTATACACTTTACTTTGAAATTTTAAATAGTTGATTTTATGTCTTTTAAAAACAGTTCATAATCATGCATAATTTTTGTAATATTTATATTTATATTTTGCATATTTAATTTGCTGTGATTTAAATATTTTCTTTTACATTAATAAATTTTTTTAATTTCTAATTTTGTTTTAATTTTAATATTTTTTTTTAAATTATAACTCTGTTTTTTTATTTTAATATATTTTCATATTCACTTATTCACTTTTAATATTTAATTATTAATTTTTTTTTGTTTTTTTTTTTTGTTTTCAATTATTAATAATCCTTTTTCAATTTTTTGTTGCTTACATTTTTTTACTTTCCATTTTAAGCTTCTTCTGTGAGACATACAAGCGTGTGTTTAAACATTTTATAAACATTTTGGGTGCAGTATATGAAGGTATGTTCTATATTACTTCTATTTAAATATCACCAGTGCAAATAACAGCAATACAACCCATTCGAAATTGTTGTTTATCTCACTGTTTTATTTTTAAAAATTTAAGTACATCAAAATAAAAAATTATAAAATATATTTCATGTATGTACATATATATATCTTATTATAAAAGAAATCATATGACATATTTCGTAATTTATGCAGCCGATAATTAGCAAATAATTTCGAAACATCTTAGATAGATGCTCTAAAAACTGGTTATAGGGAACAAATCGCAAATATTTTGCTACAAAATTTATATCTGATTTATAAAAGTAGAAATATTTTCAGCTGTTTGCAGCAGTTATGTCATAATTCTGTCATTTTTAGCGCCAAATTAATCACCATTTCATAGAAGAATTTTAAAACGGGTTTCAATGGCGTCTGTACACTTTTGGAACATATTTTTACCTCTACGGGTGAGTAACTACGATAAAATTTTTGCTAAATTTCTGCGGTTATTTTATCATTTGCATCTTTCATTACGTCAAATTTACTGACAATCGTTTCCAAACAGTCATTTCCGTTTGTCATTTCATTTTCTTAGCGAAATATGACGGATGACTTTTGCTTGCCAATCAATTTCGGGTAAAATTTCATCGACTTGAATGTAGTAGTTCTTTGAATAATTTTACTTGATGTAATGAAAACATATTTGACCAACATTGTACTATTACCAATTTAGTGTCATAGAATTTGGCATAGTGAGAGTCACTCCTTAGTTTGTAAAGATTCAAATATGAACGAAATTGTTCCATCAATGATTTTAACCATCCAAAATTCCTCCATCAATCGGATATATTTTTTAGTCCTAATATTTAATTTTACGTTATAAATATGTCATCCAAATATGAACTCAGACTAACCACACTTCGGAACGTCACTAAATTTTTGAGTAAAGAATTGAGTAAATAGGCTGGTACCGAATACCGAATACATAAAGAATGTCGGATTTAAATGTTATATCGACTTTTCTACTTTTCAATGCATGGCATTGACTGTTTTTTCTAGCGCCATGTAAACTTGTATTAAAGTATTTGAAAAAGTTGGCGACATTATACTAATACTTCGTCTATACTTTAGTGTGGTCAATAAAGTCAGAGTGAGTGAGAGAAGGGAGAGTAAAATAATGAGTAAAAAAGTTAGACCACTTTGACTCCAAAAATTATAATTTTAGTATTTTAATTTGAAAGTTGGGGAGTTAAGTTCGACAGATCGATTCTAATTAAATCGCTCAACTTTGGTGAGTGGCAAATCGAACAAGCAATTGATAAGAGTAAATAGATATTGATTCATAACTTAGCTGTTATTTTACTTGTACATTTTTTGTCTCAAACATAGCAAGCAATGAAGTGCTGAAACGAAAGCGAAGTATCTCAAAATTAACTGAATTTTTGTGCGAAATTTTGTGTGAAATCTGCTCATTAACTTACTTGCAGTTTTCTACATATGTGCTTCTTTGCTATGATATCTTAGGAATAATTTGTAGTTTTACTATTCGTATTGCGTTTAAATATAAAATTTCTTCACAAAAATGTAATCAGTTATATAAATGCATTAGTTTTGAACTACAATTAGTTGCATATTTTGCTTATTTACATAAAATAACATTTCAAAGTCTTTATGACATAAGCGAGAAGTACTTATACACTGTGCGACAATTTGATGGTGGTGCGAATTGGTCGAGAGAACCAACTTGCACTTCCAAAATTCATAAGTACAGGATTCAATTTGCATGCATTTAGAAATAATTGAGCTGAGAATAAATCAAAAATATTATGTTTGTACAGCTAAATACATATGTCGCATCCAAATATGTCAAATCCATCGTAGAATAGCAAATACAAAATTTTACCGTTAACTTGAATCAATCGTTTTACAATTTTATCTTTCTGTACATTTATAAATTTAAATTGAATTATGTTATGGCATGTTAAGTGTTGCTTTATGTTATGTTACGCTATGTCATTTATAAAAGAATTTTGTTTGCTTTTCGAAAACTTTAAGTTCAATCATTGCATGTTTTTTATCTATGTTATGCTTTGTTATGTTTTGTTAACTTACGTCATTTATAAAGGGTTTTGTTTATTTATTTAAAAATTTAAAATAAATTATTGTAAGTTCATAAAAAATGTTTACCCTCCAAAATATTTAATACTGGGTAGAAGCGGGAAATATTACTCAAATAATTATGAAGGATGATGCAGAGTGGACAAGCCTTTGCCGTAAAATATGGAATCCCAAATCCTTTTTCTAATCTATGCCCTGTTTTCCGTAAATTTCTTAATTAGATATATTTAAATTATTAAGAATTATTAAGAATTAGTACGTTGCCTTTTGTCATATTGTTTTCTGTGGAACATAACAGCAACTGTGGTTGCATAACGCAATAGAAATTAAGTTAATTGTTGGTTTTCATAAGTTATTATAATGAATGCTGTGGAACTGACTGTTCTTGGGCGAAGAAAGTAAAATTATTGCCATGCCTTTCACAAATTTATTGACTAGTTTTTTAAATTGAGTTACGGTTACGGACGTTACGGCACGTTAGGTCATGTTACGTTATGTTAAATGATGCATCGTAATACATAGAATACATTGAAATTGGAAAGAGAAGAAGATCCCGTCGAGCCAGAAAATAATTTCTATTGTCGCACAGTATATATACCTATGTAGTAGCAGTACTCGCTCGCTCAAGTGATGTGTATACCACTTACATAATGTTGCCACTTTTTATGCTGCCAATAAAGCGTAGCTATACGCAGCTCTTATTTCTTGTAATAATTGTGTTTTAAAATTAATTCTTTCAAATACATTTATTTCAATTATACTGTAAATTGTTCATGTATTTTATTCTAAAGTCTTCATTTTTTTTTTTAATTTTTTTAATATTTAATAATATGTGTATACATACATTTGCTGTTCTATTTACATTTCAAAATTTGATAGAAAAAAAAATTCGAAATCAATTTTAATACAATTTATAATTAATTATAATTTCCTATGCACAGTTTCCGGTTGATTTTGTAAACGAAAAATTACTGCGAACTTCGCTTTGTAAATGAGTAAATAAACAGTTAACGCCAAGTTCATGCACTCGCCTTAATAAACTCCCCACTAATGAATAAATTCAATTACGCATGACTTTTCTTGCAAGCAAAATCAATTAGAAATCATTTAGCACACACACACACAAGCACACTCCTGCGCTTACAAATGTGTTTGCGTATTTGTGGTTTATATTTACACACACATACACACACACACACACACACACATTTACTGGCATGAGAATTTCTTCAGTGCAAAATTATGTTTTAATTACCATTACTTGTGTGCGCCTGTGTGTATGCTTACATTTTGTCCAGAACATTTAAATTGCCTGGCATTTCCATTGTCAATGGATTTCCATGAATTTTTGATTAAGTTATGAATTTTCTATGATTTTATTTATGTAATTTGACGAATTTTGTTATGTTCAAATGTGCTCGAACAGCGCTACCTGTGTCTGTCAATACTGTTACATCTATATGACTGTGTGTGTGTGTGTATTTGCACATTTATGTAAATAAATACGTAAATATTTGTTTTTGCTTGCAAATATTTGCACTTTGAAATCTCAAATATGTGTGTTATGTGTAAATAATTTAGTGAAAAATAAATTGCAAAGGCATTTACACACACACACACACACACACACAAACGCACGCACAACAACAGGTTAGCCAGTGCTGGTTTGCTGGACTTGCCTGTTTGAAGTGCTGCTTAGCACTTTAAATTATTTGAATCTGAAGGTGAAATGTCATTTACACACGCCAACAATTGCTTTAAGTAAATAGCAGCGTGTTTAATAATTTACAACGTTGTAATCTTCCAAAGATTTTCAACTTTTCGAAATTTCGAAAAGTATTTGACAAACGTTGATTTCTAATGATTTTACAATTAATTGAATTTGTTAAAATTTACAAAATATTCGTGTAAGTTGTTGTAGGTGCCTTTATCTAGTATTACTATAGTATTATATAAGAGATGACCCTAGAATAACAGTTGGAATGTGCAGCATGTCAGGACAGCAACAATTTTAAGCATTATTTAAGTAGTTCCCCATCAATTTTCAAGCCCTTCCATACTACTTAAAGAGTTGAGAGACGGCTTCAAGTCACTTCAAGGATAGCTCATTGTTCATTTTTGAAATAAGAAAGACTGCGGTTATACTATTCGGTGAAACCTTTCCGAAGACTTCTGGAAGTTCACTTGTGTCGTCTTTAGAAAATGTTTGACATTTCGTCTCTGATGTGAACCTCTTAAGGAAGCACAATAAAATATTTTTTTTTTACCCACAAATATAAAACTGCTGTTTCTCTTTCATGGCTCCTATATCTGTTCCTGACTTTTTCCACCAGGACGGGAACGTCGGTTAATTTAGAAGCTGAAACCTGAAAAAGAACCTGATTTTGTATATTATACCATAGAGATTAACGTAAAGTTAAGTTTAGTTGTTGTAGCAACTATCGAAATCCCTTTTAGTGTTAAGGATTCAACGTCAGCTAACAATACCTTGAAGACATTTTTTTTTCGACGTATTTTGACCCTCTTTTAGGAAAGGGGTGTTAGTTGAGTAGCTGTGATGGGTTTTACTATGAGGTAGGTAACGTCATGCACAGATGCTTTATACTTAGGACACATTTCCACTATTTCGAGCTGAAGTCTGTAAACTACTATGGTATACAGAAGGCAATTACAAAAGGGTTATTTTAGTTTTCAAGACAACTTGATTTATTATAGACTGTATAAAAGGAGTGGCCTTTTCGCTAACAGGGCATCACTCACGAGGAGAGAGTCGAACTTTGTTTGGATACATTTTTTTTTGTTGAATTTTCTTTGATGTCACTATTACAACTGTGGTGTTGGGAACATCTGGCATCGTATTCCAAGCTTCTTCAGAACTTAAGACCTTTATACAACGGGCATAGGAAACTAATATGCTAAATTATTGGTCCGATTTCACACCGACTCCATATCGAAAAAAAACGAACGATCACATTTTAAAAAGAGCACTGGCTCGCACCTCCACAGCCGCCACCACCTAATTGGTCGGTTATTAAAATTTAATTCTTTTTTATAAGCTAAGTGATTATCTAATCGCCCTCGCAGATTAAAAGTTTCAGTAAGTAATACTTCAAGCCAGAAAAATTTCGATCACCATGTGATCTTAATGAGTTTCGAATTATTTTTGGCTGAATTCTTCTTTGTCAGGTATGAATTCTCTAAATTACTTTTTTAATTATATATCTAGGTATTTTAAAACCCAGCGCCAACTTTCGGGTATATTATTGATAATGAATTTCATGATATACTGATGATATATAAGAGCTGAATGAGTAATCTAAATATGAACTAGTTCAGACAAAAAATAAACTGCTTATAGTCCTTTCAATCTCAGTGCCATCTATCGTTAATTTTTTATTTGATTTGATTTTTTATTTGAACCGGATATTTTATTTGATGTGTTATGATACAACCTTCTCATTCGAAGCCAGATGTAACTAATGACGTATGTGTAGACTCGAATTTGACATCCCAAAAAAATTCCGAAATTGTGAACTCGAAAACTGTATTTGCGTATTCATTCATACGATTATGAATACACTGAAGGTTCTACTATTTAAAGACATTTTTATTCCATATTTAACGCACTAATTGCTGACAAATTTACATGGAATCACTTGCATAGTTTGCAAATAAATACTGTATCATGTAGTCAGCTATTGCGCAAATAAATTTCTATACATTGCCTCGCGCCGTCTATAGTATTTTTCTAATTCTCAGAAACAAATAATGCCTGAAATTATATTAAACATGCATTTGGTAAATAACTCTCCAATTATATTTATTACCAGAAATTCGAATATTAACGCAACAAATTATATTACGGTTGCAAATGAGAGGCATTTAGGCGCGTACGCTCATTGATTCACCTGCATTCAGCCTAAAGCCGGCCGCGCGCGCCGATGCGCACTAATAAAATAACAGGCGACACGCAGACTTTTCGCAAATTCGAAATGCAAATGTTAAATGGTAAATAGTAAATAGTGAGCTTTGATTTGGTAATATAGGCTAATGCAATAATTAAAATCTCGGTGAAAAATATGCGCCTAAAAGTAAACACAAATTTGTACGAATTTACATAGTACGGTTGATAATCGGAATGAGAGAGCGATAGAGAGTTTGTGTGTGAGGTGAAACATCACCTGGGCGCGCGTTAATTATCTGGTAAACTAATACATCGCCTAAAAGCAGGCTAAACAAATATTGAATTTTATTAGAGACCAGAAGGATAACGCAAACGAAGCGGTTAATCACGGCCGACGGCGTGCAAGGTTGCCAGCTGTGAAAAACAACTAATTTGTGCCTAAAATTGTTGCTACATCATAATTATACATGTGTGCTTTGTAAAATTTTTTGTTGGAATATGAATATTGTTGGAAAAAAAGTTTTGTTGGAATATGAAAAAATATATTTTTTCCATTTTCAACTTTCGGTTAATTGCGAGCAGTGTTTACTGTAGTATATTTGCACTAGTTTGCCTTTTATTCAATGCTATACGTATGTATGTTACAGCTGGGCGCCTAATTGTAGGCAACGATAACTGTATCATTTTAATAGAAATCTCAACTAAATGAAATTAAATCGGATTAACTGTAGATTTTGGGTCGATGCTGCTTTGTGGTTGGGTGTTGATGTATATTATAAATTATAATGGGTTCACATGGCTCCTACAAACATATGTACATACATATGTATGTATATTTAATATGAGAATGTTTCTATAAACACAGATAATACTTAGGTGGAAATCAGTGTTGCGGTCATTACTTATTGTTTAACAAATATTTGTTAGTCCATAACTTAGTGCTCATTTTGGCTGAAAGACAAACTAGCTAGCGCGCCTAAAGGTAGTCAACAATTTGTTTAGAGTAGATTTTGTAGTTGTTTTAATGATTGTACCCCCTCATGTCTCTTTTATTGGAGATGTGAGTCGCCGTGTTATTTCCCTATAATAATTCATAGATAACTAGAACCCTACGGTTGTCGAGTTAAATGCAAAGTGGAACCTTTACTTTTTGGATTGCCGAATCTCAATCAAATATTTTGGAAACACGCATCACTCTCACAAAAATTTTTTGTTAAGAGTCTAGTTCAAGATTCTTTTAAGAAGCTAGATACATCGCTTCATGCGATGTAGACCAACGGCGAGAAGAGTTGAATTATCGAGATTGTTGGAACTGACCTATACAATTACTTTTAAGTTCAGTATAATCCTAATAAATTCGCAATCAGTCTGATCCGATTAGGCATGGCCCCTTTTTAGTCATTGAACATATCTCCGTCCAACTGAGTAAGAAGAAGAGAGGTCACTTGCGTCCCGTATTGCTTACTGAGAGTGTCAGCAGCAACGACTTTAAGAAGTTTAGAAGGAGCCTATGTGAAACGTAAAGAAATAGACGGCCTAAGTTGTGTTCCCCTAAATAAATATCTTCCAAATATTCAGTATTCATACAGAATGAATTACCTGAATGTGAACTGAGCCGGTTTATTTATTTTGTAGAGCATCAATTACACTAAAAAAAACTTGAGGGAAATTATGTTTTCTTGGAAATGAGTGCAAAAAAAAAGCATCCAAATATATCTCCAAAATCCATCTGGGTCAAACAGTTGTGAAGTAAACGCTAGTTTACAAGACAGTTTCAGTTTATTGGTGACCTTTTCTTCATGTAAAAATATTTTTTGTTTTGTTATTAGAAGCGACTAGGTGAATACACTTGAAGAAGTCTTCTCGAGTCTCGAGTCGTGAAGAGATATTGCTGTGCTATGTGTGTATTATGCATTAACATAAGTAAAGTGATAGAAGGAACTTTCGTAATTAATTCAACATTCACTATAACTAATTCACCATACCTGAACTAATAAAACTTACCCTCACCAACTTAAACTCGTTGCACTTATATTGAATGTATATAACTCGCAATAGCTGAATTATAGACGCTTAAACTCACCACTGCTAAACTCACCATAGCTAAATTCACCACATTGAAATAAAATATTCAATTGTATTTATGCAATTAAGAGTAGTAATATGTGTGTTTATCATTAATTCAAAAGTACTGGTTCTGCGTAGTGATTACTTAATGATTATTATCAAATATTTGCCTTTCTGAAAAACAGTTTTTCTGCCGATTGAATTCTCACACCATTGGCATACTAGGATTTTATGAAAAGTTCAGAAGACAATTCTCATTCTATTCCATATTATATACCAATTTGGAGAAAAATATTTTTATTGGTCTCATGGGTTCGGATCAAGTTATAGTAAACGCTCGCTAAAAAATTTCAGCTTAGAGCTGGCAGTACAGCAAAGCTTTTAAGGAAGAAGTACACATTAGTGCAAAAAAATTAAAATTTCCTTTTTCCACATATTTTACAGTTATGGCTCATAGAAGTAGTTTTTTTTGTGATATTTTTGAAAGCGCCTGATTAAAAAAAATTCACTTAGCAATTTATCCAGCTCATTAGATACATACATACATACATACATAAATATATATATGCGAGCTTGTTAAATTATCCGCAAAAGCAAATCTTTTTAGAGCGGCAACAACAACAGCATGAAATTTCGCCTACTAAGCGCTGAAACATAAATCATTTCGACAAATGCCGAACTAATCACGCGTGTATTTGACAAATGCCGCGCAATTTACTGCGTTTTTGTAAATCGTTCTTGTTGTTGTTGTTGTTGCTTTTGTTGCTCTATATGTATGAAAAATTGTTGTTGTGGCAACGCAAAACTATTATCATTTGTATATTAGCTATATTAGCTATTATGTAGGTCACATATCACAAAGCATATGATGTCGTTATTGGTCCCAAAGTGTCCCAGTAGGAATGTTAGAAGTAGAATTAGTTCTTAGTCAAGGGCATGGTAGAGGCATTAAAGGAATAAAGGCATATAACGAAATATACGAAAGGCCCACAAACTTGTAAAGAATCATAATTTTTGTTCCAGCTCTCTTGACTCATACTTGCTCTCTACTTTTCATACTCGGATTTTGGGTAGTCATCGACAAATTTTCCCTAGAAGGAATCGTACAGATGAAGGGATCATATTTACTGCTTTAGAAACACCGATCGAGCCGATATTCCTTCCTTTTTCAGATATATAAGTCAAAAACTCACTTATTTAGGTCTTTAAACTCGTTTATTCTATTTCGGTTTTAAGGTATTTGGTTTTAAGAACACAGTAATTATAATTTCCACATGAACGAGTTGAATAATATTGAGTGAGCTAATCACTTCTGCTGGCCTAAAGCTGGATGAAAGTTGTACATGAGAACTTTTTGAAATAAAGGCGCCAAAATTCTGGGCTCGGTATTTATTTGTAAGCGGAAAGTGTTTATTTTGTCTGCGGTCTTTAGATTAAACATTTCTTAGAGTGAAACTCAATGTCAGACTTTTCGGAAGCTTTCGATCTCAGCGCTTTATTCAGATACAATTATACTGAGCTGAATAAGCGCTCAAACATGCAAGAACCTAAGAACGAAACTTCAAATCAGGCTCTGCAGTCGGCTGGACTTTCAGCACTTTATTCAGCAATAATTTTCTCGAGCTGAATAAGTGCTGAATACCAAAAGGCTCAGAAAACATGGTGTGGTGTGCATTTCTAAAATATCTGTAGTTCTTGTTGTATTCATATATATACTTTTTTGAGATTTTCAGTATTTTTCAGGATATTCCAGCGTTGTGTAATATAGGTCTAATCTTCGTGGCAACCTTTGTAAAAGCATGAAACCCGTTTGATTTTTCTGTCGGACATTTATTACGGCTTGTTAAACGGTTAATGCATATGCCCTAACACGAGTGATTAGATTAGCTTTAAAGTGATGAGCGTGTTTAACATAACATTGCATACTTTGCGGCGCGTAAAATTAGATTTGTGCAGAAATAAAACAATACAAACAAAAATAATTCGCATTAATAGTGCATACACTGTTCGCGCTCACAAACTCACATATCTTACTCACATATATACAAAAACAAAAAATGGTGTGCGTGTGTGTGTGTGTTTGTGCGCGTGCCACAATAGAAATTAATGTGAAAAACTAAACATGCTTGCACAAATTTTCCAGCATTTTGTGTTTAAAATTTTATTTTTGTTGTTGTTGTTGTTGCTATTGGCATTATTGCCATAATGCGCAATTTAAACGCTTTGTTCAAGTGCAAATTTCGGCAAAAATCACACAAAACCACTGAATGACTGACTATTCCGCTTCAATTATTTCGCTTAAAAAATACAAAAACAAAAAAATTCGTATTTGGTTAATTGTTTTTGCTTTTGTTGTGGTGTGTGGTTTACTGTACGATTTGGGTTTTTCGGGGTTGTAATAGCTTCAAACAGTCAATAGAATGCTTTAATTCCTTTATGTATCATATTTAGTCAGCTAATCAGTGTTCAATTTGCGCTATTTCCTGCCTTTGCTTTTGTTTTGTTTTTGTTTTTTGCTATCACTATATACTTAGCTTACATATATACCATAAGTGTTAAATATAATTTTAAATACATTAGTGCCGGATTAGAAGAGCATAATGTGCATGTACAAATATGTACATATGTATATCTATATATATATATATATATATATATATGCATGTATGTGTGTGTATTCACAAATTTGTGCAGTTCTAATTAAAATAAATTTTTTCTTCCGTTTTTGTTGTGTTTCTTGTTTTTGTTTTTGTTTTTTTTTTTTTTTGTATTTTGCTACAACTAGAGTCCTAAGCTTACCACATATATAAAAAATTTAATATCAGTTGCTTTGTTTGTTGTTGTTATTTTACTCCTTATTTGATTTAATTAATTAGCTAAATCCTGTATGATGTCCGCTGAAACGAGATTGGTGTGGAGAAAGAATAGAAAAGAAATTAAGATTAATGTTAGTTGCTTGGCAGAAAATCGATTTTTCGCTGGCATGTGTTGAAAAATTACAGTTATTTTTCATTTTCTCAGTTTTTTTTTTTGAGGTCAGGAAAACTCATTATAACATATTTTGTAATGGAATAAAATAGTTTGCAGTACAAGCTCGTAGAAAATATATTAAATGTTGGAGAGTATTTTTAAATTAGTTACTAACTTATTTTTTTTTTTGTTTTTATATTATATTATTATAATATATATAAAATTAGTTATATAACTTATTAACAGTCTTCCAACAACCTCCCACGAAGACTGTGTGGAATGTTATCAACCCCCACACCCTGACCAATTTACCTACGTTTATCGATATGTCTGTGTGTTTGGACTTAAGTTTAGTCGAGTCGACTAATTGATTCAGTGTGATTCACTAATTGATTCAATTTGATTCACAAATTGTTCAATCTGTATTTAATTAACAATAATTTTATATCAAAATCGTCGTGCCACCTTGTGAAATATGTTTGATGAGAATTAGAATGGGCGTGTCACATGATAATTGCCATCAAAGATATTACAGAGCACCTAAATGTCATATCATTATCATACGGAGAAAATGTTGTAATTAAAATCGTTAACAAAATAGACGTTGCTGTGTTCAAAAATTCATTAAAAGATTACCAGATAATAGGCGATTTGTTGATTCTGTTATAATGTAATACAACTTCCTTCTACAGTTATTACTAATTTCTTTCCAACCGAATTTTTCACATACCAAAGCAATGGCTCAATTAACCTGCTAATTTTCTCAGTTAATTGTCTCTTTTGAAAACCATTTTTAAAGGGTTCAAACACAAGGAAAAGAGGCATCATTCAGTTCATTAATTTTGTAAAACCAAAGTGGTGAACGGTAGTGTCTTCTCTAGCAATAGAACTCTTAACAGAACTTTTTAGAAATTCAATTAACTGAGTCAATTACGATTGTAATGTATGAACAATGAAATACACCTATATACAACTTATTATTTTTGGCCATACACAGAAAATTGATCACAGACAAATGGACATACGATATTCGTTAATTATATTATTTAAATTCTTAGGATTTTCAGAGCTTAATTATATTTGGAAGAAATTTTTTCCTGGAGAGATGTGATTGGTTAAGCCCACTCTATCGAAGAATAGTCGAAAATAAGGTCGCACTTTACTTGATATCGGATCTAATTGATACTTAGCTTGCGGAATTCACATTCGGATAAGAGATTTAATATTTTCGAGATACATTTCAAAATATTATGCTCGTTGGTGATCAAAGAACAGTTAGTAGGGTTTTTCGCTAATAGATTAAGCTGTCTAAATTGTTTTTCTATTACTTCAATCAAGCAACCTTCAGTTATATTCATGAAAAGAACAAGCAACTCATACATTTGCAAAGCGCTAAGAAAAAGATGAGAGCACATAACAATTATTACCTCTCATATGGAAGACCCTCAAAAATACTATTGAGCTTTGGAAGTAATATTTTTATTTTCAATAAGGCCTCAAACACTTAGCAACCGTAGGTGTGGCAATCTATTTTGACCACCCTCACTTCTTTCATAATTTTTCAAGTGTGATTGAAGCTATCAGCTACTCCCCCCTACGCTTTGAGCCATCTCCGCCCCAAGAAAACCTGGGTGCAAAGAAACACCTTTATTTACATTCCAAAACTAAGTGGAATGCTGGCGAACAAATTACCGTTACACTAACACAACAACAACAATAGGCGGCGAATAATGAGTTGGAAATGATTTTAGCATGAGCACACACCAAACTCACACTTGAGCTATTCTTCGCTGCCAAACGAGTTAGAAACTTAAAAGCACTTCAAAGGCGCTGAATGATAGCAAAGAACGAAAGCAAAGACGGCTGAAGTATATTGCGATAAAGTCACTAGTGCGAACGGAGAAAACGAGCAGGAGTGAGTTTGAATTAGACGAAGCTCTTAGGCAGAATGAGTTAAGGTTAAAGCACTAACCGACGTTTAATGCTTTTAATGAGAGTTTCGGTGTTGCTTACAAAGACAGAGCATTAGAGAGGAGTTTCGGGTGACGCATTGTGTATGTAATGCATCACTAATGGCATTTTTGATAAGGATTAATAAAGGGAGGAGTAGACAATTTGTTAAGGGGTGAAATTGAAAAATGGTGATTAAATGTATGAAATGTATGAAGTATTGTAATTAGAGTTAGTAAGAGATTTAGTATAAGAAGTGAGTTGTTAAGCACTCTTATATTGCATGTGTTTCCCGGGTTTTGAAGTTTTACAGAGCAAAAGAAGGGAGGTAAACTATAAACTTCATTTTTCCCACTAAATATATACACACTAAAGTTTTGAGTTGTCGTAATCAGTACAATTTGCTTAAAAATAAAATGCAAAATATGTTCCTATAGAATTTCTTTGCTTTCGAACTCTTTTTCGAACAAGTATTGAGGCTTGATGAAACACTACCACTTCAGACAAAATATTGCCTTGTAGGTATCGTATGATATGGAAAAATCGATCTGTCCATATTAAGAATATGTACGAGTAGCCTATAACGATTTAACATGTGAGATTTAACCCTTCGTTAATATCACTCACATGCTCTAGTCCACAGAGCGGTCCAGGAAATGCCGCTCTCGGAGTGTTCTCTATCAGTGCTTCTCTATCAAACTGTCTACTACATTTTATTTAGTCACCCAGTTTAATTATTTCGTCGTCCATACTTGTATTCGATGGAATTTTCATTGAACCACTATTGGCCAGTGCTAGATCTGCAGCTTGAATCAAATGGTTTGAAGCAGAATTGTAACGTCGGAGGGAGGTCCAGTTTAAGTAGTTTTCCAGTTGATGAATTACTACTGTCAGATAGAGTATTTTGTATTTGTCCTTAAAAATGTTACGGAATTTCTTCTAACGCTTTCGAATGCTAGAAATGTCTTCAGTATTCCCTGGAAAGATCGACTCTTTTGATCACTTCAGGTTTACTTTTGAGCATTGTGAGGTGGACTTAGTCGAAGTGGTGCTTCATTTCAAAAATGTACAGGGTTGCGGAAGCGGCTGCCACAAAATTATTAAATAAGCAGTAGTCTTATGAACATTTGGACTTAACATAACCTAACTGATAATTTTGATTCGAGTTTCAACTAAAAAATTTTCATTTGACACATAGTGCATTGTGTTGAGCATTATTTCTGTCGTATGAACTATATACTGATCACTTTTTACTCACCCTCTACTCACTTTCTACTCAGTCCACCTTGCTACTATCTCTAGACCTCTAATAAAGTGTTTTGTGAATATTTTACTGAACTCAGTTAACTTTTTCCTGACATTTATAAACTTCAGACTAGTAAGCGTCAAGACCTTTTCACTCATTTGACACTAATGGACCATTGTCCATCGATTTCGAGTGTTCGCTTTGTTTCAAACAAGCGGTTCACATATGGTTTTAGCGCAAACGATGATCCTTATCTTCCTTTTTAGTGATTCAATAGCATTTCGTGGATCTGCAATGGATTTACTTATCCACAAATATATAATTCTATCTATATATCTATATATCTTATTTACTTATTATATTTATTATAAATATATCCTACTGCAGTTGTTTGTATATCTAAATGGCATCTTCAACATTTGAGCTTCACTCAACAAATCGCATAAATTTCAATTCAGCTTGCCACAACTCGCCTATGTGCGTATGTCTATGTACGCATACGACGGAGGTGTCCCATGAGTGGGCGCATTTCTTTATGCGTTTATAGATGCAACGCTTGCAGTGCGGTAAATGTTTTCAGTGTTTTTGTTGTTGTTTCTTTGGGGCCTCTTGAAGAGTCATAGGCTTTGTTACATAAAATCTATTCAGCGTTGCTTTCTGCATGCTTCACGCTGGCATTTATCAAAATATCAGCATCTTGTGTCTGTATGTGTATGTAGTATGCGTGTGTTAGCGGCGTTCTAAATGCTGCCAGGCGACACAGATGATGTTTGTTGTTATAGTTGTTGTTGTTGTTGTGTTCTTTATAAAGCCATATATTTCTGTGGGTCGATATTTTCGCATTAAATACTCGCACACCGACGTGTTCAAGCACAAATGCATTTGTTAGCATTATTATTGTTATTGCTGTTGTTGTTGTTGTTGTGGTTGCGCTCACGCGTATTTATGTTCATATGCTGCTATCCACATTGGCGGCTTCATGCCGCATGCTTTTTCGCGCAGTTTTTCACCATTTCTTTGCACTACGCCAACTGCACTCCACCACTTCACTACCACAGTGTGTTATAAAAGTAATGTACACCTTTCCGAAATACATTTTCCCGTACGCGCATGTATGATTTTGTGTATTTATTTGGTTTAGGCGCAAGCAGCGTGCCATCACAACACATTCCCGCACATATTTGTTTGTATATATATGTATTATATTTCACAACAGAAATTATTATTGTTGTTTGTTTTTTTTTTTTTAATTCATGAACATTTTTCAACACATTAAAACCGCAAAACAGCTGCCTGTTTACACTCGGTATGCCACTATAATCACAAAAAAAAAGCAATGTTATTAAAAATTGTGATTTTCATTAATTCAGAGTGTTTTCTGGTCAACCCTTCGCCGCCCAACTCCTCCACCGTTTGGGCCTATGCAGCAACGACCGATTTCATTTGCAATCCTCTCTGTGCTCGGCTCGTTCGTGGTCGGTGTGATGAAGTCATCCAAATGCGGTGAATATTCATATTGTAAATGCCGTTGGTTAGTGTGGTTCCATGTTTACTTTGTTTGAAAAGGGGTCAAAAGCGTGAAGATTCCGCTTTTTGTAGTCACTTTGAATGTTAATCAGTTGTGACTTGACAAAGGGGTTGCATAAATCAAAATTATTTGCTAACAAAATGCAGGTACAGCGTGTTTTTTCTAAAGGCGTGGAGTTTGTTTTTACAAGAATCACGGATGTATGTATGAAACTTGGCTTTATTAGTTCGAAAATTTTACAACTTTAGGTGTTTGAATACAATTTCTGGAGTATGGCTAACGTGACTGCGCCGTATGAAGGTCATTCCAACAAGCTTGCAACAATTTTTGTGGCATAACGGGTTCTAACTCCTTTCTCAACGCACCGAATCTTATTTTTCAACTGGCCAGTTTCGGTTGGATCTTCAGCACCAACCCGGACTTTGGGGCTCGATGTACTCCAAAAGGCGTCAACAGATTTCGTAATCCGGTTACACAATTGGGAATCTTAAGTCTTGGTTGTACTCAGTCGCTAAAAATATGTCTCACCGCTGAAGATATATAATGAGTATAAATGTCAAAAAATATGTCTTTTTTGACAGCTAGTTTGACAGACATTCCTTGAGGACAGTTGAGAGCATTTTTTAAAACATCATATATATACAGCATAAAGACTTCATCCATTTCATTCTTACTTTATAATTTTTTATTCGATATCAAACACTAATCTCAGATTTCAAACCGCTTGAAAAAAACTTTAATTTAACTAGTGAAATAATGGTGCCGGCTTTGGTTATCGATTATTTACTCTCGTATGACTGGCTTTAGCTGGCAAAAACTCGAGGCAAACACTTTCGGTTTGATGTAGTTTTTAACAAATAACTAGTATTCAAGCGCAAAAAAGTTATGAATGTTGACTCTGCCTGCGAAAAGAGCCATTATTTAAGGTCTAATAAAAAGAAATCCATTATTTTTTCGATAGATGGCTTTGGTCATCTCTAACTCGTGCAATCCGATTACGTTATATGGCGTTAGAAAACTAAGATTTCGTACTGAACCAACTTCCCAGACATTTTTGTCATTGCTTGACTCAGCATTGTTTGAGCACGCGTCAAAGATGGGCACCAGCAATGAGAAAATACGCCATATTTTACGGCTTTTCTTCGATCAAGTCGAAAACGCAAGCCAGGTGGTTGGAAATGTGAATAATGTTTATGGTCCTGATACTGTAACAGCTAATAATACACAATTTTGGTCCCGTCTCTTACGTTATGTAGGAAGGCTCTGGAAGGCTAATTATCGAAAATATCGATAAAATAATGGAAATCAGCGAGTCTGACCCTAACGTAAGTACGGTTTCGATTGTCTAGGAATTAAACCTTTGCTTGAAAGTCATCACTACCTATATATATAATATATATGATTTACAGTATGAACTCGTCTGTAGTGGAAAACATAAAAGTGGAAAAACAGGGATGAAATGGAACCAGAAAAATGCAACACGCGGAAGTAGGGACTCCGAAAATCTCATCTTCTTTTACTAGCTTTAGTAGTTAATAAAAAGTCAAGGCGATATATGCATGACTGGAAAAGATGATAGCAGTGGAAAGATAATAGTATATTCTAAGATTTAAGCACAACCTTGAATGCAATTCTATACAAATTGACCGCTTAAATTGTTTTCAATTTGTGTTTTTTGTTTGTTTAACATTTTTGTAAAAAATTTTTTCATAAAGGTCTTTCACTCTCACCAATGCTGTTGGAGCTAAGGTCCTGAGTTGATTTGTGCTGTAATGGAAATTTTTGTATACAATGAGATCTCATTCTTGAAGAGATAGACTATTCGGCAGGGTGGTGGAGATTTGCTGAGAAATGAGAAAAAATTTTGTTTTTTTTTTGCTAATTTAATGCTTTGAGCTATGGTCTCATATATTGGAAGCAACGTTTTAGCCTATTGCCTTCTGCATTAGTGGCAATCCCAATTGTTGTCTTTTTTTGTCCACCGTTTGCTTATTTTTTGACTAGTTCGGAATTATATAGAGAGTGGGTAAATTGGAACAGGTGACGCTACAATAATAAATTCGTCAATTTTCCTTGATGAAAGTAGTTTGATCATGAACTAGCAATGTTCTTAATACTAGAATCAGTTCGACATTAGTGCAATTTCCTACAGGGTTATATGTTTATACCATATAATGGGCGCTAGAGCACATGAGGAGGCAATAAAGAGGACCTGATGACTTTTTCAATGCCGAAAAGTGTACACTTACCGTGAAAGGGTAGAGAGCATAAGTAGCAATAAATGTGTTGCTACGACGACACCAACTAACACAGGAATGATATGAGGGTGAAGGGAAGGTTAAATGCAGATTTGAAGTGAAGTGGCGCTGAGTTTGGGTTGTTATATGAAAAATGTATGAAAAAAAACGACAGGCAAAGGATGTGAAGTGTCAAAGCACTTAACCCAAACGTGCAGACCTATATGTATATATATATATATACACAAATATAGACACATACACATATATAAACACACACATGCACACATTAAACGAATATAACAGCGAAGAATTTTGCGCGCCACACACAATTAAATCATAAAATTCCCCATACATATGTATTTTCATACAACCAAAGTGCGACATGGAGTGTATGTGTGCGAAAATGTATGTGTGTGTATGTGTATTTGTATGTGAGCCTGAAATTATGGACAGTAATTAAATTTTGAAGCGATGCTTTGAAGTGGAAAATGCGGCGCGTATGAAGCGTTGGAGCCGGCTGCGGTAGACTGTGCGCGCGACCATAGAAACACACACACACACACACACTCATACACACAAGCAAGTGTATATTACACATGTACGCATGTGTGCACACACATACACGCCCATTAGCGGCATTCACGTGGGTCAACGGGGCGTATGAGTGCCACTTAAACGTGCACCGGAAACAGTGAAGCACATTTGCAAGCGCGCCAAACAGTTAGGCAGCGGAGCCGATTGTTGTTGGCGGGCGCAGCAACACCTGCTTACAGTCATTTGTGCGCCAGGCATGTGTTTGGCTGTGTTTGTTGCGGTTTGCCGTGTGAGCTGCCACACATACGCACATACACACACACACTTGTTTATATATATGTGAATACACACACACAAACACACACACACACACACACACACACACATATATATATACGCTGTTGTGCATGTAATTATTGTGTATTCTATGCGGTTATTGCCATGCAAATTTCTTAAATGTGCTTGAATTTACACGCTGAAATATCTCATTTTGCCGCTGTGTTGCTGCTTCCCGTCACACACACACACACACACACACGGGCGCGCGCAAATTTGAATTGCACATAATTGGCGTACTTGCGCTGTATTATAAGGATTTCATTGAGCGTAAAAGTTGTTGCGGCTGCTGCACCGTTATCAGCCGCAATGCTGACAGCGAACTTCGGCAACAGCGTCAACGCTAAAGCCAACCAAATAGTCAGAGTTACACAAAAAAAAAAATAAAAAAAAAAAATAAAAAAGTGGCAACGTAGTTTGACATTGAACACATTGGTGGTTACATTGTTGTTATTGTGTTTAATTTCGAGTTCCGGTGATTTCGAGGCGGACGTAGACAACATATCCAATAGAGTAAAATATTGAAGTTCTACTGTAAGCTAACAGGATCATCTAGGAAGCTTTGCCTTACCCAAGGAAATCCGAACAGGCGAACTCACTTATCCATAAGGTTCACGTGAGGGTTCTTCGTAGGGAATGTCTATACATATAGAATATATATTAAAGCTTTCCAAGTTCGGTACTTTTCAAAGACCCACACAATTGAAGTCATTTGTAAACTAGTGATACAGAAAGACAGCAGTCGTCGAAATCCACACAAATCTGGCAGAATGCCTCGACGCAGGTCCCCTAATATAGCACCCTTCTGACACGTAAGGCTTTAAGGCCCCGCAGCTGCCTCACTCAGTCGATTGTTAATCTTGCTGAAATTGTCGGTTCATTTGTGAGTACGAAATCCAGCAGCAAACAATTCTAAAAAAAATATATATATATTTTATTTTAGAAGCAGTCAAACTTGGATGGCCTTAGGCATGTTAAGAAGCTCTATTTTTACCTGGATAAGAAAAATAGATGTAATTGCCATTAATATTGTGGGTTCGTCGACTTCATACGCTTATATTTACATGGTAGAATAAATTGGTGGATAAGCCTCATGAAAAATATTTACGATCAATCTATATTTTTTCGCATTTTACGTGCTATCCGATGTATACTTTAAGTTCAGTTTGATGTGTGTAACCAGCTAAGAGACAATTGCTTGAAATTGAGGTTAGGTTAAGATGAGTCATCTACACGACCTAAGCTCTTCGACTTTTAAAACATTGAGTCTAATCTTATATCATACGAGAATCTCAAAATTGAGGTTAAGTGGGATTAGGTTAAGCTGATTTGGTTAAAATAGGGCACCCTAAAAAAATTAAAAAATAAAACTTTGGCTTTGAAAACTGTTGTCCGGTTTTTTTTTCCAAAAGATCGATAAATACTTTATAGGGTGCTCGTTTAAATTAGGCAATAACCTCGGTTTTTAATATTTGAATTTTAATTTTTAGCGCAGTGTAGTTAGATTAAGATGACTCTTCTATAACAGAAAAAAAAATTGAACTCAAGCTTACTATTCTGCGACTTTTGTAGTCTATATCACGGAAAGTCATGGAGTTCAATCTTATTCAAAGCCTATTTGCATGAGTCCGAATTCTATTAAAAAGCTTAAACTGTAGTCATATCTACATTCTGCGTTCATGTTCGCCCGTTCACACCGCTTTGCGAAAGCCGGAAACCTGAAACCGCTCTTGATTATTACCCAACGGTAGTTTAAATATCATATATAGCCAACTGCAGATGATTGTCAATCAACATGTGGTGTGATGCAACAACAACCGCCATATTACCGTTCGTGCAATTAGCCATTTATTAGTTGCAACGCCGCTGCCGTTGCTGCTTTTATGCCAATTTCCGGGGAATTTTTTTTGTTTTTGCGATTTTTGTTTGTCATTTGTCATTTGAGCCATGTCACGCCACCACCTGCTTGAGTTGCGCAAGTGAAGTATGCAGCCTTAATTGTTATTATTGCAGTGGCAAATTAAGGCACACCTTTTTTGTTGTTGGTGTTCTTTTTTTTTGCTGTTTGTTGCTTGCTGCCTGCTCGTTAAGCGGATGTTGGCGCTGTTTTTGTTGTTTTTGTTGTTGTTGTTGATTGTGTTGTTGTTGTTGTTATTGTTTTTTGTTGTTATTGTTGTTAAGTGCGCTGTTCTTGTTAACGCTGATATGCATGTTGTTATTGTTGCTCTACTAGAAGTAGTAATATTTGTTGCTGTTGCTTTCCTACTGTTTGTTGTTGTATTGTAGTTGTATTACTTTTGGTAGTAGAAGTAGTTTTTTGTTGTTGTTATTATTGCTGTTGTGTTTTTTTGCATTTATCATCATCATCATCATTGTTGTTGTTGTTGTTGTTGTTGCAATCCGACTACCGTCACCGTTATTGCATGTGATTGAACTCTCTGCGCAACACTGTTATTGTTCTTATTGTGTCGGTATGTTTTTGTTATTGCGTATGCCTTAACGGCAATTTCAGGACACAAACAAAAAAAAAAAACAAAAAATACACAAACAAAAAAGGAGGTATTTTGCACAAGCGCGCTTAATTATGTACACATATGCATGAATATATTTCAGATGTGCTTATATGCAGGCAAGTTGTTGTTTTTGTTGTCATGAATATTTCCTTTAATTGCCCACATATTTTACGCCCACTCCTATTACATATGCATGCATATGTGTATGCATATGCATGTGTGAATGCTTATGTATATGTGTGTATTTATATGTGTGTATGTATGTGTGTTATTGGCAGCCTCCATACTTGCCACAACATTTCGTCTAGGAATAATATATCGTGCTCGTACATTATGCAGCGGCCACTTCAGCACCTGGGCCCACACACCAATACACCTGCATGTACAAATGTATGTATATATATATATATATATATATATATACGTGTATGTGTGTGTGCACCTGTATGCCAGCAAATGGAATTTGTCGAATATGTTCACCAATATAAGTGTCTGTGTGTGTGTATGCGTGTGTGTGCCTATCGAAATTATATATTCACACACCTATATATACATACACCCACACATAACTAACACATTATATACATACGTATGCATATGATGTGCGCCGCATATGCAGCAATAATTTAATATTGCTATGTGGATGCATTGCCGCAACGGAAATTGGTGTGGTTAACACGCGCGATTGATTATCGCCAAGATTCAATTAAACGCATTCATTTCACGTCCACAGAGTTGTGTTGGACGATGTGTGGGCGGGGGTGTGGCATGCAATTGATGTTACTATAATTTACCGTTATACACAAGTAGGCTGCCACTTGAGTGGCTGTAAGCGCGTGTGTCGACCAATTTGCGAGTTGTCGAAGCGGAAGTTGCGCAAATTGTTCACAATTTATACATTCGCTGGTAAAAGTTAGCTTCGATGAAATTTAAATGAGCTATTACATATACACACTTACATATATGAACTCCATTTTGATGAGTGTGCTGAAAACTCTGATTTTAACTAGCGGTAGTTATTAATTACCTGCCGAGAAGCAGCCTCTATTGTAAGCAACTTATTGTTGTTGTTCTGAATTGGTATCGCAACTCTAACCACTACACCAAGACAGAGGTGCGTCCACTCAACATTTATTATATTTGTATATTATATATATTTATATAGCATTATTATATATAGAAGAGCCTGGAAGAACATTCAGACTAAAGTTTTTTTAAAGAGAGAGTTTTTCTCTCTACCACATCCAAATTAGAGTCCTTCTCATATAAAGTTAGTTCCTATGGATATATTACGTGGTGAAAAATCCAAGAGAAAATAATCATTGCCATTTTTTTGTTGGCTCTACAAAGTTTCTAACTCTATATTGATGTAGATGAAGAAGCATATATTGATGTTTCTGGTAATCTTTAATAACCCGTCTGCTACACTTTACCAATTAATTTTTAATTTTCGTTTAGTTCGTTTCAAAGGAAATATTTTTACTTGGGGTTAAAGTCACCTTAATCATTCTTATGAACTGATTATTATTGATATTTCTTATTAAGACGCTCATGGGATTATGAAGAAA
The DNA here is from genome assembly GCA_021498325.1 of Bactrocera minax. Classification (NCBI taxonomy): domain Eukaryota; kingdom Metazoa; phylum Arthropoda; class Insecta; order Diptera; family Tephritidae; genus Bactrocera; species Bactrocera minax. The sequence continues at coordinate 528,262 of JAKEEE010000091.1, forward strand.
CCAATTACACCTTTAATATACTCCAGCTATTGAACCTTACAAATGTGAGTATAGAGCTTCCAAGAAGATCTTCAAGAGCTTCAGGAAATCTTCTATTTTACATTAGGAAGGTTAAAGTAGATATATTTATTCACTAAGCCGTTTGGTTTGTTTCCGAGCGGATAGAGATAAGCAACACATCTTAGGGAGGAACTTTACAAATAAAATTTTGGTTTAGGGATAAAATTGAAATGTCATATATTTTTTAAGGTTATCTCGATAAAATTTAGGTTGTTTAATAACAAAACCCACACCAATTGAGAACAGCATGAGTATAATATCTGAATCATAGTTGCACACAATAGATCTTTCGGTAGTCTTCCATTAGGGATGGATCGAACAGGGTATAATTATAAACGAGGAAAAGTGAATTCTGGACGGAGTTAAACAACATATTTCCTTCGAAGCAGTGAAAAAAGTATCGAAACTACGGTCGTCGATAGCAACAAAGTTTCAACCCACTGGAGTAAAATTTTGAAGCGGACAGAGGACCAGGATTCGTTTGTGACAAACTCTATATAGTACATCGGTCTTTCAAGCAGAGATCATAAGTGTAGCCGCAGGCATCAATTGGTCTGCGCTTAACCAGAAATATAGATATTAATTTGCCACTAGATAGTTAAGCCTTAATTATTAGACGTTCAAAAAACTTGTAAAGTACTTTAGGCAAGAGGGAACTTAGTGTCTAAACGGCACATGGAATTTACCAGTGAAATCTTATTTCAAGAAGCTAGCTAATTATCGTAACGACATGTATGATATGAAAATCCATATTTTGACTTTGAACTTTGAAGCTTCGCTGTAGTTGGGCACTTGGTAAAACTTCTTTCATTGTCGCTTGAAAGACTCTTGAATTATTATATGTAAACTGCAGTAATGCAACGATCGAGTGGAGAAATGCAATACCTTTCTAATTTACCACAAACCACATCGAAGCACAGCAGTTAATATAGCGGTTTTGTGTTCCGAATCCATGTGATACTTCGAAGGTATATGTTCTTAGTTTGCAGTAACCCATTTCTTGGCGTGAGTTTTTTTCCAGCGAGAGTTTACTAGCTATTCAACTTGAAGGGTTAAATCGCTTGTGGATTGTTCGTACAACATTGGAACTTTACGGCTCTAAACAAAGGGAAGTCCAACGAAGGCGTTAATTGTACCAAGTGGAAAATTATACACCCAAGTCGGCTGAAGCCATAGTTACGGAATTCGACCGACATTAAATAAGCTGTTGCAGAGGTTATCAGACATGGAGTTGCTTAAGCCAAATATTGAACATTTCCATTTCATTGATTTAGGACTTAAGAGGTCTTTCTATCTCAGAAAGATTGAGGTACTGTCAGCATTTTCAAAGCATTATGATTGGTAAGACTGTATAAAACTAACACGCCCTGTGCGGACCATTGGCTCCTCAGGAATTAAGGTCAAGTTTCTCAATCTCCATATGTCGAAAATTTCTGTGTTAACCAAGTCACCAAGTTAAAAATGAGCTGGATCGAAAAATATGGATGATGTTGCATTCAATAGTTTATCTATGAGCCAGTACTGCGTAGTAATAATGAAATAGATGTCCGAACCTTATAAACAAATAAAGCAAGAGCATTGATTTGTTCGATGAAGAGTCGATGGCATGTAACTTCAGAATGGGCTGACTCTAGATATTTGCAACAATTATGCAGAACACTGATTTTGGCTTTCAGTTTGCAATATTTCTCAATTAATTCTGGAGCAAGGCGGTTTAGTTGCTAGGAGTTGCCAGTATTTTTAAATTGAACTACTAGGCGTTGCCACTCTCAAAAAAAAAAACTAGCTAAGTTTAAAAAAGAAAACCCCCTTAAAGAGTGTCATATATGCAGTTCATATTTTCCTGCAATTAAATTTTCCAACAGCGTTACGTTGGTTAACTGCGCTCCGAGAGACTTAGCGCACAACAAAAAGGTCCTTGAGAATCCTTTAAAATTTATTTAAGTGTGAATTTCAATCTGCAATTGTGTTTAAAAGCATTCTCGTTCCACGCAGCTGCACCCACACATACACACCGATGCACCGTTCGCTTTACTGCAGCCGGCTCCACCAGCTCCACCGGCTCCACCGGCAGCCTCGTTACCTGCCAGGAGGAAATGCCTTGACAGTTGGCATTTGAATTTAAATTTAAGCACAGTGTTTTTTTTTTTTTTTGTTTTCTGTTCTTTTCATACTGTCATTCAAGTACAGTTAACATGAATGCGTTGCAACGTGTGCACTGCGTATATCCTTTATTGATTGTGTGATAAAAATACACACACACACACATACAGACACGGATACAGAGACGCATATGTGCACTGCCAGCAAAGCTTTAAGGCATGCGTGTGTGTGTGTGTGTGTGTGTGTGCGTGTGTGCGTTTACAGTTATTCCTAGATATGCGATTACTTTTAAGTTATGCAGCCTGTCGCATCACTCCGATTGCACTCAAGTGTAACAAACGGCAATGAAACACATATACGCTCAGCTGCGAGTATGTGTGTGTGTGTGTGTGTGTATGTGTGCTTTACTAGTATTTGCTTTGCTGCAGACGCGGCTTCTTTGTCATTTCTATTTTGCTACGTTTTATTACCGCTACTTATTCTTTTGCTTCGTCGCTTACGCGTCGCTGCTCCAAGACAATGCGACACACACACACACACATACACACACACACACATATATGTAATTTTATGGCGCACCTTGAAAGCTATGGATTCCTTGGCTCGTAGATAGCTGCTTGTAAAATGGTCTCCTTTATAAATTCATATAAATTCATATGTGCAGTAGCGTGCGAAATATTTGCAGCTGGTATTCAGACAGTTATTTTAGATGAATTCGATTCGCTAAACCTCGGAACCTCTGAGAGTAGCGAATAGAAGAAATAACTGCTATGAAAGAAAATGAGAAAATGTCTGGCGTAATTAAATAGGAATAGGATGGAAGAAGTTTAAAACAACAATTTTAACTAGCTATACTCATACTCTCTTTTATTAAATCCCACAGGTTAAATTTGTTGTTGTCTTTACTATTAACTTTTTTGACAAGAGAGCGGGAGACACAAATTTGGCCCCAAGATGTATGCCCGCAGATTGTTTTACTAAACCGAAGCCTATATTTTTTCCAATGAATAACAAAAAAAAAAACAAAATTTCTCCGAGCTAAAATGACCAAAACGTATATTGCACCGATATTATTCTCGTGTAGCAGCAAAACTAAGCTAACAAAATGTTTTCGCTCTCAGAAATATATTATTTTGAACCAGCATTTTACCATTCTAGGCCGTTCATGTTGATCTCAAAAATCTTTTGAAATTTGCCGCTAAAAAGAACCCTTGATGGGATATTTGCTTTTACCAAGTGATTTATTATCTCACATATACAAGTTCATATCTTCATCTGATCTCGATCTAACTTTGTCAACATATTATTCGTATAGTCTGATATGTCAGTGTTAACTAGCAAGAAAAGTTCTGATCTTTAAGTTACACACGTGTTATATATAGTAAAAGAAAAGGACACTTTGCCTGCCAAAAATTGTCCCACTAGGTGGCGCTGTATTCCAAGCCCATTTATTTTTGATAAAAATCCCATATACTTCGAATTTTTGGTTGAATATTGTCATAGCAATGTTCGAGATATTTTATAAATGTTCGAGATCCGTTTTATAATTGCGTGGATTCTCTCAATCGCATTCAATTAAGATTCTGGGGAAAAAATTGAGTTCCACTCGCTCCTCTCGGCCGATTGCACAGTGATTAGACACAATAAATGGTTAAATGCCATAACTCGCTACAAATATTACCCATTCAGATATAGAGCAACAATTGAGATGAAGATAATTTCGTCGATCGAAGGAGAGCACCAGAATTATGCATCAGAAAGAGAAACGGCAAATTGTCGAAGCTTATTTTGCCAACAGATTCTTCTCCAGTATTATTACTTTTTCCTCAGCACACTTTCGGTGCAAGACCCACATCTAAATTTAAAACAGTTTAAAATAAATCTTTAAACACTAAACTCTTGGAGTTGCACATATTTTGCACAATACTGTGCGCATCACATATGTTCAATTTATGCTTGAATAGAAGGCAGTATGCCAAGTGGTTGTGCGCAAATCTGCGGATAAGATGAAAAATCTAACGCTTGCATATGTCTCTTGAACATTTATATACATACGTGCATATATTTATTTTATGCAGAGTTATGTTATGCCAGATATCTTTGCTAGATATATGCTTTTTTTATGTATATATGCTTCATATGTTGACTGCCAACTTTCTGCTTGTGTGTGCATTTATATAAAGGTATGTGGAGTTTATATAATAATTGTACAAGGACGGATTTATAAAGCTACCAGGAGGAGTTTCAGTGTGTCTAACGTCTCAGTAATGTTAGATTTGTTCAAAATATTCTCAGAAGGAGTATGTTGTGTTTAGGGCCTAATAAAAGTTAAAAGCGTGATCGAGACTGAAGTCAAGAAATTCTAGGCATCCAAACAATATCGGGACAGCATTAATCAACTTGCTAGCGAGTCAATTAGCGACCAAATTTATATGACTGTAGCCAAAACAAAGGTCCAATGGAGGTATTCAATATGAAATGAGGAAGGAGATAACATTTAAGTTAGTAGTCTTGCATACTGGGCACTCTTAATCGATACCCTAAGGTCTGAATTAAAGAAAAACAACAAAGCGCCAGAGATCGGGACCTGCTTTCCAACTTTTCGAAATATTTTCTGCTCATTAGAAAAGTTAGTTATAGGACCGCAACTTGTATATATGCGGGATCTAATTGATCATAAAGACAAAATATTCAAAAGTAATGCAAAAGTGACCACTCCAACAATGAACATAGCTATGAAGTGAACAAGGGTTCATTGAGAAATCTATGCGATTAGATTTTACATAAGTTTTGGCACACTCATGCCTTCCACTAGCCCAAAGGAAAGATTTATTCCGCCACTATCTGATTGCCGCAGTTGAAAGTTTAATCATATGTTTAAAAATTGGCTATATAGGGCTGCTTAACTGGCTTAGTATCTCTAAGTATATGATCTATTGTGGACCAGCGTTATAAAATAAACAGGAAAAGGTTTTAAATCTGTGAGAGCAAAAGTTTTCCCCGAGAGAGTAGATAGACTGGGGCTCACAAGTGAAGTTCAAAGAATTATCATTCAGTTATAATTGGCACTTATAATTCTGCTCATTGTTTGAAAGAGCCTTGTCCACAAATTAAATTGGGACCTATGGATAACCCTATAGACTTTAAGCCGACTTAGAATTGCCAACAGATTTTATGAGAAGCCTTTCACGACAGGAATACGCTTCAAATTCAACTGCCCATAGACCAATGGCATTTGATCATTGGTCATTTATGACAACTTTTTGGTGTTGGTCGGACCACTGGGCTCGAACCTAGGTTCCATCAAAGCGGACGAGTATATATTTAGCAACTAGGAGAGATTATTTTTCTTTCAGTTCTGGCTGTGTAGCAGATTTTTTGCACTGGCATAAAGCGGCTGCGGCTACGAAAAATTCAAAAGAAGCGCTTTTATCTTCATAAGGCTGGTTAGGAGTATAAAATTGAGCCTTATTCGCCCCCATATGTAAAAATCTCGTTCTTCTGTCTATTCTAAAATTTGAACATTTTCTAATCATCTGAGCATCATCAAAGCTTGTACTCATTTCGGCAAACCAACTCGATTTCTCTCGGTCTTTATAGATTGACAACAGCTTGTCGTGGAAGTAAGTTTGGGCCCATTGACCACTGAAACGCTCCTGCCTCTCACTTAGAGAATATAGACAAATGTATTTGAATTCTACAATACATATGTGTGTATATATGCATATATGCGAGTAAAAATTCTAGAAGAACTAACTTTCTTGCTGTCTATCACATTGTTCTTATTTGTTGTTTTTTTGTTGTTGTTGTGCTTGTGCGCTAAGTGCATAATCAATCACAGTGATTTGCCTGCTTATCTGCTTTGTTTTATTATTTATATTTTTTACTCATCCTTATGCACACCCACACACGTACAATACACGACACTAAGAGCATTTTCTCTTCTTGATTGCCTTGTGGTAATATTTTTTAGGAAATAAGTGGCTTTAACGCCGAAAAGCACATATCATCTTTTTGTAAGCAAAGTATTAACTTGACAATAATATTGTAATTCCTTGGGAAAATTCAAGAAAAATCATTCTTTATTTACTTTTGCAATTTAATACTAAATAAAAAGTTCCTTTTAAGTCATACAGCTGGACCATTGAAGATTATATTCCTGCCATTGCGAAATGGGCGAGTGTTGACACCTTTTCATTTGATCTTGTGAGAAACCATTTGAGCGCAGACTACTCAAAGCATTTCTCACAGGCTTCGAATACACTTTGAGTCTTTGGTCTCGCAACGGGACTACATCACTTGGCTTTATACAAATGTACCACTTATAATTCTTCATTAAAGCTGTCGAGCAGAGCAAAGCCCTTTTACTGGTAAAACTGGTGCTTGCAGAACTATCTCCAGATATATTCTGTAAGTTATTCTTGACAACCGGACCTAAAATATTTAAGTGAAGTAGTAGATGATGCTTACGGTGCGTTATTTCAAAGAGTTGGGCAACTGGATTCAGGGTCAGTGCCATCAAGTATATTGAATCTTGTTACGGAACTCGATCTATCCATCGAGGGTACGGCAGCATACTGGATCTTTTTATGGAACTGGGTATAGCTATGCACATATTCAGTGATTGGTTAAACTATAAAGGGTTCTTCCGTAGCGACTGCTATATAAAAGGCAGCTCAAACTCAATGACTAAAATTGTGTCATTAAGGTCGATATTAAGGACATAATTGAGAAAGCTAATAGGGTTTCGCTTTAACCGCCAAAACCATTAACTCTAGAGATAATGGACTGGATGTATATAATCTATTGTATCAACTATATGCCAATGGGCTCTCTAAAGACATTTAGTAATGAACTTAGCAGAAATTATTTGGTTCCCAGTCGAAAAGGCATACCTTATAAGCTAACGAAATATTGGATGATTAATAATATTAAAGTTAACTCAAGTCTGTATGCGGGGTTCAAACTTAACCCAGGCATTATGTAAAAGCAATAACCTGATTTAAATACCTCGGCAATTTGCCCCACCTTACTTAGAGTGAAATGTGCTGAACTAAAAGTATTTAAATCACAAAATTTACAATCACGATTCGAGACAATTAATTAACCAGTCAAGTAATTCGGTGATACGCGCTGCCTTGTCTCTCTCAATGAATCGATAATGCTCGCAGCTGAGCACTTTTTGCTCGACTGTCGATTGGAAAATTAACTGCTGCGCACACCCAGCATTTCAATTACGAATTGCAGGAATCAGCAAAAAGGCGCAAACTTGAACTTCAGCTCCTTCGCCGGCAAACACACACATACACGTGGACCTGGTAGGTGCAGATGCAATCATTTCTTAAGACCCGTTTGGTCCCGTTTGGTCGTCTACTTCAGCAACTCATTTTGGCGGACACACACACACACATACACACAAATAAAGAAGCGATATCTAAGCGAGTGTTTTGCCACACTTACCTAACTGCTGCTCCATGCGTTGCTGTTGCTGTTGTTGTTGTTGTTGTCGCGAATTTTTCAATGTGCCAAAACGTTGTGGCGGCTGTGGCGGTGATTGCAGCTGTTGTTGCTGTTGCTGTTGCTGCAACTGATGCTGATACTGCTGCTGCTGCTGTTCGTGCAACTGTTGCAGCTCGTCCGCATACTCCTGCCGCTGAGCGCTATCGCCCATAACGGCGGCCTGGCTGACAACACTCAAGCCGCTGTTGGCTGGCGCGCAAGGACTTTGACTGCTGGCGGCGCTTGAAAAATCATGCGGATTGCCATTGCCATTGCCACAAGTGCCAGCCGTTGCGGCGGCGGCGGCGGCGGCGGTTGCGGTTGCCTGCGTTATATGCGGTGGCGGTGGCACCGGATATCCGACATAGTCGACAACGCACTGCGTCAACGGATCCAGACAAGTGCCATACGTTCTCGAGCCGGGCGGCTGTTCGATGTAGATTTGTGCGCCAGCTGCTGCTGCCGCCGCCGCCGCAGCCACCGCTGCGGAGGTGTGCTGTTGTTGTGCGGCAGCCATTTTCACGCGCCACAATGTATCCTGCGCGCTGGCTAGACTGCTGCAGATGCTGTTGGAGTTGGTGGAGTAATTATTTTCGGCTGACGGATAGTGCAGGCCTGTGGACCCTGCCAGCGTTGTGGATTGGTGGTAGAGCAGCAGAAATGTGGAAGAAAAACAAGCGTGAAATTAATTATACTTTTAGCGGGTGTATGGCGGGTGTGTGAAGGTTGACAAAGAGAGCGTGTAAAGAAAATTGGCAGTTTGTGCGTTGTGGTGCAAATTGAAAATGAGTGAGTGAGGTAAGAAGCGATGTGTTGCACAAAGAGTTGTGCATAACAGTTTTAATTCTATTTTATATTTACATAGTTTAGAATATTCATATTTAGAAAAAAAACATACAGCATGTGCAATTTAAGGAATTTTAAGGCTTAAAATGAAAAAAGTTTATTTTGTTTTGATTTTTTCATAGATAAGCTTGAAAGAAATAATTCATGGAGAAGCGTGCCCGGAAGTGAGATATTCAAATTTGTAGTTCAAGTTTTATAAATAATTTATTAATAGCATCGGAAAGGTCAACAATAACATGCACTATGGGGAACTTCGAATATTGTATTCCTCAGAGACCGAGACTTTTGTACGTTGAGCTGGACCAAGGATTACTAAATTGTCTCAGTCAGCATGTAAAAATATTTATATAAAAAATAATAATAAAAACAGAGTGTATACATACACATATATATATTGCAGCAGTTATATACATCCAATACTGACAAAAGCTCGACCCGAAACTGCACTTCGTACCGCAAAGAGACTGAGACGCGAAGTTATCGATGCATCACTAACTTAATGCCCAACTGACTCTTCTCCCAGACAAGTGTTTGTGTAAAAGAACTCTGCGAGATAATAGCGAACTGCGTAGCTTACTGTAGAAAAAAGCTTTAAAAGCTTTAAAAACGATTTTTGCCGACGATGTCCGAAGTTGCTTCATGGTAGTCGGCCAAAAATAACAAATTGTTTACTTGACGTCTTCTCCTTAGCAAAACAAAATATATATTTTGGCACTGATATGAGATTTAATTGTTTAGAAGACTTGTGTAAATCAGGCGATAAAGCTTGAGTTCCTTAAGAAGAGTACCATACATGTGACAGGAAGAGCATAATATTTTCATAAGACTTTCTAAAAGCACATAGGTGGTACTAACCTCTGGTAGTTCTAGGGTCGGGTTAACATTATTCGATTAGCTGCAGATATATTCCTACTGCGTTTGTTTTGATCAAATTGCTTAGTAGTTTTTAAAGTTAAAGTTGCTTTGACTTTTTTTCGTGAAAGCCATAATGAAATTCTAGGAACAAATGTTTCTGAAAATGAAATCAATATTTTAGCTTTCATTTTCATTTGATTATTATCGCTCTAGTGAGTTTTCCCTAATGCTGCACTATAAGCAGCTTGGATAAGGTTTAACTATTTTCTTGCAAACTTTACTAGAGTTACTAAACTCTCCAGCTGTACTCGAGGGACCCCTGTTTCTTCCAGCTGGAATCTGAAATCTGCTCTATGTTTGATGGACTTATATTTCATTATGGCAAGTAGTCTTTTCAATTAAAACAGAAAAGGTATATTCGCTTTTGCAAGAAATCACTACATATAGTCCCTAAAAATATTTTCGCACCAAAATCTGTCGTTGACTATTTGGGTATAATTTTAGACGCTCGGAGAATTAAAGGATGTGGGTTGGCTGAAGCGCAGAGTTCCACAGTTCTGTTGTATAGAGTAATAGAGTTCATGAGACTATATAGATACAAAGAAGCGTTTCTTTGGAATAACTTCAATATTACTCACGTTCCAACAAAAGGGCAAGAGTCTCGTGGTCAACTAACCACTGTAAGTTCGTGCATTACTTTTCAGAAACCAGGTAGAAACTTAGAAAATAATATACTAGAGGGCGACGAATAGTCAACTAGTGATTTTCACTAGCTGAACATGACTAAAATACGACGGCGCGAAGTTTCGCCGAATCCAAGGTAAGAGACCCGAACATTTTACTGTTAGTTCTTGGGAAATATTTTTATTCGTCGAATTCTCTGTTTGTGAGCTGTGTTAAACACTAAAAATATCAATAAACTCGAGTTTGTGGGAAGGTTGTGAATATGTGCTTTTTGGAAGCATGCGGTGCCGAACTCTCAGTATAGTCCACAGTCCAGTCGAGATTGTGGTACACTGTTCTCATGACAGTCGGGTCTACCGATCCGTATCCGGGTCGGAAGCGGATTTTATCCGACCAAAGACAGTCAAATCGGCAGCATTCCTCAAAATTATGTGCGAAATATTTTCGGCTGTTAAAACAACGCCTGCGAATATGAAAAAAAGCAGGTGGTAATGGGGTGTTGATTAAACTCTAAACTGAATGGTGACCTTTATAAAAATTGTAAACAAAGATACCAAATTTTGCACCGTAACTAATTTCTTCCTCCATAAACACCAAAAGTGTTGTGTTGTAAATTGTATAGAACTGTACAACTGCCAATAAACACAAGTTTATGGAGATTTTTTCACCCCCCTTAACTGAGTAATAATAATATTCGCAGTTCTTCTAAGCTTCTTTTTTAATTATTGTACTCTTCAAAAATCCAAACTAAACCTGAATATTACTTATATATATATATAAAAATACTAAAACATAACGGTGAACAGTAGTATGCAGCGTGCTAGGAAGAAGTAGAAAAAGGAGAAAAGCTTAAGCTTAAGAAACTTGTGCAAAAGTTGGTGCGCGCTTGCAACAAGTCGACTGCAGTGCATTAGACAAGCGGAGAACGGTGGACGCACAACCGCGAGTGCATTGTGGCAGAGGTGCTAACAGGCGTGCGGCAGCGAGGCAACCAAAAATCAACACAACAAATAACAACAACTGCCTACGCATTTCATAAGCCCACAAAAACAACAAAAAAACAAAGAAGAAGAAGAAGAAGACAGCAAACTAAAACACCGTTAGACAAAAAGTGCAACAACCACATGCCACGTAGCGGCGATTGTCAGTGTAGCGAACCCCCCCGCGCGTAGCGAATCGCGATTGTGCGGCAATTGTTAACTTTGCATCGCCACCGCCAACACCCTCACCCCGCCCGCCATTGCTGTTGCCACCGCGTCGTCAAGGGGTGCAAATTAAATTTACCTGAAACTGCTGGCGGTTTCGCGGTTTTGCGGACATACGCCGCCGCTGTCAGCGACATAAGCGCTCTTGACACGCCCGCTGTGCCAATGTCACAGTCAGTTTGTATTGTTGTTGCTGTTGTTGCTGTTGTTGTTGTTTTTGTTGCGTCCGGCGCTTTTGTTGTAGTAGCTGCAGCTAATTTTGCACTTGCATCACATTTTGCGGTGCGATCGCCGACATCGCCGCCATTAACGCTGCTGCTGTAAATATTCTTGCTGTTACCGTTGCTGCTGCCGCTGCCGCTGCCAACGCCACCACTGGTATTGCTATTGCACGAGTACGTTGGCACGTGACCAACCGTCACTGCGGTGGGTTTGCTCGACTGTTCGTTGTTGCTGTTGCATTGCAAGTTATTAATAGTGTTGTTGTTCTTGTTGTTGTTACTATTGATGTTGTTGTTGCTGCTGCTATTGCTACCGCCATATACATCCAAACCAAATGGTGGTCCTATATATTTGCGGTGAATGAGGTACATAAGGATGCCGGCATGACAAAGAGTTAGAGAGAGAGAGAGAGCGCGCGCACGCAGCGGAGAGAGCATATTTAAGTGTATTTATAGAACTTAGACTTATTTTATGTATATTTATGTGTTTGAAAATTGTTCTTGTATTTTGATTTATTTACATAATTTCGCGCAAAAACGATTCAAAGGGAATATGGAAATCGAGTTGATGACGTTCCAGAAAACGGGTCACTTGAAGGGTGACGAAACATGTATTGGATTTGTCGAAAGCTTTAATTTCGAATTCTATCTTCTCGCTGGCGCTTTTGTCATAAAGAAAACTATGCTTTGATTTTCATAAGATTTTTGAAATCATTTATGAAAAAAATAATTTCAAAATATTAAAAAATAAAATGAAGAAATTTGAAGTGTAAATATAAATCTTGAGGAGGTCGGTCAGACATCACTTTTTAAATTTAATTTTAGAAATGTCAAGCTCTCTTCTTTTACGTCGATTTCTCGCAAGTGAAATTTGTTGCATAATAATGAAGAAATAAACACGAAACTCATAGGATTATTTAGCTCAAGAATGCTGACAGGTCCTACTCCATAATCAAGAGTTAAATACTTTCACTCAGTAAAAATCTCACTCCTGGCATCCCTCTGCTGATGACTAGCTATTTTCTAGGTTACAGTTAGAACAAGTAGACACCAACAACATGAGGTATGTATTTTAGTGTTTATCGTCTCTAAGGTTTTTCATATCCATAAACACCTAAAAAAAGTGGTGTATAAGACGAGTTTAGGGGAAATGTATGCGCATAAAAAATTTGCTGCTTGCGAGTTTTGTTTTACACAAGAATTCAATGTCAATATTTTCGAGTTTGTTTCGTGGTTGTGTGCGAAGGAAGGATAGCGTTTAAGAAACTCCGAGTTTAGTTTGGGATTTTTGCAAGATGTTGAACTGCCAACTGTCAAAATGGTCAACCATCTTTGTTATAAATTGTGTTTCCCATCAATAAACACCAAATACAGGCTTGTTGATGAGTTATGCTGAATACTAGACACAATAAACTCGAGTTTGTGGAGAGGTTGGGGACGTTTTATTTTTGTGTAGCAAAACTGTATTTTCCCTTATTAACACCAAAATGTAGTTGTTTTTGGAGGGGAACAAACTGTGTTAAACTCTTTAGTGACTAATAAACACGAGTTTGTGGCAGTATATTAACGGGCTGCTGCGTTAGGAAGATCAATTCATTCGAATTTGAAAAGAGAAAGTTATCAATAGGGGTATTTAAATAGCTTTGAGTTTATTTTGTAGTCATGTATATGACTTTGAACTGTCAAAATAGTCAACATTGCGAACAAATTTTATGCCAAAACTGTGCTCTATCGCGCCGAAAAAGTGGTTAATAGTTTAAAAGTTTGAAGCGAGTTAATAGACAAAAATTTCTGCCATCTATTTCCTGTTTCTGTGTAGCTTTAACTCTAAAATGTTCAATAAATTTGACACCGTACCATAGCATTATTTTCGCAGGCATGGAGAAGGAGTGGGGTTTCTTGTGTATCTGAGGGATTGTAGTCAACAGTATGTATAGCGTTAGTAACTGGACTACGTGTTCGTTCTCAGTTGCATTTTAGGCAGAGACTTTGAGCACTTTCTGCGCTAATGGAAGCAGTATTCAGATCGAAGAATTTTTACTATTATTCTGATGATAATTTGCTCCAACTTTAACAAGCCTTATGCCTAGATGTCGCAGTTTGTTCTAATGAAATTTGTTTTACCATTTATAGCAAAAGTTGTTGATATAGCTAGTCATAGAGTCGTAGAAATGAGTTAAAAAAGTAAATCTCGTTTTTCTCTTAAAGTGAGTTCCTCAGCAGTAAACCTTATAAGCAAAGACTTTATTCTCCATAACATTAAATCTCCTTGAAAAGCTAAATCTAAAGGAGAGAAAAGTTGAAATTAACAGAAAGGAGGTTATAAGAGACTACCGGTCCTCTTTTTTTATCCCTGGCAATATTTTTTAGTTTGCGGTAGTTTTGTTCAGCTACACTTCAAATCAAATACACTTAAAAAAAGACTATGGAAGGTATATATATATATATATATCTATATATCTATATCTATCTCAATCCACAAGCCTACATATATAATTATGAAAGATTCTTGCTCACGAGTGTGTATTGGATGTATTCCCAGACACTTTGTAGACGAACAGGACCAATTTTTACTTAAATAGAAGTCGGTTGCAAATGGGGAAAAACTAAGCAGGGTATAAAAATAGTTAAACAATGGAACAGAAAAGGGCGCACATGAAACAGTTATCTAAGCCGAACATCAGTGTCTTATTGAATGAAAGCTTCCCAGTAGGTCTACAACTAACCTTGAGCGCATTTAACCTAAATTCATCTAATTTAACTACTGTGCTCAGGCCATTGCGGGTGAATTATTTACTTCGACTCGGCTAGTTAGCGACGCGCCTCCATGGATCACGGCGAGCTGGCGCGATACAAGCAGTTGGCAACACTAATAAGCACAAAACACTTACTACAACAAAAACGAGTACGCCTTAAGCGAAGCCACAGGCCAACTGTATTAACTAACAAACTGGAAGCGGCAGTACCGGCGACGACGACCGGCGCTGACTACTAGAATGAAAGTGACGATAACGCAAAAACTATGGGGCACAAATGCTAGTTAAGGCTACAGTAACGGTAAATGGTGAAAGTAATCAAAGCGGAAGCGGAAATGTATACAAATGAAACTTGAGCATTTTCCCCTTTTAATTATGCGCACTTATAAATTTCAACTAACTGTGGACACAACAAATACAACAGCAACAACAGCAACAATAACTAAAAACCCAGCAAACATTGGTGGACAACGCAAACAAATGCTAAACAAGTACAATAATAATAATAACAACAACAACGAAGACAAGCACTTGTGACTACCGTAAATTTACAACAAAAGCAACAGCAACAGACGAGCATACAATGCAAAGTTCTGGAACAAAATGTTAAAGCAAAAAACAAAAAAAATTAATTCAATGAACATCGGTTGTGTGCCAAGAGGAAAAGTTACTGACAAATACTGCGATACAGTGGATGTACAGCAACAACAAATTGCATGTTTAAACACAATGAGCTTGTGTTTGCTTAAGTAGCTGAGAATAGTTTTAGGGGGTTCGCTTTTTTCGGTTTTTTTTTGTTTTTGTATAAGGCTTTGAGTTCGAAGCATTTAATTTTTGTGAAAATCGTCAATGTAATTCGCATTAAATAACACAGGTCCACATTTAGGCTCGTAAGAAAGTGAATCTCTTTTGCATTAGTAGATAAATTTGTCTAGAGCAGATATAAAGCTTCCTAACCCTGGAGCAAACCGTCGGCCCCTCTTATGCGAATTGTTATAGTCAGCGTACTTCCATTCTCGGCGCTTCTACATATACTGTCCATATTTTCGATTGCAGGGTCGTTGCTCGTTTCTTAATCTTAAACAATAAACAAAAAAAAAAAACTCCGTTGACTAAAGTTTACTCAGTTATATTCACTATAAAAATGCAAAGGACCTGGTCTATTGGTCCATGAGGGTCCTAAAGATTTACTTCCACTTGCAAGTAGACTCAGGGCGCACTTATGTTCAAATTTCGGCAAAAATCGGAACATCAAAGCGTAAGCTAAATGGCAAACAATATTTCGTTCTCTTCCATATTCCACTAATAAGTCAAGACGCCACTCAAAAGAAATTGTGATAAAACTTGCTTAACAGTTGGGAACTTTTCAGAAGAACAATAGAACCAGAAGCTGACACTACTTAATGGTTCCTGATGGAAAATAAAAGCGGATCCTTACTTTTGGATCTTTTCTACTTAGATACTAGCAAATCTGGAAATGGGCGCTCCGATGTATTTAAACCTAAATTATATATATATATATATATATATGTATTCATCCAAATATCATCGAACAATTCAACGAATTTAACGTCGAAGATAGTCTTGACACACGCTTGCTTATAAAAACCGGGTAAACTCGAGCGTATACCCGGTTCACTATCCGACTGCTTAAGTGGACTGGTGGTTTGTAGGTGGCGTCTTTGTTGAAAGAAAGCCTTAGCGAGGGTTCTCATTCTAACAGTTAAATCGAATTGAAATTAATTGTAGAAAAAACATTTTGTTTCCCATAATTATTTTATAGCAAAGTCTTTGAAAGCGATTTTGCAATTGGCAACAGGGCTAACAGCTATCATTCAATTCAAGCTATCAGCTCTTAGTCAATTTTCGTCAGCTTTCGAGGTATTGAAAAGAAAGTTTTTAAATGAAGTAGGGGTTACATCACTCATATATCGGTTTATAGGAAAAGCACTCTAGCTTAAGAAAGCCAACTGCTAAATTCGGGACTGAAGGCATATGTATTGCAACATAATATGCAAGCTTTAACTTTCTATTCAACTGAGATTTATCCTTGGCGATTAGGGTCCCCTTCTTAGAGATTTCTAAGAACAAGGGTTTCATAAGAAAAAAGTGCAGAACATTCTTCGTGGGATTGCATTAAAAAACAGCTTTTCAAGTCCAACAAAAATTTTTCTACACCGTTAAAACCCCAAATATTTTATATTCGTAGAGGGAGTGATTACGAACTTTGCTAGGCTGGGCAGAGTATAGACATCGTGTTAATCGCTCTACTATTGTTTAATTGTCTTTAGTAAAGTTGAAGTTTTACGTTTGCGTACAACTTTGAACTTGTGTGGCTTCGAGCAATCTCACGACATTCTCAAACTCCAGACCGTCGATACACTGCTTATCTCCAAATTTTAAAGATATGAATTCAATAAAGAAAACGATAGTACTCGAAAGATATTTCTTTTTGTTTTACCTATTCTTTTTGCTCTTATTGTTCGAGCTTTTGTTTTCACATTGCCACCAAAGTAACACAACACTAGTTATCGACATTGTGTTCAGACCGTCGATTATGCAGCGCCACTTTTTGTTTTGTAATTGTTGTTGCTGTGCATGTAATTGCATTGTATGCACGGCATCATGCCAGCGGTTACGTAAGGCCTCTAGTATCCGCTTGGCGGCACTTGTCACTTATCTTACAATTCATATATTTCCTCCTTTGGGTACATTTTTGCTTTCCCTTGGAGCCTTGCCAGCAGTTTTTACAATTTTTTTGAGGGACTGTGTGTACAAACATGGGCATTGTTTTGCTAGTTTCGCATGTGCGCTTTTGTTCTCACCCTGCGCATAATTTGCATGCAGCAGTTCAACACAATTTTACAAAAGACAAATTTTTTTTGTACCGCTAAAGAGTGTTGTAATAATAACTGTAAAATTAAAATTTTCCTTTCAACCTGTCGCTAACATTCTTATTGTATTTCCACCTTTTCCCCTTTCAGAAATCATTTGCTCACAACCGTGAAACAATTAAGGCCGCATAATTTTTGATTGCACTCATTTATTGTAATGTTTAACAATAGTCCCTGCTCAATTACCTTTGCCCTCGTCAATAATTTTAAGTACCTAGTAGCAGTACATACCACAAATTATTGCTGAAATTATAACAATTTTGACTCTTTCCATTTCATTGTTTTTCAAGTGGTCGCATGAAACATGCTTTTGGGAGAGGTGCAGTGGGGGCATTGCTGCTAATAGCGCGAAGATATTTTAAATAAAATCAGCGAGTTGTGCTGTTTAAATTAAATAAACAAAAAAAAAAACAATTTGAACAAAAGTTTTCCACTGAATTTTTTGGAGTGAAATTTTAATCTGATGACAATACAACTCTGCGCATACAATTTAAATTACCTCGAATTAGGACATCTATACTTATAGAGGGGAAGTTTGTTGAAGTCACGCTGGCTGTTTTACCAAACTGAGTAGCATAAACAAATGTATGTGAAAGTTTTGAGTACAAAAAAAAAATAAATTCACTTAAAAACAGTTTCCATACTTCAAGTAGTCTGAAACCCAATTAAAGCTTTAATCATTACTTAAAGTGAATATATTTAACAATTATAACACTCCGGAAGGCTCTTATAGCTTTCTCAGAATTGTTCCCTCGTGACGCCACAAATTGACGTATTGAATTTTTGACAGAAATGGCTATCCAACCAACTCTCAAAGTAAATACACTCGCTTAATTAACATTTACGTCAGCATGCTACGGTAAATTACCAAAGAAAGCGGAATGGTTAAATTATTTTCAGCGGTAAAACACATTTCTAACTTACTAAAGTAGATAAAATCGTTGACTGAGCAATTCTCTTTAGGTCTGATGTAGAATGACATAGGATGCCTGAAACCATTACTTTATGCAGCCATACTGTTCGGCACCGAATCATATCACGACATGGGCTTTCAACTGTGGTTTTGAACTGACTCCGTCAGACAACTTTTTGTGGTGCCACGAAGTTTCGCACTATTGGGAAGATAAGTGGTCCAAGATAAGTTCGGCAGAATGGCTATCGCTCCAAAATAAACCAAAACCATTTAATTGTATAGTTTCGAACCTTTCTTTTACTTGATCTCGTGCCACTATTCAGAATGAAAAATGAAAGTGAAGTTCCTCAAGGTACTTCTGTTGCGGGCTGAGCTGTTTTGGTATTCAGAAAGAGCGAAAGAGTTACTGGACTAAGTTGGATTTTCAAAAAGGGCTCATGGTCTTAAGGTATGGGGAAGTCTATGATGGCACCTTATTTCTAATCTGTCTTCTATAGAGATACCGAATGTACTGGTTTAGTCTAACTTTTTACTTATTTTTTTTTACTTTAGGCTTTTCACCAGACTCTGTATGCACCGGATTAAGTAACTTCGCTCAGAAAGTGGAGAAGTAATCCTTCAGAATCTGGTTTGGACAAAGTTTCTATTTCGACGAACTAGATAATACAATACTTGCCATATGGTGGAGCTGTAGTGCTAACAGTTCATCAAAATTTTTTTATAAGTTTATATAATATTGAAACAGTGAAACTGTTTACTATTTATGGTTCTGAAGATAATTTTTGGAGCGTGGAACTGTTTTGTATGAAGTTAAGTGGGAATCTAAGAAGTGAAATGTTCGCTGTTTGAATTCGTTCATATTAATCGTCTCATCAACCGCACCCTGACATGTGCGCGCTGACCTGCCATGTGACACCTACTTTTAAAACAAATAAAGCTCTCCGTGTCACTGTCAGATTCGATAAATTTCGACTTCAATGTACCCATGTCCGTGTCACGTCAAAATTAGCAACATTTGAAATTCATCCTAAACTCCACCACCAACACACGCACAGAACGTACCGAAAGTAGTTAAAATAGTGAAGGATGCAGCTTGCCAATTTAGCGTGAAACGCCTCGAATTCGACTCTACAAAGCAACTTCAATTTTCATTTTGCTCATTACGCTGAGAATTGCATTTGTGCAGTTGGACCCGTCTGCGTCCAGTTGTGGCCAGCTCGCTGTCTGACCAACCGGACAAATTTCATCCGCTAACTACTTTTGCACGGCCCAACAGCGCTGCGCTGTCTTGCCGTGCAACTGCCGAAATGAGATTACGATTCGACGCCGCATGAAAACATTCAACTAACGAACGAACCAACGAACGAACGCCACATCAGCACAATTATGAATGCCAACATAATCCTTGCGAGCTTTGTCTTTACACGCACGCCAAATGAGGGTGAGTTGTTCATGATGCAATGGGCTGGGTGTTTTGGACGGGTGGACAGTTGGTGTATTGCACATAGAGAAACTTACACACTATGTTATTGGGTACTTACACTCGCTGCGACCCGCAATGGCTGAGTGCGCTAATGGCGTCACTTGGTAGCTATCCGCATCACTGCCACCACTGCTGACGCCACCGCCACCGCCAGCGCCAGCGCCAAGCGTCGATGTGACATGATAACCATAGCCATTCTGCGAGCCATACACTGTCATGCCCGCTAGAGTGGCGGCGGATTTCTGGTGTTGCTGTTGCTGCAGTTGCTCTTCGTTATCCTGCACGGCTGTGAGTGTTAGCTCCATCGCATGTGAATCTAGTGATTTGCTGCTATCCAGACTACCGGTGGGATAATAGGGTGGTGGCGCTTGATTTGTTTGCGCCACTATAGATGGACGACCCGAGTCGAGGTCGTATTCTTTGGCCGGTGAGCTGGTGTTGGTCTTCTTCTTCTTGGCCGCCACGCGTCGGCAGTGACAAAAGAGCAGGAAGAGTCCGGTGAGCAGTAGGAATGCAATGGACGAAACGATTATGGCTATTACAGCGGATGTCGTTAGCGTTGACGTCTCGGGCATATATGATTTGCCAACTGCGGTGTGGTGCGTTCAAATCCAACCCAAATGTTTGCGGAGTCGATTGATGAATGGTGATGTGAAGAAATGAAAAAGTTAGCAATGAGTTTGACTAAATTTGAATAGGTAGTTTTGGTGTTATAGCTATGAGTATAGCTGAGTATGAACTATAGAATGTGCTAAGTAACAGCGCTGACCTAGAGGGATGAGGAACTAAAGTTTGTGTGGATGTAGGGAATGTACTTATTGATTGTTATTTTTTCTTTGGAGCACGAAGATATTATGGGAGAATAAAGAATAATGCTGGTATTAGGAGGTTAGGGATATTTGAACTTTGTGGAAACGAAGTTGTCAGCTCGCTGAGATATCTGTAGATCTCAACTAGTTTA
This sequence comes from Bactrocera minax, assembly GCA_021498325.1. Lineage (NCBI taxonomy): Eukaryota > Metazoa > Arthropoda > Insecta > Diptera > Tephritidae > Bactrocera > Bactrocera minax. The sequence continues at coordinate 548,742 of JAKEEE010000091.1, forward strand.
CTCCTTTTTCTGTAGGTTTTAAACACATCGTTTAAGTTCCATCTCATAAACAGTGACGGATCCACAAGAGCAGTGGTCCAAATAAATTTGAATGCAAATCCCCAAGCCAATGAATAATTCAGTCTTGTAGATAATATTTATATAATAAGGCCTGAGCTCAGAAGTATTGTTAAAAAATATGTAGAGCCATTAATTTCGTACAAAAGGAATTAAATGTGTGACAAAATGAAGCCGTTCATAGCTTTAAATATTTTTAAAGGTTTTTAGAGGTCGGGTATTCTGATCACGTTAAATTAAATCGGTCAAACCTCGCATCTTTTTAGATTTCTTAATTTTTTGGATACAATGTTTCCTGACATTCGCATTGCTAAGCAATTATTTAAACCCACACTCGAGGTTTGAAGCAGAATCTAGTGGAGGCTAGTAAGGACATGAGAACGATGGACGTTCTAAGATATTGACTAAACATATTATAGATGCAGTTTAGAGTGGACCACTGGTGAGAAGACGAAGTTTGGTGAGCTCCACAGAAATTATTTGAGTTAAATTGACATTTGGTCCACCGAGATCTACCACTACCATGTATGTTAAGAAAAGTGTGCAGCTTGTAGTGTCACTAAAGCTGCGCGGTGAGAATTTATTAGAACCAGTTACAAACTTTCTGGTTTTTGGTCCTCCCAACAAAAACTTTCGAACTTGCTATGAAGAGCAATATATCAAAGAGTTTTGAAATGAAAAAGGAATGAGAAGTTTGGTAAAGGAGTTGCCGGGAGGAAGCAATATTTCAAACTAAATACATTTGGGACACTCACTTCAACTTCACTAATTTGTACTATGTATACTCACTTTCCGCATTCGCATACTGTCCGCAGTGGTCGTGATTGGTGCGTAGGCACAATTTCACACGCACCGTCGGTCCCTGCGCCGTCTCTGCCAATGCCAATGTTATGTCCTCCGCATGTCCCAATGTTCGGCCCGATGCGCTATAATGTGTCGTTTGTGGAATGTGATTAATTACTGCCTCTTTGAATGTGGCCTCAGTGCCGGACGGCAGTAATGTCACTGTATCCACAATCTCCCATGTGGCCATTGGCGTTTCGCGATTCACCAATGATTCGACTATTGCAATTAATGACAGGCATGTCGCCGCCACATTGATACCCAAAACATGCGAGTTGGGATCATAGGTGACATGAAGGGGTGGCGGAATTTTGCTGACTTTGGTGGTGGCCAACGCTTCGTTGGAGTAGCCAGAGCTGCCTTTCGAATTCAGCGCATACACACGAAACATATAGCTTTGATATTGATCCAACGTCATCACTTTACAGGGATTCTCACGATAGCAATCGAACTCAAGCCAATCTGCTGAACCGACACCACTGCCGGCGCTACTACTACTACCGCTTACAATGGAGGTGGTGTAGGTGTGTGTGGCGCAGTCGGAAAGCGTTTGTTCGCGTGGCGTTGCCACACGACGATAAGTGACAAGGAATTTTGTGCTCAACAAGCCACCATTGAAGCCCGGTATCCAGCTGAGTATGGCATAATTGTGCGATATTTCCATTACTTTCAGCGCGGTGGGCCGCTCCGGTGCACCCTTGGGTTGTAGCCGAATCTGCGTGCGTATTGTGTCGAGTGGATTGACAGCGCGACAAGTGTAGTCGCCGTAGTCGGAGTGTGAGATATGGTTTATGCGCAGTATCGAGGTGTATACATCATTATTATCCGTGCGTATTGCAATTTCATAATGGCCATCCGAAGACATTGTGAGCGGTGAGGGATTGTTTGCGAATTGCCATTGGAATTCTGGCTTCGGATAAGCTTGCACTTTGCACATAACCTCCGCCGACTCACGCACATCGTAAGCCACCTTATTATACTGGTGTAAAACAATCGGCTCATGTTCGATGCGCAAATGCATGCTCGAGTTGGCCGAGTTCACCTCGTTCTCGTAGAGACAAGTGTAGAGCCCGCGATCGCCAGGCACCAACTGATTGCCATTCGGTCTTCCCTTGCCCCGGAACTTCAGTATACTCTGCACGGTTACAACGCCACCTTGACCTTCAGTGGGCGTTGTGCGTATATCATACATCTTACGACCTGGCAGTATTTCGGTGCCATCCTTGATCCAACGTATGATGGGCGTGGGTTTTCCCTTGGCGCTGCACGTGACTGCATAGTCCACATCGCCCACACGGCGTGTCATATGTTGTTGTAGTTTGGCTAGAAATTGTGGTGGTTGGTGTACTTCGAGTATAATCGTAGCCATCTTACCAATACCCAACTCATTAACTGCATGACAATGATACTTTCCCTCACTACCGAGATGCGCCTTCGGTATGGAGTATTGTGGTCCTTGCGCCAAAATCTTTTGTGTATTACTAAACTCACCGTCTACATCGCGAAACCAGCGATACTGCGGCACCGGCCACCCAGGCGGATTAGCCGAGCAACTGAGCGTAACACCGTTACCCACATGCACAATAGGTTTATTCGGTGTTATGTATGCCTGTCCGGGTCGGTGTCGCACCAACAGTGCCACCGTGGAGTTGCCAACACCTTCTATACGTTTCGAGTTGTAGGGGTTCATCAGATTGACAGCGCGACAAACGTAGTTACCGGCGTGTTCGGCGCGCACAGTTACCAAAGTGAGCAGTTCGCCAGTAAAGCGAAAATCCGGCGCTCCCTCTTTCAGCCATTCGATGGTGATAGGCGGCGGATTGGATGTGACATTGCAACGTACCATAACTGTTTCGCCCTCTTCGGCTTCGTGTGTCTTCGATTCGATAACGACTATGGGTGGGAAGAGCACATCAAGTATTATGTCCTTCTCACCCGATTTGCCGAGCCCATTGTCCGCGTTGCAAGTGTATTTGCCCGCATGGTGGCGCCCAACGCGATAGATAGTATGCGTAGGCGTGGCACTAACATATTGTCCATTGCGTGACCAACGTACATTAGAGACTTTGGGTTTCGCATCGACATTGCATTCCAATTTGGCGATGTGATCACGTTCGATGCGCAGCGGATTTTGTGGTCCCACTTCGACGCGTGGATAAACTGCAAGTAAATAAGATAATTAAAAGAAACACACAAATTGGAAGTTGAGAAATCGATAGAATGTCTTCAGAGAATATAATGTGGGTTATGGAAAAAGTTATAACTCATTTTTAAATGCTTCTTATTATAATACTGTTCCAAAAAAATTATAAAAAACGAAAGGTTTTGAAAGTTATGCAAATTCTTCAATTATATTTATCAATAATGTAGGAACTGCTTAAATATTCATTTGCAAATATTTTCTGTTTTTATAAAATCCGCGCGTTTTCGGGTCGCGCCCACCTGAAACCCAAAAGCAGATAAATTCTTAATTGTGTATTTTCCCAAAACCGATGCATAGCCGACCGAAAGACTTGTGCCATCGATGTTGTCTTTTACATGAAACGATGTGGAATCCACTTTAGAAATTTTAGAATATGGTAGATAGTCAATTTGGCCGAGGCGATGGCGGAGGTGTCAGCCGTCTTTGTCTTGGTAGAAGAGAGTTTTCTCTGCAATTCGGTGTCCAATCGGCCCAATAATTCGGCAAAATAGGGTTTTGTTGGCGTTTTTCCCGTTTCCGATAGGCGATGTAAATCGAAACTTCTGCTCAGAAAGCAGTGATCATCATCCTTCCGGACTTCCAAGGTTTTTTTCGAGAAGACTCCACCTTCCATGAATCTCTCTCATTTCGGGTTTTCCTCTTTCTGTGCTGTTGGAGTTATTGCCATTGAAGGCAATAAGATTTACGAACATCTGTTCGAGTGTTCCTTTTACTCAAACTTAGTATGTTTCGCTAAAGTTTTCGCAAACTAGTCAACGTTTAAACAAACAACAAAATAAACGGACTGACACCCAGAGACAACCTAAGAAGGAGAAATCGTTGAAGGAAAAATCCAGCGGAAAGACCGTTCCTAAGCAAAATGATAATCCCACCGAAACCAAAGCAACCAAGTCCAAAAAGGGCAGCGCTTCAAATGCTAGCAGCAGAAAACGTAAAGTACCCGATATATCTCGTCGTAAAATACATGAACGCCTCATCCACTTGTTGGCACAAAGGCCTTTCAAAAAGCTAGAAATATATTCGCGTCTCCAGAAAGAGGGCATACGCAAAACTGAAAAGGTTTTAATTTCCGACACTCTAACGCAAATTGCTCAGTTCAGAGACAATGCTTACAGCTTGAAGCGCTCTATGTGGAATCAAGTGGATGAAAAGTGGCCATATTACACGGAACAGGAGCAGGAGCAGTTAAAATTATACAAGGCACAAACTTTTTCAACACCAGTCAGTTCGAACGAGGTTAGTTCAACTTTAACAACAAGTGCCAGTCCACCGAAGAATGGAGAAGCTGAATTCAAAAACGATTTAAAGCGCCCCTGTTTGGAGAACGAAGAACCCCAGGCTGCAAAAAGGCGTCGCATTAGTGACGCTAAAGTCGACAATCGCATTAATACGGATTCTACAAATGGCGAAAAGGGTGCACGACATCATGCGACAAATGCTATAGCCCCAACATCCACTCATGTGCAACCAAATTTTAAGGACAACAGCAGTAAAAGCCAATCTGCGAATACCGAAAAAAGAGTTGAAGTTCAACCAGGTAACGGAGCACAATCGAATCACATGAAGAGCCCAAGCAAGAATCCAGTTCTTGAAAGAACCTCCAATGTATCCGGAAATGATGCCCACAAGAAGAGCGCGCTCAAGGAACCAGTTCCACATGCAAACTCCCAAAAATCAGGCATCGTTACTCATAATAAGACCCAACACTGGGATCTAGCTCTCCAGAAAACCACCAAAATATCGAGTAAAGATACTTACTCGAAGAGTGCGCTCAACGAACCACTTTTCCAGTCAACCGCTATTGTATCCGGTAACGATACTCACAAGAAGAGCGAACACAAGGATCCAGCTCTTCAGAAAACCTCCAAAATATCGAGTAAAGATACTTACTCGAAGAGTGCACACAAGGAACCACTTCTCCAGTCAACCGCTATTGTATCCGGTAACGATACTCACAAGAAGAGCGAACACAAGGAATTAGTTCCAAAAGCAAACTCTCAAGGAACCAATATTCACAAGAAGAGTGTACAGAAGGTCCCAGCTCTCGAGAAAACCTCCAAAATATCGAGTAAAGATACTTACAAGAGTGCACTCAACGAACCACTTCTTCAGTCAACCGCTTTTGTATCCGGTAACCATACTCACAAGAAGAGCGAACACAAGGATCCAGCTCTTCAGAAAACCTCCAAAATATCAAGTAAAGATACTTACAAGAAGAATTCACTCAACGAACCACTTCTCCAGTCAACCGATATTGTATCCGGTAACGATACTCACAAGAAGAGCGCACACAAGGAACCAGTTCCAAAAGCAAACTCCCAAGTCACCGATACTCACCAAAAGAGCGCACAAAAGGATCCAGCTCACGAGAGAACCTCGAAAAAATCAGTTATTGATACTACTACACAACAGGAAACAGTTGTCCAGTCAACCTCCAAAGTGTCGACAGCACAGCATCCTGTTATCGAAAAAGTCGATACTGATACCCTCAGTTACGATTTTAGCAGTTACTCGACTATCAAGAGTATTGAGCAGCGACGCCACTACAAAAGCGACTTTGAACGAGATTGCGAAGAGTACTATCCACTACTGCAGCGCGTCGAAGATGAGCGCCACACCTTTTACATACTGACTGAGCAGTTGCGGAATGTACCCAAAGAATCTACGGAATATCAGCATATTATGGATCGAATTGTAGTGGAATACGAACGGGTCAACACTAAGGAAGAGATTCAACTCAAACGACGTTTTCAATATTTGCACGCGAAGTTGACCCATATAAGACAACTGGTGGATGAATATGATAAAAGGCTGATGGCGGGAAAAGCAGTGCACTAAGCGCACAAATCTTCTTTAGCAGCAAAAGCACATAAAGAGCATATAAAAGAATTATGACGATGATAAGGATCAATCTCCTAGAAATACTATTTATATATTATTAAGCTATGTTTAATTTTAGGTTTAAATTAAAAATTTAGTTTTATTTCTTTTTGTCTAGGTTTAAGTTTAAATATTATGAGATCATACTTCGATGTATAAATGTATAAATAACAAAAAAAACAAAAAAAAAACAAAAACAAATTTTTAAAAAATTAGAAAAGAAATAGATAGGAATATTAAGATATTTAAATTACTTTGTTTTCATATTTTGCATAAATTTTTAGTTTCGAAAATTTTTGAAAAAATAATTTAAAAAAACAAGTAAGGAAGGGCTAAGTTCGGGTGTAACCGAACGTTTTATACTCTCGCAATGTGCAAGGATCTAACGCGGGGAAATGCTTTCAGTTTCTGGCATAACTTTGTATTAAAAAATGTTGCGGAAGATTTCAACATTCATTATTTGACGAAATTGTCAATGGATTACAATCATATTTGGTATCTTATTAACTTATATTACAGGTCATAGACTCATGCAATTTCATTGCTATATTTTGCTTCGTGGCAGAGATATTTATATTAAAATCTACCAAATTAACTCAAATAAGATATATGCGACGTAAACTCAACCAAAGTGGTTTAATAAATATATTAAATACATGAGGAAAAAGTTAGCCAGAGAAAAGGAAATCATTATATTAGGAATAAGCGACTTAGACAATGGTCTAGACCGATTTCTTTCATATTTAGCGCTAAATGGAATTATGTTTTAGAAAACACTCACTTAGTCCGCTTAATTTCATTAAAATATCGCATATATTGGCCAACATAAACGGTTTAAAGACAATTGGAAAGTCAGCAATTCTTATATCGGGCAAGTTTGAGCTAGGGGAAGGTCTGCACTGATCGCATTAACCATTTTCATTATTCAAGTATTTGCTAAAATATCTTACATATTGACCGATATACGTATGTTCAGAAAATAACGGGAATGTTCCTCAACTATGTTCTTCTCCTTTAATGGCATAATCCATCATGAATTCTTGCCTCAAGGTCAAACGGTCAATAAGGAGAACTCCCTATAAGTTCAACGCCGATCTGCTCACACTTCGTTGCTTGTTCGTGAATTCGTGACCCAAAACAATACTGTAACGATGCCCCAGCCTCCATATTTGCCAGACATGGTTCCGTGTGACTTTCTCCTATTTCCAAGAATAGAGAGAACCTTAAAGCGCCGTCGTTTTACAAGTATAGATGCTATTAGAAGGATTGACATCACATCCAGTCAGTTATGAAGATGATTTTTATTTTTTAATAAAAATTCTATGTTCATTATTCCATTTTGTAAAGGATATACGAATATTTTAATAAAAATGTAGCTTTTGGACTTTTTATACTGAAACCCCCGCTTGATATGTGAGAACTTTCAACATAACTTACGTCAAATACTTATCAGCAAGAATTCTCAATTCAATAAAAATGTTTTGAAGTGTAGAAATATTTTACACTGAACTACATAATTTTTCAAGCCTCAAAAACCAAATCACTTTCATATATGCAAACATGCGGTAACCAATCAGTTCGCCAGCATTTTATGAGTCGAAAATCACTGAAATATTGACTTTATTTATTTGGATTAGGAAATCAAATTGCAATTTTTGTTATTCAACAGGTTATTCAGAGCCTATTTAGTGGTGAATTTGAATACTGTCGTTGATATTGTTTAAAGTCGATAAGGAGGCGTCCTATTTCGACGTGATCGGACAACAGGCCAATGTATATTCTAAAAGTAGGTTCGAAAGGGTAAGTACATTATTGCTTTAGGGCCAAAGGGGCCATACATCTTCAATAAGCCCTGAGCAAGCCTTAGTAAGTGAAAATATTGGTCACTACAATATCCAGAGCGTAGTTGTGCTAGTGTCACTTAATTTTTTGTGGTAATTCGAGCTTTTGATGTACTAAATAAGGGGCTCAGACTGCTAATACATCATTCTCTAGAAGACAGTTGTTGAATGTTTTGATTAACTCTCTTTGAGTGTTTCTTAAGTGTCTGTTTGTAGGACACTGCGTCCGGCGATGGTTCCATTTCAAACAAGTGTCTGATTGGTTCCTTTCTAAGTCACACATTTGTAAATTCAATTTATTTGGAACTTGGTAAGTTTTTCTCAGAGAAGTTTTGAGGTGTTCTACTGCTGTTGAAGTATTGGCAGAAAACATACCTTGTGCAGAAATCCTCGCTACAAGAATTTCCACTATTCCAATTGTGATGATTTGGCCTGCAACGCACTTGATTGTCCTGTGGAATCGAAATGCGCCAACGAATACGTCTTTAGGAATCGGCAGGAGAGTGAACTGACGGTGACGGTGGCCTTATCAGTTGAGAATGATTTGAGTGTTTGCACAAGACGTCAAATTCTATCTAGGCTATTCAGCAGGTCAAGCCATCGTATTGGATTTTGTAAACTTTGATGAACTGCTGTAATTTCCAATATCACTATTGAAGTCTTCTTATCGGACATATTGGGCATTTCTCTACACTCAAATTAAATATCTTTAGCGGTGAAAATATTTTTCCTTGCATTTTGTTGAATAGTGTTACTTTTAAGTTTATAAAATGCCTTGTGGACCATTTCATTTTTTCCTAATTAGTAGTCGTTCGCTATATATCGAGTGCACACATTTCGAATTCGCAAGCAACAGGCAATTGACCTTGATTACTAAATTAATCAGGAGCACAATGGCAGTTGCACAAACTATTTTTTTTGGTCTTATGTTTTACATGCCTGCTCTGTAATGCCGCAAACACGAGTGCGTCGAGTGTTGGTGAGTATAGAGAAATCGGCAGCTGCGTGCGCTGAATTCATCTAATAAATTTATATACCCTTTCACAGACTGCTCTACGGACACGTATCCCTTCATACCGATCGGTAGTAAATATTATTTAATAAATGGAGCTGCCAAGGTGATTACTGCTCGTGCTTGTGATTTTTGAATTAGCTAATTATTGTTTAGTTTCCATAAATGAATATATGCTTACTATTTCAGATGAATTGGTTCGAGGCCGAACTCTTCTGTCGCACCTTTGATAGTGATTTGGCCATAATCGAGTCGGAAGCTGAGATGGACACACTTTCTTTCTATGTAACGACAAATGGAAATCGGGGAAAATATTTCTAGCTCGGCGTCACCGATTTGGGCGCGGAGGGTAAATTTATGTCGCGTGGACAAAATGAGGATTGCGTACACATTTGGCCTGTTAACAATATATATTCTATGAATGATTATCCATGCACAGCAGAGGGTTATCCACTTTGTGAAATGCGAAAACCCCCAAAATGTTGTGGTGAAAGTGCAATCTCGAACTGTGGCTTGAAAAAGCTCGTACAAGAATATATGAAAAGTGCTCTCCCCATATTGAATTGCAGAGATTAGTGTAGAACTCATATACTCTTATTTAGTAAGTTTGCAGACACTTAATTTTTTGAGCTAAAATTAAATCAAATAAAAAGACACATAATGGAACCGCGAAAATTACAACTTTCTGATAGAATTGCACACAATCTTGAAGCTTCGGAAGAGTCCTGTTACAGTTACTATAACTTCCTCTCCGTCTGTCTGCCATTTGTATTCTCAATTACACAGAACGAAATTTACTTTCAAATATTATTAGTGCATTCCTTGTGAAAGAACTGTCAAGTCAACAAAATATTTAAAAATGGAATATGGCAATATTATATTTAAACAAGTAAAGAGGCGCAAAGTTCGCACGTAACCGAACATTTTACACTCTCGCAATGTGCAGGTATCAAAGGCGGTTAAATGCTTTCAAGTGCTGACAAAACTCTAAATTTCTTAATCAAGATGTCTAAATTTTTACTCAAGTTATCGCTTGCACGGACGGACGGACAGACAGTTACTCGGATTTCAACTCGTCTCCTCTCGTCACCCTGATCTAAAAAAAAAATATAAATATATATATATGTTGTTGAAAAAAAAAAAAAATATATATATATATATGTTGTTGAAAAAAAGAACAAATATATATATAGATGTAGATATATATGTTGTTCAAAAAAAAATTTATATATGTATATGTATATGTATATATATATATAGATGTCTATATTTAACTCGTTTAGTTATAGGTGTTACAAAGAACCGTTAGGTGAACAAAACTAATATACTCATGTAGCAACATGTTGCCAGAGTATAATAAAAAAAGTATGAAAAATTAAAAAAATAGATATGTATATTATGATATTGAAATTACTTTGTTTATATATTTTGTATAAATTTTTGGTTTCGAAACAAATGGCCTCTCTGAAAATTTTCTTTTGGTCTCAAAAATATTTTCCGACTTCTACATAGTTCAGAGATGTTCCTGTGCTGTGTTAAGCTCGTTCTAATTGGCAGGATACGGACATGTTTGAAATCACGTAGAAGCTTTATTTACCATGTGGAAAATCGAAGAATTTATAAATAACCGCTAGCAATTGAACTTTGCAATAAAGTTCCGGACTGTCCACGTCATTCGCGGCAATTAATCCTACCCATTTTTATGGACTTAGATTTCAAAATATGCACGCTACGAGGGCGGGTCAATAAGTACGTGACTTTTGGAATAAAAAATAAAATAAAGAAATATTTAAGAATAAAGAAAAAAAAAGTTCAAAAAGTCATGGACTTATTGACCCGCCCTCGTATTTTTGTAAATGTCCTGTGCACCACAATAGCATTAGCCCCTTCCTCCTCCCCCCATTGGGCATTATAGTCATCTGTTAATAATCCCAAAATCTGCAAACCGATGTCGAATCGGCCCAATAATTCCGCGTAATTGGACCTTGTGGGAAATTTTTCCAACTGCGGTAACAGATGCAAATCAAAACTTGTGAGTCTCAAAAAACTTAGTATGCTTCGCTAAAGTTTTCGCAAACTAATCCTTTAATCCCTAACTAAACTAATAAATCCCTATTTACCTGAAAGTGTTCGAGTAAAAATATCCTAACAATGAAATTTAAGTAAAGCTGTAAAAGGGTAAAAGGGGCATGTTCATTATTAGTCCTTTATAAATACCCCAAGGTCAACGATAAATAGATAGCAGGTAAGCGGTAGATAAAACTTCCTATCCTTTTTCAAATAAAAGGACATACAACAACGAGCTAGACTTCAAAGTCTCAAAACAGTTCGTCCGAGCAACATCACGCAAAATCACGCAAAATTATATTATCAGTCGCAGTACGCGTTAAAAGAACGGAAAATAATGGAAAATTCAATTACATCGCTTACGCAAACCGCATTTCAAACGACTCAGGAGCGGAGTCATATTGAGAACACGGCAAATGTTCCAAAAGATCATCTTCACACATCGCTTGGAAAGGAGAAAAGTCAACGTTTAAACAAACAACAAAATAAACGGACTGACACCCAGAGACAACCTAAGAAGGAAAAATCCAGCGGAAAGACCGTTCCTAAGCAACTTGTTAATCCCACCGAAACCAAAGCAACCAAGTCCAAAAAGGACAGCGCTTTAAATGCTAGCAGCAGAAAACGTAAAGTACCCGATATATCTCGTCGTAAAATACATGAACGCCTCATCCACTTGTTGGCAGTAAGGCCTTTCAAAAAGCTAGAAATATATTCGCGTCTCCAGAAAGAGGGCATACGCAAAACCGAAAAGGTATTAATTTCCGATACTCTAACGCAAATTGCTCAGTTCAGAGACAATGCTTACAGCTTGAAGCATTCTATGTGGAATCAAGTGGATGAAAAGTGGCCATATTACACAGAAGAGGAGCAGCAGCAGTTAAAATTATACAAGGCACAAACTTTTTCAACCCCAGTCAGTTCGAACGAGGTCAGTTCAACTTTAACAACAAGTGCCAGTCCGCCGAAGAATGGAGAAGCTGAGTTCAAAAACGATTTAAAGCGCCCCTGTTTGGAGAACGAAGAACCCCAGGCTGCAAAAAGGCGTCGCATTAGTGATGCTAAAGTCGACAATCGCATTAATACGGATTCTAGAAATGGTGAAAAGGGTGCACGACATCATGCTACAAATGCTATAGCCCCAACATCCACTCATGTGCAACCAAATTTTAAGGACAACAGCAGTAAAAGCCAATCTGCGAATACCGAAAAAAGAGTTGAAGTTCAACCAGGTAACGGAGCACAACCGAACCACATGAAGAGCCCAAACAAGAATCCAGTTCTTGAAAGAACCTCCAATATATCCGGAAATGATGCCCACAAGAAGAGCGCGCTCAAAGAACCAGTTCCACATACAAACTCCCAAAAATCAGGCATCGTTACTCATAATAAGACCCAACCCTGGGATCTAGCTCATCAGAAAACCTCCAAAATATCGAGTAAAGATACTTACTCGAAGAGTGCACACAAGGAACCACTTCTCCAGTCAACCGCTATTGTATCCGGTAACGATACTCACAAGAAGAGCGAACACAAGGATCCAGCTCTTCAGAAAACCTCCAAAATATCGAGTAAAGATACTTACTCGAAGAGTGCACACAAGGAACCATTTCTACAGACAACCTCTATTGTATCCTGTAACGATACTCACAAAAAGAGCGCACACAAGGAATTAGTTCCAAAAGCAAACTCTCAAGGAACCAATATTAACAAGAAGAGTGTACAGAAGGATCCAGCTCTCCAGAAAACCTCCAAAATATCTAGTAAAGATACTTACAAGAATAGTTCACACAAGGAACCAGTTCTCCAGTCAACCTCTATTGTATCCGGTAACGATACTCACAAGAAGAGCGCACAAAACGATCCAGCTCTCGAGAGAACCTCGAAAAAATCAGTTATTGATACTGATACACAACAGCAACGAGTTGTCCAGTCAACCTCCAAAGTGTCGACAGCACAGCATCCTGTTATCGAAAAAGTCGATACTGATACCCTCAGTTACGATTTCAGCAGTTACTCGACTATCAAGAGTATTGTACGTAGATAGTACGTAGAGTATTGTACGTAGTACGAGATTGCGAAGAGTACTATCCACTACTGCAGCGCGTCGAAGATGAGCGCCACACCTTTTACATACTGACTGAGCAGTTGCGGAATGTACCCAAAGAATCTACGGAATATCAGCATATTATGGATCGAATTGTAGTGGAATACGAACGGGTCAACACTAAGGAAGAGATTCAACTCAAACGACGTTTTCAATATTTGCACGCGAAGTTGACCCATATAAGACAACTGGTGGATGAATATGATAAAAGGCTGATGGCGGGAAAAGCAGTGCACTAAGCGCACAAATCTTCTTTAGCAGCAAAGAGAGGGACGATAAGGATCAATCTCCTAGAAATACTATTTATATATTATTAAGCTATGTTTAGGTTTAGTTTTAAATTAAAAATTTGGTTTTATTTCTTTTCGTCTAGGTTTAAGTTTAGATATTATGAGATGATACTTCGATGTATAAATGTATAAATAAAAAAAAAAAAAAAAAAAAAATTAAGAAAAAGTAATAAAAAAAAAATTAAGAAAGAAAAAACAAAAAAAAAATGCATATATAAATAAAAAAAATGGGAATATTAAAAAGTAAAAAAGTAGATGAATGAAAAAAAATGAAGAAAAATTAAAAAAAAGTTTGTTGTTTTAAATTAAAAAAATAGATGTGAATATTATGATATCTAAATTACTTTGTTTTCATATTTTGTATAAATTTTTGGTTTCGAAATAAATGGCTTCTTTGAAATATTCCTTTTAAATTTAGTTTTTTTTTTTAGTCTTAAAAATATTTTCCGTCTTCTACATAGTTCAGAGATGTTCCTGTGCTGTGTTAAGCTCGTTCTAATTGGCAGGATACGGACATGTTTGAAATCACGTAGAAGCTTTATTTACCATGTGGAAAATCTAAGAATTTATAAACAACCGCTAGCAATTGAACTTTGCAATAAAGTTCCGGGCTGTCCACGTCATTCGCGGCAATTAATGCTGCCCATTTTTATTAACTTAAATTTCAAAATATGCACGCCATTTTTGCACATGTCCTGTGCACCATAACAGCATTAGCCCCTCCTTTCTCCGCCCTATTGGCCATTATTGGCATCTGTTAATATTCTCAAAACCTGAAGTTTACGCTACCGGCGAATTCGGTTCGCTTGCATTGGCTGCAATAAATATGAATATCAATTTTATGCAGCAAATTGTGTGCAACGCTTCAGAATGCCACCAGGCAGCGTACAGCGTACCACTCATAACTGTAAATGCAAATTTTTATGACCACCTTTTGGTATGCGTGTTCACATTTAATTTGCAAATGCTGCCATGAAAACATCAAAAACACCAGCGTCCAACCACACCGGGCGAATTCTAACGCTGTAAACACACACACACACACACACACACACACACACACACACACACATGCACATACAGCGTGGCCACTTATGTAGGCAGGCGCATAAATGTTGTTTGATAGCTGAAAAATGGCAAAATATGTTTGTACATGCAAGTCAACAAGCTGCAGGAGCTGTGCAACAGGATATGAGGGAGCCGCAAGCGTAAATAACGATGACACCAAAACGTTGCTTTGCGTGAGTGGGCGCGCTTCAGCGTTCGCACAGTAAAAAAGCCTGCAAATAAACTCATGCAGCAGCGGCAATTAGTGGGTTGTTGTTGTTTGGGTGACATTTGCTGTGTTTGTTGTAGTTTTGTTGGTCCTTCTTGTTGTTCTTCTGCTGTTGTGTGTTGTGGCAATTATAGATGATATATTTTTTTATTATTGTTGTTATTGCTGCGCTTGTTTTTGTTGTTGTTGTTGTTGTTTTTGCATTTATTACTACTTTTGGGATGGTTGTTGTTTTTTGCAATTGTTGTTGCCTAAATTTCTTGTTGTTGTTGCGTTTGCTGCAATTATTGCTGTGATTGGAATTGTTGTTTTTAAATTTTATTATTGTTGTTGCAAATGTTATTGTTGTTGTTGTTGCTGTTTCTATTATAAATGCCATTTTTACAACATCTGCCACTCTACACTTTTGGTGTCCTCCCCTCACCACCAACATATATACCGGCTGCCGTCCTTGACTCACCGCAATACCTCTGCTCCACACTCCGTGCAGAAATGAAGTTGTCGTCCAAACGCATGTTGACAATGTTCATTGCCGTTGCCGTTATATTCACTCCTGTCGTTCCTGCCACTCATGTTGTTGGCGCTCAATTAAATGCGCCGCATTTTGTTTTTTTTTTTGTTGTTTGCTCACTCTTGTTTTTGTTTTTGTTGTTTGCTCATATACACATTCATTATTGCTTAACGTAGCTTTATGTAGCAGTGTATATAAATATAACATCCGCTGGCATCGATAGATCGCCATTGCATAGGCGCTCGTCATTGACGCGGCCGCCAAACGGCCGGCGGCTCCAACCGAACTCGTTAGAGACGAAGCTGTAGCAGCTCGGTTAGTTGCACTAACGTTCATATGCTTATGACCCATAATAACACACACACACACCCAAACATTTATTCGTACATACTCACATACACATACATATACATATACACATACCCACATACACATATGTAAGTGTCCGTTATGTTGAGTCGGATTTTTATGATCCGTGACGTTGGACATTTCCTGCTCAATGGGTGTGTGCAATTAGATCTTTAAGCTGTATTGTTGTTGTTGTTGTTGTTGGTATTATTATTGCCATCGCTATTAAACGGCCAGCGGCATCATTTAAATTAAGTGAAATTGCACGTAAATGTCGGTCATTAGCTGTGAGAAAACATATGCACTGATTTCTATATGCCACACACACACACTGCCGCAAAAAGTCTATAGGCTTGTATGTGTGTGCATATAGGCATAACTGCATTGAAAATGGCGGATGCGAAAGGTGCCCACAGGGTTCGGTAAACTTTGTTTACTGCCACCTAAGTGTTGATATTGGTGTCATAAATCAATGTGTCGTCAAGGGGGTGAGCGGAAAGGTCGCGTTGTTATTGTTGTTGCCTTGTTGTTATTAATAAAACAAAAACAAGTATGCTGCTCTAGAAATAATATTGTTCAAACTTTGCATTAGTTACAAATGGTTGCGGTAGAATCGGAGCCTACTCGGTTTCCCCGGGAATGAATTCGAGGTCAGCTTTTTGATATCTCCACCCATAATGCGGACCAGGGGATTGTCAAATTGTTGAGAAAGTGACTGTAAGACTAACTTGTCGTTTTCGAGATTTAATTGATATTATGCCTCGGCAGATATAAAAGCTCGCACCTTGTTAGACAAACTTCTAAAATCTGGATGAAGTCTAATCCTCTTCGGGACAAAGTCTAAATGTCACCTCAGATGTCATGAAAAGTCAAAGCTTGTAAGACAATCTTCCACAATCCAAGTATGTAGTCAAGTTGCCTTGGAGACAAATGCCATATTTTGCATTAGAAAACATGAAGAGCTTATAAGACAGTATTTTGTAATCTATTATGATTTATAGTCAACTTTGAGATCAAATCATCTCGGAATAAGTATCAGGCCAAAGCTTGGATTAGTGCAAGCAAGCATTTTTGGTGAAGAGAATTCAGACTAGTTTGAAATCCTTTAAATATAGACTACTTTTAAAGCCCATTCAAATATTGCCATTGGCATAATTGAGCCGAGATTACTGGACCTAAACGTAGTTTGGAATTCTTGAATCAGCTAACCATTACTATAGGCAGTTTGAGACTATCTCATTTATAAATACCTTAACAATCTCTTCCTGCATTCAATGAATAAGTAATTCAACAATCTCAAGGGTTCCATTTTCATTATTCACAGGGTTCTCATAAGTTACGAAAGCTTTGGGTCTCATGAATCCTAAGCTATATTTTGGGCTTCATAAGAGGGCTTAAAACATGAGTGGGTCTTCTTTGTGGAACACCATATCCTTACATGAATGGAAAGGCTTGGTGAAATAAAGCAAGGTTGTTATGCTTCTCTTCATCAACAATCTGTCATAACAGTGTGTTTTGGAACTGATTTGAGAGACCTAGCAATATATAACCTCCATTCTTTTATCAACTTCCGATACCATAATTGAACGCAAACTATTCATGATCTCTTGAAATATTTCCCACGTTTTAATTCTTATAAGTTGCCAACCGGTTTGTCGAAACTTTCTGCCCAAGCAGCAGGGCTGAGTGTTTGACTATGATCCAAAAAGTAGTGGTTTCACATCTTGGTTGGAACAATATTGTGCCTAGTCCTTCCTAATAAGTCAAAGTCAAACTTCCGCTTGTATATCTGATATGAAAAAGCTCATCCCAAAATCCATCAGTCTTTGAGAGGTGGCTGAAAATATGTTAACTTGGCCACTTTCGGTTAGTTTGGCCGAGTAAATAGCTTAGATTTAGGTAGATTAGTATCTACCTTATATATGATTTATAAAAGAGCACACATATTTCGCCTGTTTGGTCATCCACTAGTTTGTATCTCCAAATTCCGCTTGGAAGATAAGAAATAGACACCATTTCCGGGTATTTGCCAGTTCTCCGTCATATATCTATGATAATTTGTGTACTGCAATATGATAAAGTGTAATATAGTGGCCATAAGCCGAAGTCTGGACGCAGCTACCGACAATTTTAAGACTGTTTACCGTTAGGACAGTTTTTATTTTAGTTACTAGTGTCGCTTTTAACGGGTTTAGAATGTAAGATCTAGTGTCAGTATATCAAATCAATTGTATAATATCGGGTTAAATGACATCTGGCGCCAACTAAAGTGACTTGATAGGACAGTTCTTCTCTGTTGGCGACCATTATAACCGGCTTGTAATGGCAATGCTCGCACATGATTTTCAAATTTAGAAGCCATTTATTTGTTCCTTTCATCGAAGCTGCATATCCAATGTTATTGCAAGATATTTAACTTATTTTGGGAAGGGTAGGTTGGGAGGTAAGCTTTTCTGAAGTCGAGTTAAAATGCTGAGGTTGTGTCTTTATTGCAAATTGTTGAACTTGAGGATCTCTGTTGAAGCTTCGTTTCGATGCGAAATAGTAAATAATTTCATCGCTTCACGAATTGGTGGTTCAAGTCCAGCCCCTAGGTACTTAACAGCCAATTTTTGCTTTCCTTCGAGCGTCTTGTTCTTCCGTATAGCCAGTTTCGGCATTTCCCAGCAGAACAATTGCTTTCATTTATATATGTAGATTGTGTTGAGCGTACGTGTGTACGTGTGTATGTGTGCGTGTGAATGTATTTCAACACGTCACTCTGACGCCAGGTTGTTCAACGAGGGAAAAAAATGTGTAAATTGAATTTTACGCCATGCTCGAAAGTGGAATATACGCACACACGCACACACGCATACACGTACACGTGCAAGCACTTACGCTCATATGTTTATGCAACAAAAGCAATGCAACAAATTTAAAAGCTACACCGTTGCATGGTATTGCAGTTTTGCGACAATATTGCGCTGGTTTTTGGCGTTTTTTGAATTCTCTGCTTCTTCTTTTCCACTTTTTGTGGCGCTTTCTCATCTAGTTATTGCATTTTCACGCGCACACGCTTCGCTTTCTTGGCGCTCAATCAGTCTAAAGTACATGCAAATACATATACATGAATACATATGCACACGCATACATACATACATACATACTTACATTATTTAATGCATTTTTCTGCCATTTACACGCACATTTTTCGGAAACACCGTAAATATATTCGTGCACACCACCGCGCCACACTATTCATTAAAAGTGTGCGTACACGTGCTTACATATATACCGTTATTTTGCCGCTTTCTCTGCTTTTCGCTTTGTTTTCTCTCGCGATTTTGCATTCGGCTATTTGCCCATTCTCCGTTTTGTACACGCAACGCGATTTTTATTTATTTTTCTTCTTCTTCTTCTTCTTCTTTTTCTGCTTTATATTTCATTCTTTGTTGTTGTGCGTGGGTACTTATTGTGTCACGGTTACGTGCAATTGGCACGCAATTAATGGTTTAATAAAAAAATCACTCCCAGCATGTTTAATTGAATTTTTTGCCAATCGCTTGCTTTAAACACTTAACTGAAGTTCTCACACTGGGTGCAATAAGTGTGGAACAAGGAAGCCGTAGTGAAATTGCTATTCAAAAGTCAGCGTCTGAATACAGAATCATAAAAGTTTACATAAATACAAAGCTTGTGGACCTTTTCTTCTGCTGCAGCAAAATATTTGAAGCGAAGGGTCTTAAGCTGGTTTCGCTGGAATAACTTGGGAGCTCATTAAAGCTATGTGTTTTAAATTTCTTTATAATTTTACTTTTGGTAGACAATCAGGTCCAATTTTACTGTTGTACATCCGGAATTTGAAATTTGTACAAAACAAATTATTTAAGTACAACTATGAAGGATATTTCTTCGGTCGCGGCAATAAATGTCTTACGAAGATGCTTTCTCTCGAATAAGTGCGATCACATTGATTTTTTGTATGCCGATTTTCCGTGAATCCGAACTCAAACTGAACCGGAGTTCTTATCACAACTTTTTTGCTTCTTTTCTGAAACTTTGATTGAAATCCAGAAACCGAACCAAGACTGTATCGAACTTAAGTGCTCTAACTAAACACCCTCATTAAACCTTTTTTGTATCCTGGTTGAATTTTTTATTTACTTAATTGAAGTTTGATATGAGTAAAATCGGATGGTACCGATTCCATTGAAATTCTAATTCGAAACGCTTTAGTGAAGTCAGCTCAGGTACCACTCTGTGTTGTAACCCAGAGCAAGCCTCACTATGCTATACCTACTAACAGCAGACACAGCAATACGTTTCACCATTTCCCGCAATCAACCTTTTCTTGGCCGATTCTGCCTTAGCTAGCCTTAGATGAAACACTGGAGCCTAATTCGCTACTAACATACATACAATTAACTAATTTGAAATTCCTGTCAAGGCGAGGTAGCAAAACCTGATGTGTTTCCAAGTCCCAAGGTTAGCCAGAGGTTACCGCAACCCAGCTCAATGAAACGGGTCAACCTCTGCATGACCGAGGCCTCTCGTAATAAGCGCGCCACTTAAGTCTCTACTTGACACTTCCGGTATGAAATTTCTTCGAACTCTGGCCGAAGAAAATGTCAGAGTTGTCTTTTATGAGTGGTTTTTGCCACTTGATCCAACAGCTGTGCCTATTACGGCATATATTTGAATATCAATGACGAAGCTACAAATGACCGATGGTTCGGGCTTTCACTTTATACTCGCTAGTTTTCTGTGAAGGAGGTCACCAGTTTCGTTTTGCGTCGTGTCGTTTATTTCGGACACTTATACAGTCGATTGCTTCAATTCGAGCGAATATACTATAACCTTGTATCTAATAGTGAATATACTACCGCTTAATAGTGAATCAATAATAATTAATTCTCAGTTTAGATCGAACTGATTATAATTTTCAGATGGCGTTATCTTAATGCGGTCTCGTTCATGACTGCGCCGCTGATTGATCGAATGTCAGGTGTGACGTGCTTGACGTGAGACTATATATAGAAGTCTATAATACACACCGACATATATATATTTTTTCCAATTATATATATTTCTTTAGATATATCCCCTTGACACCGCTCGATGTCCAACTCACAAAGTTGTCACTTTCAACAAGGTGCTAAGTAAATTTTTATAAAAAAAAACTCTCTCTTTGTTGCCTAGGAAAAATAACGGTATAAACTTTGTTTTTGTGTATTAACTTCTTGAAAAAAATAACTGTACAAACTTTGTTTTTGTTTACTCATTTCTTGACATTCTAAAACTTTTCGCTTCTCCGAAAAATTTAATTTGTTGTAGCATAAAAGAAAGCAAAAAAATTACACCACAACAGAACTTAATAACCAAGTTGACATACTTCTATGTATATATGTATATATATATGTAAATACCTATATATATTTACCTTCTCTATTCGTAAATAGTTGCTTTACCTTGTTGTAGCTTGAGTATTTAATTCCATTGTACATATTTTGTTTGAAAATCTAATTGCTTTCTCTGGAAAGTTATTTTTGTATGCCACAGGATGTGTTCTATTCTATGTGCTTTAACAGTTATGTGTGCTTTAGCTCATTCTCAAGATCAAATCGAAAAAGTTATTGTTCGAGAAATGAAATGAGAAATGATTTAATGTTGTTGATTCAAATTTGTTTATTTCATTTTTATATTGGTATTAAATATATTGGAATAAAAATTTTTGAGAACTGCTCTAAAAGCTCTGGAAAGCTTAATGCAAATATTAGTAGTCAAATTTACCTCTGTATATTTGCATATTTATTTTTTGATGGACAAAATGATACAATGTTTTGCAGTTGAAATTTAACAATTTCTATATTCATCAAAATATATCATATATATATATATTTATATATGGAAATATATATTA
The DNA here is from genome assembly GCA_021498325.1 of Bactrocera minax. Lineage (NCBI taxonomy): Eukaryota > Metazoa > Arthropoda > Insecta > Diptera > Tephritidae > Bactrocera > Bactrocera minax. The sequence continues at coordinate 570,079 of JAKEEE010000091.1, forward strand.
ACATTTGTAAGTCAATGTGTGTTATACGAATAGCATACGTGATGTACAAAGCTTTCCATTTTTTTGGCAAAGCCCAGACACATATCACATATCATTTCGGTTGTGTTTTATACTAAACCCCCTTTTTGTACAAGAAATAATTCTTTCATCTAGATCTTGATTCTTGAGATTGCTAATTTCCGATGAAGTTGTTAATAGGGCTTTCATTTGTTCATGAAAGAGAAAAGAAGATTGAGCTTTTTCTTTGGTTTGACTGAATTGCAGTTATGCTTTACAAGAATGTAGGGTAACATCAGGTCCATCACTGACATTAGGGTTCTTGAAAACAAAAAACTGTCAACCTATAGAAAACTTAAACTTCGTTCGAGCTTCCTTCAAGTTTTCGAATATCCAATTGTAATGCGCAATATCAGTGGTTCAGAAAAAGCTTTCACTAAGTCGGATAAAACTTAAGGCTTTTGTGGTATTTATTTTGAAAGCTTTTGAGACGCAAACACCCAGATTTCCGTTCAAGCAATTGGAACGATCGGATCAATTTGGAAAACAGATCGCTTTAGCCTATGTTTTAGTCAGTTCTCAGTGAGAGTTGTGGTTTCAAATTAGGTCTCCATAAAGGTATTAAAATCTTCTGTTGTCATTCAAGCATCAGATAAAATATCAAAGGAGGTTTCTAGAAGCTTAAAGCGCCTTCCACTAGTTCAATTATCTTTAATACCATATTCGTACAGATCAATTATTCATAGTCATTATGATATAAATAGAGTGCAAGAGTTTTCAAACTATTACTAGAGTATTCAAATCTACTCAATTTAGTTTAAAAATGTGTATCTGACAACTACCTACAAAATTTTCTCACTGAAAAAACACTGGCCTTTTGTAATTGAACATACTTCGCGAGGTTGCAACTATTTAGTTTATGAATTAATTTAATTGAATTCATTTTTAAATTAATTAAAAAAAATTAATTAAAAAATTAGACAATTGTCAATTAAGTACTAATTGGCCAATTAGTTAAATGTCCCATTATGTGTTAAATTGAGAACAATTAAATGAAATAAGAGAACAAAACAATTAAAGAGATTAAATCGATGGATTTTCCTTAATTGCTCAATTATGAGTGTGTTTGAACTTGGCATAAATCAGCACTGCCAATGAAATTACGAACTCTCTCCGAAATTGTGTTTGAAGTCAGCGCATTTTTAAAGCAAGTAAATATTAATTACTCTAAATAGAATTCCATAGGAAATGTTGACTTGTATGTAAACAAGCATAAGTTGATGAAAAACCTAGATGGCAGCAATGGCAAAATGCTTTCGCTGCGAGGCAACAACTTTGCGGCGAGGAAAGCCATAGCTGCTGGCTAGCGGTTTATTTATTTGTTAGCTTGGTTTTCGGAAAAGTTTTGATTGATTTCAATGTACTTGCATGATTTTGTGCAAACACCAAGCAAGCAATGTACGCACCGACAAACAAGCGGCAAATTGGTGAGCACACACCGTTCGGCTTTGGTAGGCGCAGCCACAAGTGGAAAAGTTGTTGAAGTTTTCGAAATTTTTGATTTTTCATACATAGTATATGCTGTGGTTGCATTTAATTTCATATTTTCTTTGAATTTTGATTTTGTTTTTGCACTAATGTATGTGTATGTGCATGTGTGTGTGTGTGTGTGTGTCGGGCTGTGTGAGATTCTGGAATGAACTGAATTGTTGATTGATGAATTGATTGGTTTAATGCCGCACAACAGCTGGCTGAGTGCACGCCACAAAGTCTTGCAGGCATTACTCCCATGCAAGAAGATAGAAAAGCAACAACAAATAGTAAAAGGATTATGCAAAATAGGTATATAAATGATTACTTATATTCTGAGGAGAGTTTGTGTGTGGTTCTTTTTCTGTTCTTATGCTCTAATGTCCTAATTAAGGACGTGAGGTCTTCAAACCAATGAAATTTCTATTTGTTGTAAGTGGTGTAAATGATTGGTTGGACATTGCAGCGAGTATTGAAAGGTCAAATAGGAGGCACATGGAAAAGGAATTCTCTTCAATTGAAACCAGTAAAATTTGTGTTGCTGCCGGCAATGTCCGTTATGCTCATTAACTCCCTAAATACAGTCCATCTGAAATGGCAATGGTAATGATGTCAAAGCATATACCAGATCACATAGGTCCCAAAATAGGGTGTTCAAGCCACCAAGAGTCGCTGTTTGTCAGTTTAAGGTCTTAAGAACGAAAAGGGATATGGGAAATTGAAAAGTCAAGCTTATAAATACGAAGGGTGTGTTTAGAGGCATTAATTTTGACATTTGAAGGCAAGTGATTATACTGTGAAGGCCAGTAGACCATTCCAACAGTACAATTTTACAACACTTCCAGCATATATGACTCTATCGCACTAATAAAGCGCCGAATTTTAGTCTTCAACTAATTAGTCACGGCTGATTTACTTGTCGTACGTTACAAACTGGTAGCCAATTGTACGAGGACGGGTCAATAAGTCCGTGACTTTTTGAATTTCTTTTTATTTTTTTTTCTTTATTCTTAAATATTTCTTTATTTTATTTTTTATTCCAAAAGTCACGTACTTATTGACCCGCCCTCGTAAGTCTTTTTTGTCATATAATTCGGTCACCAAATAAAGTGATGGTTCTTCGCGTTATTTAGCGTGTTGCACCGTTCTACTACGTGGGAAACCCGAAAGTCTAGAATTACTTGTGCTGGTATTCAATTTTAAAAAAGTATGAATCAATACTGCCTTTGTTAGGCAAACCACATCAGACAGTCCCTTTTTCTAAAAGCAAGGCTGCACTAAAAATTCGGCAAATTACTTCCCTTAGTTTGAACCCCTATATGTCCTATAAAAAGATCATTAACAGTCTTAAGCTGCCAACTCTGTATATACCTCGTTGGCTTGAAAATCTTAAACTAGACTTCTCGAATAAAAATATTCCAGTTGTTTTCAAGCGGTTTTTATTTTTGGCTTCTCTGAAAATAAAACATAGGGTTGAACACCAGACTTTATATATATTTCATTTTCAATGATATCAGTCAATGGGTAAAAGGGATCTCTTTAGTGTTGAAATAGATGGTGGTCAGAACTTAAGATCGAACCATTTCCGAATTTGTCGTATGTTTCTCAAACTGTTTACTTAATTATTTTGTAAATTACGCCACTAAAGTTAATCAGTTCTCGACTTATTCCCTAATGTTCGCTAAGGAAGTTTGCGAGTTATATGCGTGATTTGAGGCTATATTCCAAATAAAGATGACTTCGCCTTGAAATGCTTTTATTTTCTTGTACTATTATGTGTGCTCCCATTTGAGAAGACATTTAAGAAGAGTGAGAGCATAGAATTTTCAATATAAGTACCTTGATGAATCTACAAATTTTCCTCTCTCTTTTTATAGCGGCTTCTTCAGGCATCTCTTTAAAGTAGTGAGAAGTACAACAAAGATCTTCAGCTAGAAATTTTTTTCAGCTAAGCAAGTGAACAAATAGATCGGCGGACCTTCATCCTTAGGGAAATGCACAGAAACAAGAAATATGGTAACAATTGTAGCCTTAAAAAAAAAAGGGCCTGGATATGACGACGCAAAGGCATAAGGGGTTCTGAGTAAACTAAAAAGGCATCTATGTGGGCTTGGAAGCAATTGGTTCATACATTAAAAGAAGCTCATGCAGCTTTGTCATGGAAATTAGTAAGAAAATAAACCTCCGATACCTCTGCTAATATCCAACATAGTCACAAGGCAGTACTTTTTGCACTATTTTCCTGAAAATTCCTTAAAAATTATGGTCCAAAGGCAGAGCAAAAATGCTGCTGTGAGTAGTTAAAAAAAAAATTAATAAATATATATATATATATGTGCCTGATTTTTTCAGCTTCGTACTGATTGAAATGGTGGAAGATAAAACTTTATAAGTCGAATAATATTAATATCCGTGTGGTGAGTACCGAAAAATGTCATTTAAAAATGATCAGCATAAAACCGAGTGAAGTTTGGAGCTCCATCAGTATATGGTGCATATCTGGTAGGAACAGCAGAAACTCCACGAGTGGCATAAAAGTCATTGAAGCTGACTGCATAAAAGCATGCCAACAGCGGATGCCAGTATGTCTTGTGGACGAGCGAGAAAAGCAGTACCGAATGCCAGCCATGCCATCAGCCATCCAGCCATACAGCCAACCAATGTCAGTTGCTGATAAAACATCTGCCACACAGCATGAGACGCTGTGCATGCATTTCGCCCCATTTTACGGCTCGCATGTATTTTACTTTTCTTTCAAAAATATTCAAAAATGGCAAAAGGTAATTCAGTCGTACGAGTTTGCATGACTTCGTCCCTGTGTCGTGCGCGAGCAAGTGGCATCAGGGAGTATTTTAAAACGCACCGCTTCTGCGTCACGTATTGGCTGTATGGAGGAAATTGAAGTTACGATTATATGCCAACAAACGTCAGCAGGGTGAGGCAGTGCAACCAGGTTGCTATAGTCTATGGTGCCGCGGAGCGCAGCGGGTCACATAATGCTATATACCGGCAGTTATTTATGAAGTGAAAATCATAGTAGGTGAAATATTTACACAAACTCTGGGTTGTGTGCGTTTCTATGGGTAGAGAGCTCAAAGCTATTACAGGAGAATTTCTCTATGGTGTGGCAGAATATTTGTGTAATAAATTGGATATTTATGTATTTTCAATATGCTATCCCCAGCCGTTTCTTATATTCTTCTTTTGGTATTTTTCGTTAAGTTTGGTGGTGCTAAAACCGTAAGGATGCCCCCGAAAGATATACGGGTACATGGCAGAATCTGTTTTATAACCAAAACCCTATAATTAAAGATTTACGGTTGAGTATCCAAGCCCATAAAATTTTGAGAGCTTAAATTAGATTAGGTTGGATGTCTCTCATAGTGCATAGAATACTAAAAAAATGTGAAGAATTCATTTTGAGATCGCTAACAATGCCGATAGTTACCTAGCTTAGTTGAGGTTATTGGAGTAGCGTGTTTTTAAGAACTAAGAGTGGCGCAAGGAGTTTCGAGAAGCGCATAACAGGAAATTTCAAGTTTTGTGAGTAGAAAAAATGGGAGCTGCTTGTTCGGCAATCAAACATGGTATAGCCTCTAAAATGGCTAGCACTTACAAAGTGTAAAATAAATCCTACTTTGAACTTGTAGCTGAATATTAGCCTATAACATTAGAGTTTTATAAGTTTTAGACGCCGACGCACGTTTGAAGTTAATTTTCCGAAAATCATTTGTTGTCAGAAATACATACGTTGGCTTGTCTGCCGAGAGACGACCGCTATTTCAAGAAGCTTTCTTCGATTTCGGCGAAAGTTGGGATCAAAGTCAGCTCCATTTGCTGTGCTCACTTCTAACCACTATTGGAAGGCAGTCACCAAAGAAAGTCTCCTCAAATTTTTAGTAAAATTTCGACTCTCCCAATATCCACATAAGTCAGAGATACCTAACAAAAGAACCGCCACTAAAATTATCTCCAAATAATTTTTCAGTAAATTTTTAACTATTAGAAGACACACCGGAATATGACATACTAAAAAAAAAAGCATACTTTGTTCTCTTGGACAAATATCTGTTGGAGCATGAGGGGTAAATTTTCTGGGGAAAATATACATATGCCAGTCGGGAAGGGTCAAGCAAACATTTCTCATTATTGTTGCCAAATTGAGCTGTACTCAGCGTAATGTTCTAACTTTAAACTATTAGGAGAGCTTCTTATCTGATTCAGGGAAATGGTGAGAAGTCAACTGGAAAGGCGAAAAATTCTTGCCTTAAGATCAAACGGTCAATAAGGACTACCACCTACAAGTTCAACGCCCCGTTTGAGTGAAGCCATCCGAAAAAAAAATGCCCGAATTTGTTGAAAAACAATTCATGGCTTTTGCTCAATTCTCAAACAAACACTTCGTTGTTTGTTCGTGAATTCATGGGCAAAAACAGCACGGTAACGATGCCTCAGCCACCATATTCGCCAGACATAGCTCGGTGTGACTTTTTCCTATTTCGAAAATGACAAGAGAACCTTAAATGGCCAGGGCTGTCTTTTACAAGTATAGATGACATTGAATGCGCATCGCTGAAAGAGCTGACAGAGCTAGAGGCTATCCCAAAAATCGAGATTGAGAAGTGTTTCGACGATTGGAAGAACCGCTGGCATGGCATATGTGCAAAATATCGAATGGAGACTATTTTGAAGGCGAAGGCGACAAATATTAATATAGACGAATGAATAAATATTTCTTTCAAGAAACCAAAAATTCCCGGAATTTTTTGAACACACCACGTATTCGAAGTATAGCCACTATTTGCTTGCGATGATCTAATTTTAGAAGGGAGATGCAGTTCCTCGAAAAAATTCAAGATAGGAAATTATGAAGGCGAGACCTGGACTTCTAATAGAAAGACTAACAAGTGGAAAGTGAGTCCGCAACAAGTCTTGGCAGTTACCAAGAACTTCTACACAAAATCATTATGTGCCTGATTGGCAAAATGGAGCGCGCTATTTGAACAATAATTCTGAAGAATATTTGCGCTTTAAATACTTGATCGACCATATTCGAACTCATCATATTTGATGTTAACTATGAATATAACTTTCATTTTCGAAAGGTTGAATATACGAAATTGATTTTTTATCACTTCCATATATCAATATATTACGTTCGCTGAATAATAGCTGCAAATAAATGATCATATTGGCGCAATTGCATATTTATCAGCAGCTGCATAAGAGCCGAAATATCAAAAAGCACACACGAGCGCGCCAAAATACGCCCTACATACGTGCATACATAGAAATAAAGTGCTCATAAATTTTGATGCACACACACACACATACACTTACGCATATGTATTGCCAAACCATTGAAGAATGATGCGGCGCTGCGGTTCAAATATGAAGAATATGAATGGCAAAAGTAGGATGGCGAATAATTTAAGACTTTTAAAAATGCATAGAAAACTGTGGAATCGGATGTTGCAAGGCAAAGCACTAGGTTAGACGCCTTCGCCTTCGCCTTCGCCCATATGACCGCCCCAGCAACTGGAGTTGCCACGCGCAAATGATCGGCCCAACGATCTGAGCAGCGACACGCCAGCCTATCCGGACAGCAGAAAAGTTAAAGCAAATAAAATGAAGATTGGCAAATAAGAATTGAAAAATAAAAATGTTTGGCTAGCAACAATAGCAATAACAATTTCGTGATGGCGTGCAATGGCAGCCAATTCCCTGGCATTATTTCGCAAGCTATGAATTTTCCATATATTTGCACATATTTCTCAATGAATTTTTTCTATTACGTCTACTTGCCAGCATGTCTAAATTGCAATAGTTGGTTGGTGTAAGCGCGTATACGCTTGTATGTGTGTATGTGTGTATGCGTGTATGTGTTTTGGTGTGTTTGCGCGCGCTTGTTGGCTGACATTGCTAATGGATTTTAAATGAGCATCATAAATATGAGTAAATTGCTGCAATGCCGCCGACACTGATGCTGATGCCGTTTGTTGTTGTTGTTGTTGTTGTTGTTTCAGCCGACTTTTTCTGGCGCAAGCACCAGCTTCATCACATATGTATATATCATGTATCATGTATGTGTGCATTGGATTGTTTGTGTGTGCGTGTGTGTGTGCGTGCGTTTGCTGGCGACGGCATTATCGTTGGCACCGTTATTTGTACTGTTTGCATGCGCCATTGCTCGCTATCACAGAGTGTCCAAGCAATTCGCTGTCGCTGCCTGTTGGCCTAGTTAGCGTTCCTCCTAGTTGCTGTACCTTCTAATGCGTCGCTGCCTTTTTTATTTTTCTAATTTTGTTGTTGGACATTTATTTTGTTAATACTTACAAGGCATTTTATAATAAAGGCAGTTTAATCAGCGTAACTGTTTGTTCAATATTTTTTAGTGAATTTTCATTATTTCAAGGTCTTAATACCTTAAGTTATGATTATCTGGGATACAGAAAAGTCTTGCTTCTTCGTCTGATTTACAGTTTGACTCATCGTTCCTAACTCCTCGGTTGAGGAGCGAATAGCTTGTTTCTAACTGCTCATAAGTTACATTTCTCATATTTTAGACCTGAGAATAGTTCCATCATATTGCCATGTGATTTGTGACACTTAGCCTTGGTTCAGTTGCCTAACACTTAGTGCTGGAGAGTTCTTGGCACTGACTCATATTGTACTTGAACATTTGTTGATCATATCTTAAGACTTCCGGGGTCTTCATAGAAGTAGTTCTTCTAAGATTTTTTGTTTTCTCATAAAAAGACACATTTCCGATTTCTCTGGATAAACAGTGAGTTCTTGTTGCTCTGTGGAGTAAGCGGGATTATTGAGGGCATTAAAATAGATGCCTGAAGGGAGACAATATACAATTTTATGACACCGCGTAAAGTAGGTGGAGTAGCTAGTTAAGCAGCAGCTGTTTTGGAGAGCACTTTTGAAGATTTAGCTAAGTGTTTTTTTTTATGAGAGTATGCCTAATATTTGGGAGCTTGTGGGATGAGTTCATCGTAAATTTTTTCTATGCTTTTTTACAGAAATATGTTAGCTTGATCTGTTTATGAGATCTCATCGCCGAGGTAGTCTTTCTTCACTGGTTTTGGGTTGAAGATAACTTTGGACTTTTGACATCTATTTAGCAAGAACGTAGTCTGATTGTCGTTCACTCCATTGGGTAGCAGTTTATTATCGCATTGCAGCCAAAATCTCTCTCCATTCATATTTTCCAACACACAGCACTTGTGATGTGCCTTGAAAGTCCTGCCAGTGAGTTTTAGTAGATCGGTTAATTTTCGAAATATGAGAAATATGAAATCGAAGTGATGAGAGCGTAGAAATTTGGGTTTATATCTTTAATATAGTTGCTACCCTAGAAGTTGTATTCCTCAGCACGAGATTTAGATTTAATGAAAATTTTTTTTTTGGTTAGACAAAACTGCATAGATGCATTTGTAACTATTTTTGTAGTTTTTATTTTTACTTGGTCGGCAGTCACAGCCACGGCTCTCTTCACTAGGTTACCCTAAGGGTGGTAGTAAACATCCCTTTGTTCGAATCTCGGTAGTGTAGGGACGGTGATCCTAATAAATGAACGTAACATCCTTTACTCATTTCAGCTATTCAATTGCACCTTCTTCCATTCATTGGTTCATGCTCTCTTTTACCACAATCTACAGCTACTAGTACCGCCCGGTATTCTCCTTATGACTGATATGAGTACTCAGCTGTTCTTGTCTCACATGTTTCAGCTTTAACTAACCTAAACTATTACTTTGTAAAAATGCTGTTTTCATTTTAGTTTTTTCATTTGATTGTCATTACATATTATCCCTTCGGCCGGTACAACCAATTACGACGACAACATACTCGAAATTTTCATTCGATTCCCCTCAACACACAATGTGTAATTAAAGTTTAGTTAGACTTACTAAAGAGTATAGTCAACTCTTGCGGCAGCAAGGGACATCAATAATGAAAGCAGCATACATGCTGGGCATTTCATTGGAAATACACTTAATTTGCCTCGTTTGTATAACGGTAAAGGCTGGTGCAACGATAATGAAATAGTAATTTAAAATTTCGTAAAATGTTGCCAATGAATAGGTAGCAGATGGAGTAAAATCTCAGCAGTGAGGTGTTGACGAAATTTGGTTGAACAAGTAAGGTAGTGCTAAGTTTGGATGGAATCAAATATAAAAAAAAACTCGCACAAAATTACCTTTTTGTTTTGGAAGCCTTATTCTTTATTAGTTGAAGTAATGTAGTGTATGTGATGTGATGATGTGAACATGTGTATGTGTGAATGTAGTGATTTGAGCGATATTGTGACCGTGATGCCAACTAGCGGATATATTCATGCTGCAGATATTTTATTTAATGAATATAATTATTTAATGAAATGAATATATGATTCAACTATGAAATGAGTTGACTGGTGAATATGGCTTTTCATAAAACAGTTCATTTTAAAACAGTTCAACCACAGCGCCATCTATCGGCTAAGTTTTTTAAACCTTATACACAAATTCTTGTGATAAATATATGACCCAAGTATAGACTCAACGAGATTGTAAATACATCTTTTAGATCCTCATATCATAGATAGACTCAGCGCCACCTAGCGGATCGAAGTAACAACCCAAATTGTCTGTGGTATGCCTGTCACAACATATTCGAGTTTTGGCCAAATTCTTCGGGGTGTGACTAGGTGAAGTGGCGCGATTGCCTCAAAATCTCGATTGATAAAAATAGCTGTAAGTGGAACAAAGCTCTTATACTCTGCGCCACATGTTGCGAGTGTATAACAGTCACCTGGAACAGCTATATTGTTAAGCATACATGCAGCTGTGTGCCTGTGTGCCCCTAAATGTATGCAACATGATAGCCCGATAATTTTACAATATTAAAAGGGCTATTTGTTGGTTACCTTTGGGTCAAAATTGTGGTCCAGCGCCTGAAAGTAGACTTGCACAACGAACATATATAAAAATGCATGAGTGTAGGCACATACCAATTTCCTTCTTTTGTTTTTTTGCTTTGTTTACAATAACTAACAATAGCGCCAAGAATTATGAAGAACTTACTGTAAACACACCACATGCCCGGGTAGAGGCAGGAATGCCTACAGCACTACATGATACTAGACAATGCCAGAGTAGACACTCGTGTGCTGACTACACGAATATGTGTATTTGCGTGGGTATGCGTGTGTGAGTGTGTGTGTACGTGTGTGTGTGTGTGTTTGCGACATAACTATGCGCATTATATTCTGATTTCAGACTTAATCCTCACAATTTTGCCGCCCCCTTCTGCCTGTTGCGCCCCTCTCAACCGGTTCGTAATGCTTGGTGTACGCGTGGTAAACATGTGAAACAGCTTTCAGCCTACTGTCAATGTTATTGCTGTTGTTGTTGTTGTTGTTATAGATGTTGCTGCCAGGATATGCAAGTAAATTTACTTCTCAGTATTATTTATGAGATTTTTGTTGTGCAACTCGTACTCGCTTATGAATTCCTGTCGCATTCTGCGTAATTCAAAAATATACAATACCTTACAACAGATAAGGGCTTATAGCTTTTCAAGCGCATACAATCTCATACATATGAGCGTGCGTGCGTGTGTGTGTGTGTGTGTGTGTGTGTGTGTGTGTATGTTGTGCTGAATTCCAACATGTCTACGTAATTGTAGAACATTCAGCAGGTTCGTTGGCTGGTAGTGCCGTTACTTGTCCAGTGGCACGCATTGTGGAAATCTTTGTCGCAATCACAGTCCTGCATGCCGTTATAGCATCATGTGACACGCTGATCCTGCCACGATGGGCAATTCCAGAAGTGTGGCACAACAAAAGCTTTGAAATCTTTTGACTCATGGAGGGACTTATGACCTTGCAGAGTTCTAACTGTATAGTTTTAAAAAAAGACTTATATGCTGGTGCAAATATTAACAGGAAACTTAGGCTGAATTCGGCTAGATTTGTTTATGTTTACCTAACCGGTGCAAAACGTAAAGCAGTCGATTATTGAAAGATATATAGAATCAGTCTAACTTGGCCCAAGTAACTGACTAAGTATTATTTTTTAATGTTAAAAGCCTTCTTAGGTTTTTTTTTTATTTAATGAAAGCTCGAGTGAGTTTGATGGATGACACCTTCTAAATAGACTCACCAACTTTTGTTTCGTTAGTAAATTTAGTTGTTTCGATTTAGAGTTATTAACCGTTAGTGAGAGCCCTAAAATTTAATCTACATTTTTGCCACCTTGTTTCTTTGTAAATTTAAAGTGTTTTTTGTTTTGTAACTTAAGGCAGCTTAACTAAACATACTTATTCCGACATTATCTATAATAAGCTAACCACATTTAATTTAACATTATCCAACCTAACCTAATTACTCTTAATGTAGTCTTTTTAAATGGTTTAAAATCAAATCAAATGGAATCAAACCCAACCTTATTTAACTTAACTGAAATTCAACCCATCTTAACCTAAGCTAAGGTATTAATCTCATATAATCTAATCGGATCTGTCCAAATCTTGCCTGGCCAAACTTTGCTTTTTCGCCCTCTGCGTTTGGAAATTGAAGGAATTATTTTTTGTAACTGAACCTCATTTATTAGAACTTCAAGTAACGCTACTTAGCATAACTTAACTTATTTTAATCTAACATGAGTTAACTTTATCTAACTTAGCATAACTTAATCTAATTTTTCTTCACTTATCTTTACCCAACTTAACTTATATTTACCTTAAATAATAATAACGTAAACGTTAACGTAATTTACCTAACATAGTGAAAACTTATCTCAACTTAACTCAACAAACTTATGGACTTATCTCAACATGACTGAAATTATCATAACTTAACCTAAATTATCTGGTTTGGCATAATGTAATCTAGTCTAATAATCTAATCTAATGTAATCTAAGAAAAGTTGACCGAATTTTACATAAACTAACTAATTATTTCCGTTTAGGTTTTGACCAACTCTTCAATGTTTTCAGCTTCCTAATAATTTAAAAAAAACTTACCCACTTACCATCTAGAATTCGATACTGTAGTGTCTTTGGAATTGCTCGCATATTTATGACCATCTATATTTCTCTACTGTATATATAGGCATTTTATGTCTTTTGCTTGAGACTAAAAAAGTCGCCCAACCCCCTTCTGGACACACTGCCGTGCCACAAAGTGGACCTTACTGCAGCTAGTTGCCATATGCTGCAGCCCTTTTCTGTCACATCACGAATGCATGCGGCTCAGCAAGCTATGATGAATGTTCGCAACCAAGAGTCAGGCTTGTAAGCCATGTAAGGGCTAAAAATGCTTAATATTAACATATGCGAGCATAATTCAACACACACATGCACACACACATACGCAGATATGCATTGCAGGAGTAAAAAAGAAAACAAAAATAAAATAAAATGTGCCAACAAATGGAAGCTTGTCGTAAAAGTCCGGCATTATCAGGCACTTTCGACTGCTTATTGAAATGACATTTTTACCCAAAAGTTGTATTTTTGCATAATAAAATAGAATTTCGAGTGAGCATGTGTAAATATTTGCAGCTGTGCGTATGTGCTGCATTTGCTATGCATACTTTACATTTTTAGGTATTTTTGAGCGAAATTAATATTTTAATTCAGCTTTAGGCCGAAATGCCACAAAGCAAAGGACCTGCTGTAGCCAAAGCCATTACAAAACTCAAGCAAAACACATTCACATTGCTGCTGCTTTTCTCACACAACATACGCATGCACATACTTCTTACATAAATTGTCCTTTTTTCGAAGGAAATTTCATTTCCCAAGCACTTTTCACAAGCTAAGCAAATGCTGAGGAGTTTATACATGCTACCGAAATGTAGATTTTGTATTTTGTATTGTTGTTTAATATGATTTTTGTGATTTCATACAGCTGGTTAAGTCACTTGTACTTACGAGGGTTTACTTTATTGGGGCAACCAATTTAATTTGCAGCCGTTGTGAAGTACTCTGTCGGCGCTATTAGGGAAATTGCTGTGCAGCTGCTTGTTATTTGCATAGCAACTGCTTTGTATGCAAGTGTGTGTATGTTTTCTTTCTTTTAGTAGTGCTTTAGAAGATGACATTTTATACATTTTATACATTTCGGACATTTAATAAGTTTAATAATACTTCTAACACTACACTTGAGTGTGTACGTGGCGTATGAGTGATATTTAATAGTGATATTGATACATGGATCCTATAAGCATGAAATGCCGTTTGTTGTTCAAGGGGAAGTCGCCAAAACGACTACATTTGCTATGGCTAGAAGAATATTAGAATGATCACAAAATGCCGCTAGGTGGCGCTCTAGTCAATAAAATTATAAAAATGGCGTTTACTGCTCAAACTGGTTCATATTTGTAAAATGTGAATGTTTCCTAATCAAAGATATCTTTACCTTAGCGAAAGTGAAAGCGTTTCAGTTCAGATGTTTTTAAAAATCTTAATTACATCCTGTAGGCCAAACTCATACGAAAAGTTTGTCGAACATAGCAGAAAGTGATAAAATCATGATCGTCTTGAATTTCCCATAAAATTAAAAGGGTCACGAGTACTGCCCTTGAGCGTTCAATATTATATTGTTATTAACAAAATTATATTATTACTAATAGTTTTCACTTATTATTGTCTGAGACTCTTCGTTTTTCCTTTGCAGTTTGAACTTATAACTTCAGCAGAATAGAAAGTAAGTTGGCCCGGCGTAAACGCAGCATTTTTGTGGTGAGTGATTTTTGTAAATTGAGCAATAAGAATAACTTTCCGCTTAATTTTTATTATGAAAAAATTTTTGATCACTGTGTAAAAGCGGGCATGAAATTGTCGCGCATTTGAAACAATTTTCCTTACTCCTTTACCGGTTTCATAAATCAAAATTTTTGCTAAAAAAATTTAATCCTCTTGAAATAATGGTACAATTTTTTAGGAAGTCTTATAAGTAGGTATTATGAAAGTGCTGAAGATTTTCGATTCTTTCATCGTAATCATAATTATGTTTTAAAAAGGAAAAATATTATTATTCCGAATAACATGTTATGTTTTGCTTATACCATTTTGAGAGCAAAAGGTCTCGCCGAAGTCGAATAATCGAAAATCATGCAAGCAAGTGCGACTTTCAACGGGAACTCATTGCTTACCCTTATGCTAAAAAATAGTTTCTTTCGAAGAATTTGAACGACGAAGTTTTAAAAGATAAGATATAATTCATTGCCGTTGTTTGAAGTATATATATATTAGCAATTGACTTCAGAAATAAACTTATATTTCTTTGGTCAATTTGAAAAATTTTTACCCAAAATGTTGTCGTATAATGGTTCATTTTTTTTTTTACTGCTTTAAGGAGGAAGAGAAATATATATACTGCTAGAGAAATAGCGCTGAAATTTTAGTAAACCCGATGCGGACTTTGTGGAAGACTTCTTGATAAGTTTCATCGAATTCATAACGAAATTGTAGTATTTAAAGTGCCCCATATTAGTACTAGGAAAAGCAATTGTCCTCCCGGGCAAACGCAGTTCTCCAGAATGTGGTACTAGGTGTATCATGTATTCAAATTACCACTGATAACCCACAGAAGTCTAGGCTGAACCTGCGAGTTAGATTTTGACAAGAAAGAACTTTTCGTAAAACCTAGTAGCCATTCAAAATGCGTGTAATTTGTGGGTCCAAATAGTTGTCGAATAACATTAGGACATATTATATAATATTATACACAATATACACGCACTACAAAACTTACTTGCGCCATGATATTAACGACTATTTTTTATTAAAAAGAGTTAGTACAATTTGTCTAAAATATTTTTGGTTGCTGTTGCATATTAATGTATGTCTATTTTCAAAGTGCTCCATCTTGTTGCTTTTCGAGAGTAAGAGAGAACCTGACCCTGACAATGATAAAACTTGCCATGCTGTCTTACTTAAGTCTCCGCATGTTCTTTATGGTTCGGTGTAGATATGAAGTAGTCCACCAACATCCTAACTCTACGCTATTTTCACCTTTTCTCAGTTGTAGCAGTTTCATGTAATCATTGTTCCCATGGGTGTCCATGCA
Source organism: Bactrocera minax (assembly GCA_021498325.1). NCBI lineage: Eukaryota > Metazoa > Arthropoda > Insecta > Diptera > Tephritidae > Bactrocera > Bactrocera minax. The sequence goes on from JAKEEE010000091.1 coordinate 585,677, forward strand.
ATGAGTCTAAAAATCTTACGAATCGAATTTTTTATTTTTTTTCGAAGATGGCGAGGTATTATCATCTTCGTATTATCTTTTTGACAGTTCCTCACTTTAATAGAGTATTGATCTCATACTTTTGGACTCTCTTTCGCACTAACTGTTCAACTTATGAGAGTTTATATAAATATTCAGTAGTTTTAGGCCTCGCTAAGAACTTGCCTTTGACTGTTCAAGTGTGTTCTCGGTTAGGCTGAGAAGAGGAAAGTACTAAGAAGTATGTGTACTCAGTTATTTGGTTCATTCGAGTTGAAAAATATCAAGTTCCAAAACTAATTAGAATAAATTACTTCGGTATACCGGTATTGCATAAGGAACCACTTAAAGAAAAACTCTCCAAAAGGGTTAAAAAGAAAGTCTTAATCAGAAGTTTTTTTAAATTTTGATTAAGGTCAGATGGATTACAGTTCGTAGCTTTGTGAGAAAGCATATGGACGGTATACACTCTAACCACTCTCCTAAGCTCCAGCTCCATATGGAGATTTTAGAGTTATTATTCAAACTCTATCTTTATGAGCACAATAAGTCTGTAAGAACAAAAAAGTTCTGTCATTAAACTTTTCTTGATCATGGCGTTATTATAACAAATAGTGTTGAAAACTTGTATTAAGTTCACAGTTCTTCAAAGTAATTATAGGCATTAGGGGACCACTCTTCATGTTATCCACTGCTCGTTGCCTTAATATGCTTACCACTGTTCAAATTGATGAGATAATTACCCAAGCTTGCCTCCCTTTTAAGTCGCTCTTTAAAAATGTTGCTGCAAAAAGTGGCAATTTTAAGTCATTGGCCGCCGCACTCTTACAGCCAGACAAGCATTTGGCGCATTTTTCGTAATCGCTTTCCACCGCCTACGCCATCAACTTAAAAATGAAATTTTTCGCTTTTCCGCGCTCATTAGTGCAAAGAATTAACGGAACGATTGCTAGATATCAACTCTCATACGCTTTATTTGTGGGTTCTTTTTAGCGGCAGAAAGCAGTCGGGCGGCCACGCGGCCATCCAACCAACGGTCCAGCCAACGGTCCAGCTAGTGAGGCAAACAACATTTTTCGTTTCACTGATTTCTCCGCACAATTCCACTAAAGTCACCTAACTGGGTGTGTATGAGTGGAAATTTGTATGTATGTGTGTGTGTGTGTGTGTGTGTGTGTGTGTACGAGCGTAGAAGCAATTAATTTGATTGCCTACTTACAGTTCACATTCAGCGTGACAGTTGTCTCCAGCTTATGACCCTCGGAGATGGCACGATTCCAAACGACGCATTTATATTTGGCGCCATCGTCAGCGCGTCTTGGCAGTATTTGTAATGTTGCATTGGTGTAATGATTCTTGGAGCCGCCTTTCAGTATATACGATTGTAACGGTACGCTGCTGCCCTCGCGAAACCAACTGCAATAGCAATAAAAACAAGAATTGCCATACAGAATATGAAAAAAACACGGAGAAAGAGTGAGAGAGATAGGGATAGTAAAATATAGTAAATGAGGAAAGTATAGCACATGTATATACATACATACGCACACATATAAAAAAATACGAAAAAATTAGCCGTACATTTGTGTAGTGGAGTGGTGGCTAGCTCTGGCTGGCGCATTAGACAAGAACGCCCTAGCGAAATTACGAAATAATTTATCGAATTTATCGTTCGACTTGACTATCTCGCGCTGCGCTTTAAATATATATGTGGTGGTTTGTTTATGTGTGCGTGTACTTTTGCAGCAAATCGTCTTACTTTTCGTAGCTCATTTCTTTTTCTAATTACGTCTTAATATTGCTGTGGCTTCGGTGATACTTTCTAGCGTCGCTTTGGCGAGGAAAACGTGGTGTACTAAAGTGGTGTGGAGGAGTGTGGATAAAAGTGAAAACTGATACTTGTCGACAAATATCTAATTCGTGAACAAAATGATCAAAATATCATAATGTATATATTTATTTTCACTTTAAATACTTCGTCGAATTTATGGAGGTTGATGCCAATTTTTTTAATTTATTAAACAACAACACCTATTTCTTTAATAAAGTACTCAATTTAAAGGAGAAGTTTTAAAATAAACAGCACAATGTTTGAACGATCATAGAGGGACTGACATTTCATTTGAATATTTAGTACTTAAAGCCACACTTTAGCGCTCATTTCTGGAATATGTGCACAACAATCGTTCCCGTGGACGCTATGCCGTCTGTGTAAGGCTTAGTTGGAAGTAATCCAATGTCATCTGTTATGAGTCCACACTTATTCCAAGTCCTTATTACTTAATATTCTTTTTTTTGTCATTTTGTCATTTTGTAAGACCTAATACTATATATACATATATCGGTCAGCATGAGCGACTGTATCGCTTGGCACATGCTCATATTATATAGCCACTAAATTCTTGCTACCATTCTGCGTTCCTCATATTGCTTATTTCTAAAAGCCTTGACACAAGTACTAATACATTTGAAGGCTTTGAAACCATGCCGCAGCCCCCATAAAGTAAGTTTGATATGTTCTCCGGATGTCCGGGGATTTTCTTTAACCATCATTTAAATTTGTATACCAAAGGTCAGCGCTCTCTATAACTGTTTAAGACAGTCGACTCCTTTTTACATATAACTTAGCCTTATCTTAACTGTATATATACAAAAAGCCATAAAGCATATAATGCGAACTTGCAGCTATTGGAGAATTTAGATTGCCACCATCAAGAGTAAAGGAAAAAAATATCGAAGTAAATAATTAGAAACTTAGCGCTACACATGTAGCAAATACTAAAAATGCTAAATTGCTTCAAAGCTTTCAAAGTTCACAACATTTTGGTTCAATTTCACAACATTTTCTCTATCATAATGTGCTACACTGCGTATACGTGGCATGAAAAATTCCGTTTCTGATCTCTCACTTTGTTCCTTAAGTCAACATAATTTTCGAAGTCAATCAATTTACGTTTACTTTTAATTTCATTTTGACCTTAACTTAACTTTGCTTTCACTACAACAGTTGATAGCTCAGGCATGATTTAGCTGAGCGGAATACTCGAAAGACTGGTAGTGAACAGTGGTAGGCTTGGTTGGGCAGATATGTGTGGTAGCACAGATGGAGGTGCAGAGAAAATTTATGCCTTAAATTTCACGAGTGCAACACTTGACTAACGGTTCCTGTGTTTTCACAGTCATATTTTCCAATAGGCTTGCGACTATGAGGGCTCTCTCCAGCAGCACTTACTCGAACGAATGCACTGAAGTGTTCAGCTCCGAACTTGCGTTAATAAAGAAGAATCATACTCTGTGAAGTGTGGAGGAATTGAAGCTGATTTTTGTGTCATATTCTTATTTATATTGCCATTTGAAGCTGTGTGATATGGACTACATTGAAGTGTTTAAGTAACTATAGAGTTTAATTTAAATAAAATGAGTTAAAACTCTTCTTACTTCATAGCAGAGTTTAAGAAACTCTTAGTCAAATTTGATGTTTTATTTTATAATTATCGGCCTGTCTAAAACCGGTGTCTAAGAAGGTCGGAGCTTAGTTTGATATTTGCTTTTAGAAAAATTAATCGTTTTCATTGTGTGTTCAAACTCTGAGTTTAATGTTTACTTTTTGTATACGAGCTACTAACAATGCGGTGTTTTCGTTACTATGAGTTATCAAATAAAACTCAGTTCTTTTCATTGTGAGGTTTAGGAAACACTGAATTTATTTTCATATTTTTTTTTAAGTGACAGATTGTAAAATATTTTCAGAGGGGTGTTTAAGCAATTGTATTTTTAATATGATATTTTTTGTGTGACTCGATTTTTTTCTGTTGTAGTGTTTAAGAAACTCGTTGGTGGATAGAACTTATCATATTTTGAGACCTCTTCTTGTTGTTGTCTGTTAAATACTAGAATGATTCATAAACTTAAAGTTAAGTTCATTTCTTGAGTATACAAGGCGTTTTCATTATAGTGTTTAAAATACGGTTTCTTGTATGAGAATGAGTTAGGCATTAGATAAACTTTGTGTGGGGTATTTAACAAAGTCTGAGTTTATTTTGAAGACTTTGCTGAAGGAACGATTTGTTTTAATTTAAGGTGTTTGAAAAACATTGAGTTCGACAATATATGTACAGGTCTATAGGGTGTCGTGTTGTTTAATGAAACCTAAGTACTTTTTGACATATTTGAGATGTATATAAAGTGTTTTCACTGTAGTGTTTAATAAACTCTTTGTTTGTACCGGATTTTCTTTGGATATGTACAAGCCGGTTTTATTGTAGTGTTCAATATTGAGTCTAAACAGCAAACATTGCGCGTCATTTTCATTATTGTACCCCTAAGCGCCCAAAAATAGTGGTGTTTAAGGCGGGTTTGTATGGGACGCAGCGTAATTTTGTATAATTTGTAATACTAAGGAACAAAATGATGAGAAAGTGTTCTAGTACTTGTATGGTAGTGAAGAATAGTGTTTGAGTGGACCGAGGAAGTGGTTACTAAATAATTTTTCTTACTTTCGAACCACTGTAGAGCTGTGGTGAATTGTTTGCCCGAGTTAATTGGAGTATCTCATGAGTTTGGTATATTTTAATTGGAAGCGCACGAAGTCGAAATAAAGATGGTACTCACTAGTTGTGACATAGGCAAAGAAACTCCAGTAACCAAAATTAGATCATTATTTTACTCTAGTGCTAATTATTTTATCTTATTCATCATGCTGACTATAATTGCTTTTAGTTTTTTAATTCGATTTTTTTTCTACCCTCTTCCTATTGCAATTTCTTCAATTTGTGTACTAGTGTTTGTGTGTATGTGTGTATGTGTGTATGTGTGTATGTGTGTTTATTGTTTGCGGCGACTAAATATATTTACTTTCCATCCACTGACCTGTCGTTAAGTCACAATTTTCACTTAACAATTTTCACTTTACTTACGTTATCGTTGGATCCGGTGAGCCACCTACACTGCTACAAGTCAATTCTAATGGTTTATCCTCGGTGGCGATGGCAATGTTGCCCGGCGTTATCATTGGCGGATGTGGCGGTGTCAAAACTGTCAAATTGTAAAATTCCTGATGTACATCGGCACCGGTGCCTTTGGCCTTGATCCGACACTCGAAGCGGCCATTATCGCGATTGTATGAGGTGTTTTTTATTTGCAAGTCATAAATCCCACGACCTGGACGAAAATCCACTCTGCAAAAAGAGAGCAAGGACAAATTGTATAAGAAGAAGAAGAAGAAGAAGAAGAAGAAGAAGCTGTAGTGCATGAATACGGCAAGAGTGTGCGTGAAAGAGATACATATAAAAATTTTTTTGTTTTTGTTGTTTTTTTTCAAGTACTGTGGCAAGTGCATTGAGAGCGCATTGGTGGGTGGTGGCAGCGGTGGGTGGGTGTGCGGTATATTTATATTGAAAAAGTGATAATGGTGAAAGCGTGCAAACTGGTGGCAGCAGTTGGCTAGCCACTCAGGGCAACAGCTGCGGTTCGAGCTCACAGCTATGACGCTGTGACGCTTGACGGTCACTGCTGCAGCAGCGACAACAACAACAGCAGCAACAAAGTTATTGTTTGCATGTCAAAGTTATTGTATGCACAGCGGCTACTTTGCCACTCGGTCGCTGTGGCGGCGCAATCAAGGACATCGTTCGCGGTGCTATATACACTTGCCCCAGCAACACCCCGGCCGCACCGCACAGGCTCAGTTGCTCCAATTTCGCGTTGGTTTGCTTGTTTATTTCGCTGTTTGCTGGTTGGCAAGTGAAAATTAGAAAATGGCAATGACAGCGCCTTTGCGCGCGCGCCAAGTGGCACAAGTAAACAAAAGTACGATGTTGAAAATGCGGGAAGAAGTAATAGCGCTGGCAGCTGGCAGCAGCTGCCGCCGTCATTTTTGTTGTTTTCATTTGGCGACTCGGCCATTTGGGCATTGTGTGTGATTTACAACAGTTTGTTGCCTTGCTGCATGCCTTGCCACCATTTCTCTTTTAGCGGCCGTAAAAGTTTTTCGCCACATTTCTTGGCTACACAAGATTATTTTCGCTCTCCACTTTGAGTTATTCCTTTTTAATATTTTTATGTGCAAGTTTTTATGCTCGCGTTCGTGAAACTTTGCTTTTGGGGAAACATTTTTAAAATAGCTCATTTTGTTGCCACCATTTTTTCTGGGTCATTCTTTTCGAGTGCTAATTTGTTTTTGCGAAATATTTCTGTTGTTATTATGCAAAGAAAGATTTCTTGTGATGGCAGTGTGGAGGCTGCAGGGTGTGCGTGGACACAATCGCGGCATTTTTCGAAGTTGTTGGTTGGCAAAAGATTGTCTTACTTTAAGTTCCATTGGAGCATAAGAATTAATGAAATTGTCAATATATTGGCGCTATTGATTCGCCGACTCGATTATTTACTCGCTTAATGCGATGTATGTTGCCTTGCAATTGTTCAGCTATAGCAAGTTGTTCAGCATAGACCAGTGAGTTGGCATATCCTATCAAAATGTAAGCTAATTTAGTCAAGTCACATGATCTAGGTGGTTAATTGTTGGAGCGATTTTTCGAGCGAATTCGGAGTGATTGGAAAGACTTAGCAAGTGTACGCTCTATACCGAAGTAGGGAAGCAAAGCGCTGGCATAACAGCATAATATCGATTGGAGACTATTTTGAAAGCAACAACATTAATCTAGACGGATGAATACATAATTTTTTAAAAATGAAATGAAATGTGCCGTTAAATTTTGAACAGTCCTCGTACTCTACTCGGTCTCCTTCTCACAATAACATTTAATTACCCCTTTAATAACTTTATAGTATCTTCTCATCTATTATTTCGTTAATGTTCGGAAGTTAAAGCATCCCGATCCCTAACTTGCTTAATTTCTTTCAAGTATAATCTCTTGGCTTATCAACAATTGAAAACGGAAAAGTCAGCAAAGCTTTTGGTTCATAACACAAAACTTGAGATAAGTTCGGAATTGTTCCAAGTTATTGAAATAGCACAACAGACTAATGAAAAGTAATTTATAATGCTCTCACTGTCATCTAATGGACCAGTAAGCCACACTCCAGTATGAGAGTATATTTTAATAGAGTTAAAAGTCATTATAATTATCTAAAATTGGAAAACAAATTTCAAATGAATCTACTCCACTGTCAGTTCAGGACGGAATTCTACATTTATTAACCCTAATTTGGTCTTCAACGTTCCAATATTTTGTGAAGTAACTGCTTTCCCTACGACTATTCAGTGATAATAGAGATTTCTTCGTTTTGTGGGAATAATCTCTCGGAATAAGGTTGTTTATTGCCGTAACCTCATATAAATAATCACTTGAGGCATTTTGAGCTCATTTTGCTGAATAACCCGTCAGGCTTTGATGCAGCAATTTCACTCTGCTCGTTGTGATAAAAGGCAAATTAACATTCAGAGGTATTTTCGTAAGCTCTATAACACCTTTTTAGTAGAATTTCTTCAAGAGCTTACAGCTTACGTAACTAAACAAGTATACCGTCAACCTATTTTAGAGTGAATGTAAAACCATACTGAATGGGTTTTATGTTAAACCAGGATCGAGGAAAATATAATTAGTTAATAAAAAAATTAACACTTCGTTTAGACGACGCTCGTGGTCGTCACGTGACCTTGAGATAGAAGAAAATTTCATCTATACCGAAACCAGGATAAGTACTAAAAAGAATGTCCGCCTAGAAAGCTAACGCAGAATAACTTTTACCAACATGTATTGCCTTCGAGAAAATTGGCTAGTGAAGAGTAGCGCCATTGTCTGTCTTCCTCCTCTCCTTCAACTAATCGCTCATTCGCTGAGATGACACTTGAATGAGAACGATTCGCGAAAGACTTGTAAAGTCACTCTCTTTCATATAAGAATCAGGGTATATGGCAAAGCGAAATAGAAGCTTTAGTTCTGAAGGTGTGCGAGAGTAGAAGGCTTCTTTCTTCTAAAAGCAATTAGAGGAGTAGAATTTGATTTCCCTTGGTACTTTGAATTATGAAGGAGTTTTCTACGCTCTTTTGTGAATCGGTCAGAATTCGATCATGGCACGGGTATAGCTCCAAATGAGGAACAATAATAAGAACTTCTTTTGTTCTAGTTTGTCACTAGATTAGGCTGTGATAGGCCTCGATGTTTTTCAATAAAGTTAGAGCGCTACAAGTTTTTTAAGACGAGTCCGAACGACTAGTGGTTTTTCTGAGAGGTCTTTCTAGGATTCAGCTTTTTCACTGCCTAACCGCGTTCGTTACCGAAAAAAAATTTTTTCTTTTTACTTTCCAAAGCTGGGTTCGAGCCCTAGTTCTGCATCAAAGCAGAAATCAAAAATGGAAAAAGGTTCAAAATCATGCAGTGACAACTGACAAAGCCAACCAAGTCAACTTTGAATAAAGCGCATAAAAGTAGAAGAAGAAATACTTCCTTTTTACTTTGGCACCACTTTCTTGGGCAACTGGCTAAATTGTGAGGGCGTTGTAGTTGCGCGGATTGCAAAAAACTCATAATAGATGGTGGAAAGGGTGGATTTCTGCTAAACAGCTTTCTGCTTTTCAACTTATTTCATTCTTCGCTTGCACTTTGACTTTCGCCATTTCTGCCAGTGACACTTATTTATATGAATTTGAAAGTTTCAAGCCGCCCACTGCCAGCAACTTGCAGCACATTTCTTCACTCACCCACAAAAAAAATAAAATTACTCTCCTCATTTGTATTGCAGTTTTAAATGTTACGCGCTTATTTTGTTATATATATATATAGATATATATGTGGATAATATTTTTATGCGATTTCGCTTTATGGCTGCTTTGCGTCGTCGCTGATTTAGTTACTTAAAAAAAAAGCATTTTTTTTTTGCACCAAAAGAAGCAAGAAGAATTGTGAAACTTATCACTTTCATCCGTTTAAAAAGTTCAACAGCTTCGTTGCGAGGAGGCGAGTGGTCTGGAAGGGCGCTTAAGACGCGCACACACATACAGCGCTGCAAGACGTGCGCTGCGTTACCTTGCTCCGAGCGTTTTCTACAGCGTCAACTACTCAGCTGCTATGCTCTGACTGCCGCTCAATGGCTCAAGGGCTCAAGCTTAGCATATAGATGTATATAGATGTATATATATATAAACATAAGTTCACTTTGCATATGCCAATCTCACACACTCACGCGCACACACATACGCACACACACTTACGCAAAGTGAGACACAATAGGCGGGACTTGTCTGTGTCAGCTGCCAGTTGACTGACTGGCGGTTGGCCTTAATCTTATCCTTCATACTTACTTTCGTTTTTGTTTTTTTTTTGTTTTTGGTGATATTCCTCTCAAGCCTCTTTTTTCTATGTTTCGCACAATTTTTTTGTTTTTGATTTTTTTTCTCACCCCTCTTTGCCTGCTTAGTGTTCGTATACAAATTCGCTTTATGTTTCTTCACACTATGTCGGCGCATGTAAAACAGCTGTCAGCGTTCTGACAGCGTTGTTTCAAGACACTTAGTTTTGAGGTTCATTCAGCATTACTCACCTTATATTTGGCTCTGAACTGGTTCGAAGTTTGGTTCTCTCTGTAGTCTTAGCTACTCTTAAATGCTTCAGCACCTTATCCCTCAAATTAAAAAAATTAATCAGCTTTTATCTGCTCATAGCTCAGTAAATCCACTTAAAAGTCTCTTAGGATAGATCAAAACCTTAGAATTTAAGCACTTAAAAACCTTCAGTTTCTAAACTCCCTGATGTTTCAATTACAATGACGACATTCCATGGTGACAACCTGCTCTTTTCGCAAATAATATGTCAATAAGTGATACACAGCGCTGAAGCGAGCATACTCTTCGCTTTGAGAAGGGCAGTATAACATTCTCGAATTATGAAAAGTATAGAAATTCCTCTTTAGAGTAGCTCAGCACTTACTACTAGATTTGTTGCTTGCAGTATGTATACTCAGTGGGATTTTTCTTTGGTTTCAGTGAGATCACACCGTTGTAAGCACTACCAAGCTTAGCTCTCATGTAGGCCGTTTCGCAAAAGTCAGCGTAATACATTTTCAAACTTGATAAATATCAATTGAAGTCCTGTTTAAATGATTCTTTAACTATCCTTAGCAAAAGAAACCTTCGACATGAGGATCAGACAACAGGATCTCTAAATTTGTAATCCGAAAGACACTAGGGTTATTGAAATTTTACGATAGTTTAAGGTATATACTGATCACAATTACGTTTCTTTGAGTGTATAGTGTCAGAATGGTACTACTTTTTAGTTATTTTTATTTGCGCGTTATTGTCGAAAGTAAGGTTAAGGTCGAATATTGTTAGTGAATTTTAGGAACCAAACTTTATTACAAATAGTACTGTTTCAATCAAGCAAACATTCCAGGGTTGATTTTAACTAATTTCTATACAAAAATAATATTATTATTATTTACTCAAACGTTGAACACAGTACATTTACCACGTGGTAAATGCTACTGCTCCATGGCTCACGATACTTATGTGATACTTATCATGTTATTGCAGCGACATATACTCACACATACATAGATGAATGTGTGCACGTAAGGAGCGTGTGAGGCAGTGCTTGTCATGGCTTACATTAGCACTTGTCGGCATTTCCCCACACACACCAGCACACATCCTCCACACATACATGCGATATTACATTTTAGTACTTGTATATAATTTGGCGCTGTCAAAGCGTACAAAAAAAAAGGAAAAAATAAAAAAAAAGAATGAAGAGAATGAAGAATGTATCAAATAAGCATAACTACAAAAAATTATGAACACACATGTACAAACACATGTTTTCATACTTAGCATGCGTCGCTGGTACTCAACACTCGCTTGCTGTGCTGGTGTCGAGCGTGAAGATCCTCAAGCAGATGTCATTTGTCAGCGACGCTCAAGTGCTAGTTGTACATATATGCATACATAGTTATGAGTGTAGGTACCCTGTAGGGAATGCAATGTGTCAAAATAAGTTATTCTCGTGCGCCAGGCAACACTACTAGTTCAAGCTACTGAGCTTTTCTGTAGGACAGCCAGCGAATTTAGCATTGCAATGTTCTCGAAAGTGACGATTAGTGTGCTTTATTTCATTTTTGATTTTTTCTGTAGTTCCAGACTAGCACAAAATAGTCAAAAATCCGTCAGTGAACAAGTGGAACACTCCAATAAGGGAATTTTTCGAAATTCCGCCATTTCTCGTGACATAGATTTGTCGGCTGCATTTCCCAACAGGGAACTATGCTGTCAATTATATATATATGTATATGCATGTATATAATCTAGCATGTGTCTACTCACTTCATGTTTGTTCCTATAATTGGCTTTTGAGCTATGTTCTTTGCTTCCCCTTTTCGTTCGCCATATTACCCATTCCATTATAGCCTAATTTGCTTATGATTATGCGGCTTATAAGCGTTTAAAGCTTTTTTCTGCTTTCTACATTTTTTCTTATCTTTATAATTCGCTATATACGCTTCGTTATACTCATTCACATTTGCTGCTTAACTTTATTGTTTCCTTCTCTTATTGTTATTTGTGCTATTTTCATATTTTATTTGCAATTTATACTTATGCGTATTTACGTCTTCGTCATAACGAGTTACATGGTTGCCTTAAAAATTTTTATATGATACAAGCAGTCTTCGAGATTATATCTGTTGCTCTTAGATATTATTTTTGTACATATTTCTGGAAAGAAGAAATGTTCCCAGTTTTGACAGTGCCTTTTCTTATAACGGAATGATTTTTTTAAAAGCTCACTTCGGTTCGCTAAAATATGTAGTGTGGCGAATCGAACAAACAACCCGCTTAAAATAAATAACCTGGCATAATTAAATAAATGCCACATAGAAAGGGGTTATACCATTTTAATGATGATTTTATCTACTCCTTGTATTAAAACCAACTGTATAATTTTGTTATTGCCTTCAGAAGTAAATTTTGTACGATAAGAAAGAGGTCTTAGTGAGCCAAAAAGTGGCAAATCGAAGTGGACTGTATAACACTCATAGCTTTTGAACAAGCCAATAAACCCTTTGAATTCAATTTCTCATTAGTTAAACCAATTAATAAGGGGCACTGAAGTGTAATAGTTACAGCATCTTATTTTTCCAATGGAAGTACCTAAAAATATCTAACGGAACCTCTAGAAATTATTCGATGCTTATCTCAGTCTGCTCTAGTAAAGAAATATTGAAATAGGACCAAGTAACTAAGTGACTTGGCTGCAGATTTTCTTCGATCATAATGTTGGTCTGACCTCTAGAAGACCTTATAAAAATTCTCACAGAACTTCTAAAAGTTCTTACATGCATAATACTAGTGGGTCTTGTGAAGAAGTAAAATGTCTCAACTTTATACTTTTAGCCCCGAATAGAGCGCATCCATTTATTAATGGCAAAAAAAACTTGGCTACTCTTTGTACACTCTTTGTATGGCTTCTTCTAAGTGTATTGTATTTTCTTCTCTATTGGTAACGCCTTAAAACTCACTAAAACTAAATTCAGGTCTTTCAATATTTTCATTCTGAACTTAAACCTAGCGCCACCTAGCGGATATGCTTTTTTGCGCAATTACTTCTCTCCCTTTTTTTCTAACCTCATCGATCGCAGCGCCACCTACACTATTTGTGAATTTAAATTTGTCGTAAAATTTTAGCTAGTAGCTGCTCTCCTAGTTCTATTTTAAACACCTCTATTTCACACATTTCGCTGACGCCTTTAATTGCTCAACAGGGCGTATGATTGATGTATTCGTGAAATGCTTGCGCACCTCTTTCCTTCAATCTCCGCTTCTTCGCACCGCCCGCATGTCGTGTTGCTGCTTCCATTTTAGTGTGGTGTTGAAATGACATTCCCCATTATCTAATTAAAATTGACATGCAAAGCAAATCAACGGAAGACAGAGTGTTTTTTGTAGGAATACACTCAAAAAAACGTATGTATGTATGCATGTATGTGTGTGTGCATAGTATTACTTTGATTTTGAGTTATTCCACTGGTTTTCCTCTGCATTCAGCGGGCTTTAAAGTTTCGGCTTTGTCCAGCTTAAGGTGATTTAAATGCAAATCTAAAGTGAATTTTTCGAAGAAGGGAAAATGGAGTAGTAGTAAATCTTATATAATTGAGAAATCTAGAACCGGTATTGATAATAATTTTATTTATATAATACCTAAGCATTAAGGTACAATTCTGGGTAATGTAGAATGAGGTTATTTGTAGATTTTAATGACTCAGCAGCGTTTGAAACAAGATTTTTTCGTAAATATAGCAAAAATTGCTCAGAGAAACGCAATATTTCTTCAGGTTTCCACTTTCAGATTGAAATTAGTCAAGCCTCCTTTCTTCTGCTTCTATTTCCAAAACTGTACAAAATTGTCCATGATATTTCGCTAATTTTCGGAACAGTTCGTTGTAAAGCTTTTTATGCTGAATTTCTGGGTGTTCGGCAAAACGAGTGTATGATCTGTCGTTTATAACCGAAAAGCCTTAAGATGTCTCATTTGATAATTATCTAAGTTAATTTTAGCATGTCAAGTATTAGATTTTTAGCAAGAACGATACACTCTACTCTACGGGGCTCTACGGGACAAACACAAAAACCCTGACTATTAAGAAAGAATAAAGATTGAAATGCTTTTGTTCGGGAAAGAACTCCCTGTAGTGCGTAGTTTCCCGTTTATTTGTCAAATTAAATGACAATCGTCTTTAAAACCCAATTTTTTTCTTTAGTAATTTGTGGCAAGAGCAATTTCGAGCCAAATTGACAAAAGTTGGAACAGCATTAAATTGGCAGCTTGTTGCCATGTGAATTATTTTTATCGCACCAGCGCTAATATACATCATTGAAATTGGCATTATGTGTCATTAATATTGACATGATGAGAACCTCACACTATTCTGTAAGCCACCACCCAAAAGCCAATACCACATAGCCCGTGCCAAATGGAATTTGAGCAATATTTCTGAATGTGGTTTGAATACTTTATTTCACATCATCAAAATCGGTTAAGAAACTGGGTATTGGGATGCAAAGCACTTTTTAATTTTTTTAGTCGTTTAGTCTTTGAGTCCTTCTTGAGTCCAGACTTGTGTACAAAATCATCCAATCTTTTTGTCATATTGTCGCATGCGCTGACCAACCCATATTCAGCTCATCCAAGCGCGCTGGTGACAAAATTTTTTTGTTGGCTACTTTGTAACCAACTATTTGCAAGCACCCACTCTCGTCTAGTCTCGTTTTATGCCAGCTTCGAAGTTTATTAAAATTGAAATTTTATTTAAAAACTTTTCTACTTTCCAATGGGCAAAAAGTTTTCAGGCATTCA